>MNCI01037401.1:0-36281 GCA_015680685.1 Gnetum montanum
AAGATATTTTATATGATTTTTGTAAATATATAGTTTTGGTAATTATTACATTACCTCTTGCATTCCAAAAAGCTACAAAAACTTCTTCTCTTGCCTCTTTCAGTTCCCTCCATTCCACAAATCATTTTGCAATTTTCCTATTAGTGAAATATTTATTGATCCAAATTTTATAACCCTTTAAGTGAAAACGATGTTTCCAAACTTTGGATCTATCATCTATGTTATTAAATTTGACAATAATGTGGCTAGGTTTACCATTTGTAGATCTAAAACTAATTGCATCCTTTATATAGGGGGTTTAATATGGATAATGTTATTTGTCACTATTGTTACTACTTTCACTAGGTTTTCTTTTTCTTTTTATTCTATCCCAACATAATAGAGATTACAAGAAGACTAGATATTACCAAATTTATGTGAGGTTCTTTACTGATTTTCTCAAGATGCTTCTTTGTTAGATCCAAGGGTTCATGTCCTCCTTGTTTCCAGCCTTGGATTTTCATTGACATGTTGGACACTTGGGAGTATGTTTGGTACTTATCATTAAATAGTTCTAACATAGTACTCCACCTATGAATAGGTTCTGATTCTAAAGACCAGTACCAGCTTTCCACCTTTTTAACTATTGTCTACCTATTGTTTAGAGATATATAGATTAAATATAAAATATTTATATTTTTAGAAACTTCTTTTTCTATATTTTTGAATTAGTATTTTGTGGCATTTTTTATATAGCCAGTTGTATTGTATACTATATTTTCAGCAACGTGGGTTTTGTTCCAGTGGAATGTGGAATTAGATACTTGCTAATATACAATGATGTGTATATTAACAACTTTGAAAAACCTGAGCTTTTTGTAGATATTGGTCATTTTGAAAAGGTGTCTTCTATCAAGGCTTGGGTCTCAAGAAAGATGTCTTACTAGGATCAAAAACATCCTTCTACACATGATGTCTTCTTAGGAAGGATCTCTTCCATGATCCAAAGATGTCCTCCTAAGTATGATCAACAATCATAATTTTGGAAATTCAAGCACCAAGTGATTGAAAAGGCTAAAAATAGCCATTAAGGCCTTCCATTGTGTATCCACGATGATATGCAANTATTTTTTAGCCGCCATGTTCACCGTAGTAGCAATCTAAAGAAACTTTGAAATCATGTGATAGAACCAAGGAGAATAGTTTAAGCTTTTAAAAGATATTTCTAATATTAACCTTTACAAATTTTCTTGTGGCTATGTTCACCTTAGTAGCAACATATAGAAACGTTGAAATGTGAAGCAAGGAAATCCAAACTTATGATTACATTTAATATACATTCAATGAATTATAGCATTCCATTAACCTATCTCCACGTTAAAATCTTGACTTGCATGAGCTGTTGAATCAAAGTTTTATTAAAACCCTTAAAAGGGAAAATAAATTATTTTAAGATGCACATCCATCATACAGGCTGTACAAGAATTGGGGATTGGATGCAGGTGAAATTCCTGGCAATGGCTACCATAGACTACTTATTTCTCAACTAAAATCTTTTTTATTACATTGTAACCAATTGAGAGCTCTTAAGCATAACTTAAACCTATACCTAATTATTCTAATGTATCTTTTTAATTTTTTTTTTTGCATAATCAGTGGAAAGCTCAATGTTTATCTCACAAAAGCACCACCGATCCTTGCAAGAAGAAACTTCCAGGAGACCAGGACTGATCTTTCCATTACAGAATGGATGTAGAAACTCAATTAATTAAAAAAGAAAAATGTTGGAAAAAACTAACTGTGAAGCATTAGTCACAAGAATGAATTAGTAGTTACTTATTCATGAACTACACTTTCCACACTTTCCATTTCTATGGTTTGATAGTTTTGGAATTTTCCCTAAAAATAACATAAGACTTCTAAACATATTATGAAGTTCTATCTTAGTTAATTTTTAGATGTTTCCAATTTTGTAACCGAGATGTGGCTATTTAAGTCTACCCTAGGATCGGTCATAAATAGCATGAGAAAGACAAGAGTGGGAGAATTCTCACATTGCATGAGAGAGAGGTTTCTTCTTGTTCTCTCCATGTGATGAAGAAAGAACCCTATTATTTCCACATTGCATGAGAGAGAGGTTTATTCTTGTTCTCTCCGTGTGATGAAGAGAGATGCTTGTTATTTCCATTGCTCACAATAAGATTTTTTTTGCTTTTATCTATGGTTCAACTGCTCTTTATTTTCATCTCATTTCATATTCTGCTGCTAGATCTGCTAACAGTGGTATCGGAGCATATAGGTTCATAGTTCGTGGAAGTGTTGTAGATCGTGCATACAAATTTTTCAAAATGGTTGGCAAGTACAAAATAGAGAAGTTCAATGGAAGCCACTTCAGATTGTGGAAGTTCAATGGAAGCGACTTCACATTGTGGAATGAAAAGAAGAGTAATGAAAAGAAGGTAGAAAAGGTTGATGCAAATCTGTGCATGCTTATGGGGAACACACATCAAGGGGGAGAGTCTTCTATTGCATCAACTAGTTTAGGAGAAGAATCGACAATGTTGTGGCATAAAAACCTTAATCATATGTCAAAACAAGGTTTGCAGATTCTCTCTAAACAGAAACTACTTCCTGGGCTCAATTTGGTATATTTACCATTTTGTGAGCATTGTGTTACTACTAAGAAACACAGATTTAAGTTTAGCACATCAGAAAATGCAGATGCAGACGCAGATGCAGACGCAGACAATGAAGAGCTGAGGACTGCATCCGCAGGCACGACCAGTGATGAAAACAGAAATGGCAAAGGCTAGTTTGAGGGCGTGTTCTTGGAGGTGGAGGTCCAGTTCTAGGTGCTGGGTGCTTTGCATGTGGGGCCCCACTCTCACGCAGTGGCGGAGCTCCTAGACAATTACCGGACCATCATGGGTTTCATCGGGATTGGTGAGTACGGGTAGATCTGGGTGCTCGCGGAGAAGCTGAAGCTTTGTTGCGTCGAGCTGTTCAAGGAAGGCGAGCTTGGGCTCGAGCAACTTGCCCTGGTGGACTACATCAACGAGTTACTGATGAATTCCCTAGTTTAGATTAATCTGTCCATCTTCAAATCATTGTCAGACTGGTGGGCGATCGAGCAGATGTTTCCGCTGATGCTGATCCAGCGACTGAACGAGCGGCCGACAGTGCGGGCGGTGTTGTCGGACCTTACCTACGATAGTGATGGGAAGCTGAGCCGATGCGGACACCAATGCCAACGCATGCGGTTTCAACAGAGCCATTGGCAAAAACAAAGATGGTGTCATCTGAGGATTTTCGATGAGGTTTCTGTCATTAGCGGTGGCTGTGGCATGGGCAATGAGTCAAAGTTGCTAAGGATCAGTAGGATTTCAGTGGTGAGGTTTCCAAGGGTTTGTTTGATGGTTTTTTCTGTGGTGGAGTGGTATCCTGGTGAGTTGATGGAAGGGCAAGGCCATCTGGTCCACCGTTGGTACCACCTCCACTTGCAGAGGGACAAGAAGAAGAAGGTTTCTCTCAATGTCAGTGTCACTGATCAACATAAGCAACATATAATGGCAAGGTAGAAAGGATGGTAGAAAGGATAGTGTGGAGATATGATTGATCCTCAATCAAAATCTCCAAGTGGGAGATTGTTGGAAAAAGCTAACAGTGAAGTGGTAGATCACAGCAATGAACTAGCAGTTGCTTATTCATCAACTGCACTTTCCGTTTCTATTGTCTGATAGTTTTTTTAATTTTCCCTAAAAATAACATAAGACTTCTAAACGTGTTGTGAAGTTCTATCTTAGTTAATTTATAGATGTTTCCAATTTTGTAACCCAGATGTGGCTATTTAAGTCTACCCTGGGATCAGTCATAAACAGCATGAGAAAGACAAGAGTGGGAGAATTCTCATATTGCATAAGAGAGAGGTTTCTTCTTGTTCTCTCCATTTGATGAAGAGAGAACCCTATTATTTCCACATTGCATGAGAGAGAGGTTTATTCTTGTTCTCTTCGTGTGATGAAGAGAGATGCTTGTTATTTCCATCGCTCATAATAAGATTTTTTCTGCTTTTATCTGTGGTTTAACTGCTCTTTATTTTCATCTCATTTCATATTCTGCTACCAGATCTGCTAACAGAATTTTTTTTTGAAACTCCATTAATTAAAAAAAAACTATCTTTTTTTTAAAGAAAATTATATCTCAGTTAATTTTCATAAATATTACAGTAAAGGATGAAGATCGTTTTACATTTTATCAAAAAGTATATTTAGTGTTTGCTGTGCAGACAAATGTGATACAACCTTTTTGAAAAGATGTTAAATACACTTCAATAAAGGTTGGCTACTCAAATGTTAAGTTAGTAGATGTACAATGTTAACTTGCTTATCCTTGTCAATGAAATTATTTCCTTCCATAGGGAAATTGACTTGTTCTTTTTTACCTTTGCTATTTTTTTTGAAGAAGGTTATCAATCGATGGGTGCCTTTATAAGAAAATGGAATGTCTCTATTTTTAAAATAAGAACTTAGAAAAAGTAAATGTATTTATGGGACTTTGAAAAGTAAATAAATGATTATTACTTAGAGAATTTTGCACTACCAAGACTTTAACCTAGGTCTTGCCACTTAAAGAAACAAGCACCTTACAATTATTCAAGTAATCTTCACTAAATTTTAGAAAATAAATATTATGATAAAATAAAAAATAAAGATTCCAAGTCATTCTAAACACTAACTATGAAGAATTCTACTTCTACATTGGCTCTCAAAGCTATGGTATCTAGATTCATAAGTTAAAAATCATTGGAGGTATCTTTGCAAGGCATTCTACCACTACAACAAATCTACAAATCAAGCATACATCTAACTAGGAAACAAGAGATATTACTATAGATGAAATGGAAATTCCAAGTAGTTTTACTACTTTTCTAGTATACCTTTAGGGTCAAATTAGATTATATCATTTTGAAAAGATTATTAAAAAAACTACTCTCAATTCATTGGCTGGAAGGTTAGAAATTGATGGGTTCTTGGCCGCCATAGAGATATTCTCAGCCTTCTTGATATATCATGTTTTCAAGTGTCATCTTCATCTCACAGTTGACATGAAGGATGGAAGAATTATTAGTTGACTTGCCATGTTTCACTTCTAGTTGTGTTAGTTTTTCCTTTGAATTTGCATTATAACATGGCAATGGGTTTTTTATATGGTGTTTTATGCAGTGTAGGTTTTTTTACCATTAGATGGTGAAATTAGCTTGTTCTAATACACAATGATGTGGATCTTGACAACTTTGGAAGATCAAAGCTAAAGCACTGTTATTCAAAGGCACAAAAAAAATTATCACTTGGTAAAAGTAATTTAAAATTTAAAAAGAGATGCTTCTCATCCCAAGACTTCCAAATCTGATCATTGCCATATTCCTAGAAACTGCTATCATCAGAGTCAAGGAAAAAGAAACTTACCAATTGTCATATTTGGTATGGTTGCAAGACCATGAAAATCATTGAACCTATTAGTTAAGCCTATCAGTTGGAGAAGTAGAGATGAGTTAAATCTCTTTAGAGTAATCAATGATGCTATATAGCCCACTGTTTCAATTGATCCAACAAAGGAAGAGATCTTGTTATAATTAGGAGGAGGATCCCAATGGTCTAGGCAAATCTCTAGAAATGTCACATCATTTCAAGTGATGCTTAAAATAGGAGAAGGTGCCATAGTTGTGGTAATGTAGCATTAGAATGTGGTAGGTGTAGCAGATGTGATTATAGACCATATCAAAGAATCATTCTATGTGCCCACTGTGCCTCCAATAGGTCTAACTAGAACCAAAGATGCCCAAATGTTGGCAAGAACTTTGATGACTTGTACGGTGCATGAGGATGTGCTAGATCGCTTACTATAGACAGGATAGGTAATGACCACCTTGTTTAACATTCCTAGTGATGTCACTGTAGCACAGTTAGAGCTTATCGCCACCAAGGGAAAGCTAGTCATGGTTGAAGTTAGGGTGGAGCATGCAAAAGTAGAAGTACAAAGGTTATAATAAGAACTAGCTGCCTTGAAAGCTGAACAACAAGATCCTACCCAATTTATTGTGCTTGACCAGATGGAACAATTTAGGATACAACAACTAACCAAGCTAATTGAGGAGAACAAAAGTACATGATAAGAAAAGAAAAAGGTGATTTGGGATGCCTCTGCAATTGAAGCATAAACCTACAACTACAAGAAGGCATTAACCACCATGCAAGAAGAAAACAAGTAGCTCCAGTATTGTATCTTATAATTTTGTGTTCAATTTTGTTTGTAATTCACCACTGTGGCATGTATGAGTCAATTGTTGTTTTAGTTAATAATCCCATACCTTCCCAATTTTGTATATAACTTTTTCCTCCTTTTAACTCGTGGATGAGTTTTCATTCAATCATGGGGGTATGATGAGTTATGAGTGTTCAAATATCAGATATCCAATATCGGAGCCCAAGAAGTAATTTCGGATATTTGATATTGCCTCTTCTGTGCTAACTTATAAATACAACACTTGGGTGCATGGTTGGGAGTAGTTCTTAGTAGAGTTTACAATCAATTTTTAATAATTTTTTCTTAAATTTTTGAATTCAAGTTCTATCATTTCTAGTGCATGCCTATAGTGTGATGATTGTACTTATATGACAACCTTATTTGAGTGTGATGTACTTGGATACATTACATAACTAGAAATAAAGATCAAGATTACCATCATCATTGCAACATCCACTTAGATTATTCTTGATTTAATTGTTCAATTATTTACTATTTTTTAATTAATGTTTCTATTTATTATTATTTACTATTCTTGGCATTAAGCAAAATAAGGTTTCATCCGTAGCATTCCAAGGATAGCCTATTTGTAACAATAATACAAGGAGATTCTATCTGTAATGATAAATAATATTTCATCCATAACACCAGCATATTTACTACACGCAATCTGTGTCTTCTATGTTTATATCTTCTTATTATAATGCACAAGAAATAAAATTCGGAAGGACATGAATGTATGTATAGAACAAACGATTCATGAAAATTCAAAATATTTTGCAACACAAGATTTAGTACCCAGCTTGGAATCAGTTATCCTTCTCATCATGCAATCATAGCGATTTGACCAAAATTGTTAGAGAATACATAGAATTTGGTAAAATGGCAACTTGGATAATTTTTAATACAATAGATGAACTAAAATTTAACTCCATTTTTGCAATTGCAAGATTCTCTTGGCCAAATTATAGATATATATATTAAATATATAACTAAACTAGTAAAGTTCTAATTAGACTATATATCTTGGGGTGTACATATATTATAGTTATCTTAGTGATCCAACACAAACAACCACCAACCCCTACCCCAAATGCCATTGTTCTTGGCCTCTTGGCCAAAACAAAATGATATATTTATACAATTACCATAGCAAATAGATGCTATGTACTATAAAACATTAACATATGTTAAATGTATCAAATTGCTAATGAGACGTAGCTTAAGTGATTATCTCATTATTCAATAAGGATTTATAAGCAAGAAGTTGCTGATTTAAGTTATGCTTCAGACATTGTTTTTGAAGGAAAGGTCAAGCCTACCTAGGATTTGCCCTTAGGCTAACAACATAGCAACTGCATAGCAAATGCAAATTGGGTGCCAATACTCGACTTTGAACCCAACACCAATGAGTAGAAAGCTATACAAGCTGACTAATTGATTAACAACCTAGGTTCACTACACTTAAGGCATTGTTATATTCCTTTATATTTCTGATAATGTATCACATTTGCTATATGACTCAAATTATTTTAGGATCTCCTTCTTGGTTAAATGTATAAAGCTTGTACATCTTGATATGTAAAATAAAATGATCATCACTCAAAGGCTCAATGCTCATTTTACCAAGGCAAGGCAAGGTCTTAAAAGGGTTGGTGGATAAGAAAAAACTTAACCTCTTTTTATTCTTAGTTAAAAATACTAAGAAAACAATGTATGTAACCAAATCGAATAAATCTTCTACCTATATTTTTTATAAAAGTATTCAAATAATAATTTATAAATAATAAGATGGAATGTATGTGAGCTACTATAATATTTTAGAATAATTACACAGAAATATAATGATTACTACTTGCTTAATAAAATAATGAGCTAACCAAAAAGATATCATAAAATAATCTTGTTAACTAAAAAGATATCATACTTAATTTAGTAAAGAGGCTTAGCCTTTAAACAATAAACACAATTTGTTAATCCAAAAGTGAGGTTATGTTAAGCACCAATAATTTTTAGCAAGTCTTCCGTATTGTTTAATCCAATCATATGACTATTTACGGCAGATGGCTAGTCACCCATTTCCAACTTCAACTTCAGCAACTATATTTACAACGGAAAATGATTGGTCATCCATCAGCAACCACATTCACATTTACAACGGAAAATGACTGGTCACCCATTACCAATTCACATTTATAATGAAAAATGACAAGTCTTCCGTATTGTTTAATCCAAACATATGACTCTTTACGGCAGATGACTAGTCACCCATTTCCAACTTCGGCAACCATATTTACAACGGAAAATGATTGGTCATCCATTTCCAACTTCAGCAACCTATTCACATTTACAACGAAAAATGACCGGTAACCCATTACCAATTCACATTTACAATGGAAAATGGAAAATGACAGGTCACCCATTTCCAACTTCAGCAACCACATTTACAACTGAAAATGTCAACCATTTCCAACTTCAACAACCACAGAAAAGTTATGTGAACTGTCCAAATTTGAACCACAAGTTTTGTTGAAAATTTATGTGAACTGTGGAATTTTGAGGAAAAGTTATGCGGTCCGGCGACATCTGCGGAATTTTTGTTGGGAAAGTTCAAATCTCTGTGAGTTTTGCAGAATCGTTACATGAAATTAAAGTATCTGTGCAATTTTGTGGAAAATTTAAAGCATATGATGAATTTTGTAGTGGTATCCGTAGGCTTTACGTGGAAAGCAAAGGTTCAGACATCCACAAAGGAGTGCAATCTTGCAAAGCCACCATGTACATGAGTATCAGTGCATAAATTCTGCTGTTTTTCATTGTTATGCCAAGTAAAGTAAACCAAGTTTTATACTACAATGGCTTCTGCAACAGCAACATCCCTTTCTTCTGTTGTGTGTCATGAATTGTTGTTGTTGCTACTTTGCCTGTGCTTTCTCTTCATTGCAGTTCATTCTTGCACACATGATGATAAAGAAGCAGCTCTGAGAGCGTTGATTCAATTTAAGAAATCCATCCCCAGCGATCCACTCTCTCTTCTCAAAAATTGGAATGATGCGAGTTGGAATGATGCAGCATTAGCAATAACTTTGATTAAATTATACAGGAGCAATGTGTATAGTTGTTATATCTAAGTATTTAGTATTTTTATTTACAAGTGTTTGATATGTTGTAACTTTATAGACACTAAATATTGAATCTATTAAACTCACAAGTTCAACTAATAAATTAGTAATGGGCCATTCTTAAAAAAAAAATAAAAATGAAAATACTTTATTATACCCTCAAGAGACCTTAAAGGTCTATTAGACAAAAATAATTTTTACAAGTTTTGATATGTTCTTGATAATTTTTTAAGTCCATATCAAAAAAGTTATCCAACATTAATAATTTAAGCTTAAAAATGGAGTAAATCTTTTACTTTAATACCATATTTAAGTTTAAATAAAAGAGATACATATTCTTCAACCACTGCAACTATCTTTACATATAATTAACATGTGCTTTGCTTTATTGAAATATTAGTCCACTATCCTCTTTTGATGAGAATTGATATTCTAGAGAAGCAAGAATGATTAAAACTTTAATTTGCATTCCAAAGGTTAAAGACATGTAAGGAGGCTTTTCTACTAAGGATTCTCATAAGATTTTGATGAGTCATCGATGTGTACACATTCATGCATCCATTTATTGATGGGTACACATCAATGTAGTGTCTTGTTTTTCATATATAAATGCATGCACTCGCTGCATTTATGACATTCATTGTTAGTAGCATAGTCGAACTCTTGCACTTTATTTCTTCTAGAGTTCGCATATTTTCTAAGTGCCCATAGTAGAAGTTGATAGGTATAGGAATCTTCATTCAAGCACTAATGTACCTGGATATCTTAGTATGAACAATAATAAAGATGAGCTTTCTTAATAAACCTTGTAGCACTTAGACTTAGCATAATATTTTCTTAATGCATTTACTATTTATGCAATTTATTTTAATGCATCTTATTAACTAATTAATAGCAAATAATTAACGCACATAAGTACGAACACCTGAAGTATACATTAACACTTGGTAATCCTAGGAGCACTTACACTTGGTAACCCAATAGTGTTGTAATGTGTTCAAGATGTGTATGGAAGGTGGGAATAGATGCTTGTGTCTAGAGCATTAATTAGTTCTTAGATCAATTAAACATTTAATTACTTTATTTTCTATACTTAGGTGAGTTAAATGAAAAATATAAGAATGATATGAATCATGTGCCTCGGTTACACTTAACCATAACATTGTACCTCACAACTAGAGCTAGAAAGACAACAATCACATCTTTAAGATTCACCACCTAGATAATGTGTACTTAGAGAACTAAAGTCAGTGGAATTCAACTAGATCACTTGGTGAACACTGGTGTTTCGTATGATTGGACATAAGGAATACTCATTGCTCATCATTGGCACCATTGCTAGGGACTTTAGTTAGCTACATGTACTACTGAGGAGTTAGTGATATTATTCAATACGATGTAATGAACCTTAAAATTGAAATCATTAATCAAAATAATGATAACAAAAGCACACTATTTTCACAAGAACTGACATGGATTCTTCTCATATGGAAGATTCTTTGCCACTATTTGAGAACAACTTTAATCAAAGGTAAGAAGGCCCAAAACCACCTATGTCCCGACAATGCAAAGTGATCTATACTCATCCATGTAAGTATATTTTGAATTTCACCTTCATCTTGCATCAGGATGAAGAAATGTGATCAATAGTGTGTTGCCTCTTGATCAATCAGTTTTTGTAATGCTACTCCACAATCTCATGAGATTGAGCATCTAAGGGCTAAATGTTGAGTATGTTGTGCAAGATCATGACTACTAGGATTATCATCCCATAGATGCACAACAAAAGAAAGATTGGTAGATGGAGGCTCGTTACAAGGCATCAAAAGGTAAGCAGTTCACAAACACCTTGTTCCTACTGGGCCAAAAAGAAGAAGAGGATTCTTTCTTAGGAGATTCTCAATACATTGACTCTCCTCCTCTTCTCTTTGATGAAGGGACACTTTACTAGAATTTACAATCAACTCTAAACAACCCTAATTCTGGGAGGAATGGTTTCCATGACCATGGAACCTCAAAGGGAAGAGGTCAAGGTAGGAACAATGATAAGCACCATGATGATGAAAACTATAGTAATATGAAAAGGACCAAAGAAAATGGAGTAGCATGCACCATGATGGTGTTGGCTCTCCTTCCTCTTCACCTTTGTCATCCTCATCATCTTCCTTCTCTAACTTTCATTGAAGCCAAAGAGGGAGAGGCCATGATGAAGTGACAAATAGGATATAGTTTATCATAGATCCCACTAGAATAGTAGAGACCAAGGGCATGGGTAATTAAGGGAGGCTCACCATAGAGAAAAAAGGAACAGTAGAGGGCATCATAGGAATCATGGCCATCACAAGGGCCATGACTATGATGAGACTTTGCTTACCACTAGAAACATGCTCAACATTTTGGAGGCTGTAAGGATTCCAACAAGGCACATGAAGGACAACTAGATCAAACAGTTGAACATGAACAATATCCCTAAGTTTAAAGTTGAATACAATTTTGATTCATAGAACCATCTCCAAGCCTTTCATGATGCATGCGTCTTATAGAATGTTGACAATCAATGAAAAAAATTAAAGTTGTTCCCTAGGACACTCGTCAAGGAGGCTAAAAGCTAGTACTAGACCATTGTTAAACAGTTTCACAAACATATCTCAAATGTCTTCCAAACTATTATCCAAATTCTAAAGATTGACAATGGTAGAGAACATTTTACAAATGATGTAACACAATACCTAAATGATAATGGAGTGTTTCATTAGAGTTCTTGTACATACACCCCTCAACAACATGGAATGGCAGAGAGGAAAAATAGACATTTACTAGAGGTAGCCTAATTTCTTATGTTCATTAGTCATGTTCCAAAATCTTTTTTGGGAGAAGCACTATCAATTGTAGCCTATCTTATAAATAAAATGCAATCAAAACTCTAAATCTTCAAACTCCTCGTAGTTGTCTACCTGATACCTATCTTCATATCCATATTCTTAACTCTCTTTCTTCTAGAGTGTTTGGTTGCATTGCATATGTCTATAATCATCACCCAAAAAAGAGTAAACTTGATTCCAAATACTTTAAGTATGTCTTTACTAGCTACTCTCCATCTCAAAAGGGATACAAATGCTTTCACCCTCCTTCCAGAAAATTCTGTTTCATATGATGTAACTTTTTTGGAAGATCAAATGCTTTATCCCAATAATTCTCTCCAGGGGGAGATGATGAGTGAAGATGACCATTGGGATCCCACTATCTCACTTCCTATATCTATTCCATTTGAGTCTCATTCTTCATTTGAGTCTCCACCTCCAACCAAACCAGACAATTCTCATATTGACCAAATCCCTTCAAATCAGTGTGATCACGAATTGAATTGAGAGGAAGAATCAAGCATCTTCAAACCAATTATGATTTATTCAAGGAGACCAGAGACTCCCCATGTTGTGCACTTATTTGAACCAAGGATCCTGAAACCATAGAAGAAGGTATGGTGTTATATAATGATTTGGATCTTCCTATTGCTCTTAGGAAAGGTATTTGAACTTGTACCCAACATCCCATCTCCTAGTAGCTAACCTACTTAAATCTATGTCATCATTACAAGGCATCTGTTACTAGCCTCAATAATGTGGAGATTATAAAAGATATTTAGAGAGCCCTTTAGGATATTAAATGGAGAGCAGCTATTGAAGAAGAGATAAGAGCACTTCGAGAGAATGGAACATGGGAGGTAGTTGATATTCCTAATGGGAAGAAAGTTGTTGGTTGCAAGTGGATATTCGTAGTGAAGTTCAGGCCTAATGGGGAGATAGAGAGGTATAAAGCTCACTTGGTTGCTCAAGGATACATTCAAACTTATGGTATTGACTACGAAGAAACATTTTCCCTATTGCCAAGATGAACTCAGTCAAGGTATCATTGTCACTTGCTATAAATCTTGAATGGGATCTTTACCAAATGGATGTAAACAATGCTTTTTTGAATGGAAATTTGGAGAAGTGTTTATGAAGATGCCACTAGGATTTGAGATGGGAAGCAACAAAGTGTGTAAGCTCAAGAAGTCTTTGTATGGTTTGAAATAGTCTCCTAGAGCTTGGTTCACAAGATTTAGCTCCACATTGCTGAGTTTTGGATACAACCAAGGACAAGTTGATCATACAATCTTCACTAAGCAATCATCAAGTGTGAAGAAGTCCATTCTCATTATGTATGTGGATGACATTGTGATGTGTTCAAAACTGAATTTTCTTTCCTTCTAAAGAAACCAAGGTCTTCAATTTCCTTTTCCTGTACTATTACAAAATCTTTTAAACGATCCCTTCCTCATTTTTTTTCTCTACCTAAATGATTGTGAGGGTAACCAACAATGATACACTAAAACTTCCCCTTTGGATGTGGTCATAGGTGTCTTGATGAGAGGATCCTCAATTACATCCCCGACCTCTAAATCTAGAGTCCAGATCAGATGTTTGAGCTAGTCTTGGGCTATTTCTAAGAAGGCTATGGTGCTGACTATGGTTGAGTCCCAGTCGATTAGGTCTAGGTTCAAGTGTCTTGCAAGCTACCATGTGGACCTGCTAAAGCTAAGGGCATGAAGATATCACGATGAATTTCCATTTTTGCTCAACCTACTAGAATGAAATGAAAGGCTATTTAAGATGCACCTATTCGCAGTAGCCGTGTATAGCGTGAATTTGCAATCAGCAAAAATTTGTAATTGACAGAGTATGATACAAAGATTAAAATCTGCCAGTTTAGGGTCATGGCAGACCGGTAAGGTGCGAAGATATATAACCGCTAAAATGCAAAACCTTTAATGTGCTAATGCAAAACTACTAGTTTAGCGTCATTTCGGATTGCCTGGAAGTAAAACATGAAATCGCTAACATGTGAAAATGTGAAACCGCTAGTTTAATGTCATCGTGGACTATGAACGTATGTAAGAGACCAAAATTGTTAGTTTAAGGTCTTTCCAGACAGGTAAAATTAGAGCTACGCTAAGGTTGCCAGTTTAAGGTCTTTCCAGACTAGTAGAATTGCAGCTACGCTAAGGTTGCTAGTTTAAAGTCTTTCCAGATTGGTAAAATTGTAGCTATGCTAAGGTTGCTAGTTTAAGGTCCTTCCAAACTAGTAGAATCAAAAATATATATTTTTTATAATTTTTAGGAAAGTAAACCGTTAACTCAAAGCGTGCCAAAGTTTTAATGTCAATAGTGCTACAATGTCGTGGCGAGCATGCTACGTTGCATGGTGTACCCTGCATTCAACGGAGAGAGAGAGCGGCAAGTTCAAAGAGTGGGTAAAGGTTACAAAATCTCTTTAACAGAAAGTGGACCTTCCCACAAGAGAGATTACAACTGCCTCCTTTTCTCTGGGACCACCGAGATGGACAACCGTCGAAAAGAAGAAAGCTGCTGCAGATGCTGAACCAAGCAATATGCACTGGGTGGACATCACGGAAGAAGAGGTCTGGCATCGCCTCAGGCTCGATTTAGATTGGATACCCTTATAGACAGATGCAGGTCCTTCTCAGGTTAGTCACTTTCTACTATATTAATGCTCATGCTCTGTTGTAACTCATGTGTGCTACCCTAATTGACCACTTCATTCCTATGGTGCAAGTTCTAGATGAAGGCGCGAGGCCCACAGCAGGAAGGAGTGAAGAGGTAGTAGGGGATGATGCAACGGGAGATGATGTAGAAGCAAACCATGGCAAAGAAGATAACGCAGGAAAAGGGAACCCATGATAGCATGGGGGCTTTTTATTTTGAAAATTTGGAAATTTTGTAGAACTTTGCAAACATTGCTTAAAAGGTGAAAACATTGAATAAAAATAAGAATTGATTTTACGCTAACTTATGCATTGTATACATGTTAAGCTTTATGTAAAGTTTATGCTCTTATGTTCTAGTTTTAGGCAATTTTGGACCCCTGCTAGTTTTAGGCCATTTAGGGTTGTGGTGCAGCATAGTTTTAGGCCATTTTGGGCCATAGGTAGTTTTAGGCCATCTCGAGCCATAGGTTGGCATAGTTCTAGGCCATTTCGGGCCATTGCGTGTCAAAAAGACAATGTAATAACAAAAGCAAAGGTGAAGCTCAATGCAGAAGTATGCATGCAAAATGAGAAAAGTGGCAAATGCACAGGGGGTGGCAACTAGGTAGGAAGCATTAGGATTGCTACGCTATGCGTAGCTGCTTCTTAACCCATCGTGGGTTGAGTAAAACATAAGGCTGAGGAACTCTGCCAGGGCCTTTGTTTGCATCGTTACCTTCCACTTGGAAGGGTAACTTAGCCCACACACCTTTATTTTTGGAACCGGCTTGCTAAGACAATTCCACCATTGGATAGTTAATGCATGTGGAGGCAGGTGCTTCATTCTCAAAGGTTATGACCTTTGAGCCCTACTCCATGTCTATGTTGTTAATTGCTTGTGTCGCTACCTCGTCACCATGGATCGCCACCTCTCTGCCTACGTAGGGTAGATGGATCTCCTAGTGCATGGGTGAGGAGACAACCCTAAGTTGTACTAACCATGACCTCCTTAGGATTAGGTTAAGCCTGGGCATTTCTTCGACCATGATGAATGTTGCGTTTGTGGGGAACTAGTCCCCTGCTACGAAGTCTATGTTGGCTGTGCCTTTCACCATGACCCGTGCCCCATTAAATGACCTTAGGCATGACATGGTTCTAGGCTTGATCTGGTCGACCAAGCCCAACTTGTCCACAATAGGGAATGGGATGACATTCGTGGTAGCCCCATCATCAACGTGTACCTTTCAGATCCAGTATTGGCTGACCCAAATTGTGATGAATAGGGGCGTCGTGGTCACCTGACCCCTTTCGGGATATTCTCAAATGAAGTCGTTCTAGAAAGTTAGTTGGGATAGTTCTGGCCCTGCAGGGGCAAGAGGGAGCATGACTGAATGGATTGCCTTGTCTTTTGCTGGCATGTTCTCATCAACTGGAATCATCGACAACATGTGGATCAGAGCCTCGCGATGCGGTACGGATGTCATGATTAGGTCGTACAAGAGCTGGAGTGTTTTTTTTTGCTTTAGAGCTTGTTTGACCTAGGTTAGGGCATCCAAGAGGTCTTGGCCATCCCCCTATTTACCGCCTTCCTCCTCTTCTATTCGTCCCAAAAGACAAATTTCCCAAGGAGGGGCAACTTCGGATCTAAGTTCAGACCATTTTCAACAGGGCTACGCGAACTGCATGGTTGTAGAAACGTCTCTTTTTGGTGATGAGGGAGTAGATGCAGGGAGTGAAGATGTAGGCTTGGGAGTACCTGAGATGGTATTTCCCTTCGATGTCTCACATGTGAAACACACTTTCCATTTTGGGACAAGAAGATTGTTCAGCTATCTTGTGCAGGATGGGGAATGTCGAAGGAGTTGGCCCCATGATGACAAAAGGAGTTACTGGAGTTAACGGGTGGGGTAGCGTGTTTTTCCTAACAAGCGGTGCGGGGATAGATCCATGGAGAGGGAGTCTCAGGAAAAATGACTGTTACAAGCCTCGGCCAACCGCCAGTGGTGTTGGTGTACTACAATGAGGCACACAAATCACGAACGACTACCGGGATGGCTCAGGATCATTGTCAATGTCGATAGTATTGATAACATAACCAACATTGTTGGGATTGAGGGGGTATGTGTAGACATGCATAGATTGGTTCTCAGGCGGTACTAGGTTTATTTCGTCCAACACTAGGTTTCCCTAATCAATCTATCTTTGAATGTCATCTTGCAACACCAGATAATAATCGGTATTGTGGCCACACTGTTGATGGCAGTCACAAAACCGATCCAGCCTAAAGCTTTTAGGAACTAGAGGCTCCTTGGGTAGGGCCAAAGAGGGGTTCCTAAGGAGCTTGGAGTAGCACTGATGTCTCTGGATTCCTTCTTCTAACATCTACTTATGTTTTATGTACCCTGCTGCCAGTAGCTACTTCAGAAGATCTGAAGGCTTGAGAGGAAGCGAGGTGTACTTTGAACGATCTTTACGCTCAAAGTTAGGTTTGGGTTGTGCAGATGTCTCAAGTGCAAGTATGGTAGATTGTTGTGTGTGGCCCTTCTTGGGCATGAGATTGGCTGCGAGTGCGGCCGATTTCTTGTTGCTCTTGTTACTATTGTTATTGGGTTTGGGCTTGGCTTTGCTTACCACATTGGCCACTATGGCTGTTGGGGCCTTATCCTTTTCCTTCTTTATGAAGGTGTTCTTGTAAGCAACATAGGTTGGGTCTTTGCTGGCCTCAGCCGCATCCTATGTGCTCTTAGTCTGAGCAAAGGCTTGACTAAGAGTGCGAGGAGCGAGGTAGTACAACTTAAACTTGATGAAGTCATTCACTACACCCTTGAAAACGACCAGCAAATGGGCCTCTGCAATGGGCTCGTGGATTTCATTAAGGGTCATGCTCCAATGCTGGATGAACTTTTGGATTGGTTGTAAAGGATCTTGCTTCATGTTCATCAACTGATCTACCGTGATTTCCAACTTCAAGTTATACTTGAAGTGTGTCACGAATTGGGTCAACAACTCTTCTAGAGTTAAGATGGATGAGCATGATAGCACACGGTACCAATCTAGGGCTCTCCTGGCTAGGGACATAGTGAAGACATGAACGATCGTGTGTGGCCATTTTTGCAAGAGCAGGGATTCAGACCTAAACATGATGAGATGTGCATTGGGATCTCCCTCCCCATTGTATTTCATGAAGTAGGGAAGGGACATCCTTGCGGGTAGTGTTAGTGTAGGGATTGTAGGGCTAATAGGGTTGTCTTGGTAAAATTCCATGACTTGTACCATGTTAGACCCAATACCCTTAAGGCATTTTATTTCTTCCGTAAGGGTTTGGATAAGCTGAAATGCTTGGTCTAGACCTTGGCATGAAGTAGAAGGTTGGAGAGTTGGTGGGACAGCTCCCATCTATGAAGTGAAAAAGGTAACAACATGACCCAGCGGTAGTATCGTAAGGATGGCCCCCAGGAACGATGCTGCCTATGTTGTTCACCACCTGGCAGGTGGCATTGTTAGGACAGAAACTGTGGATTGGGCTACAAGATAAACTGCTTAAGTGGCCAACAAGATATACCATAGTCTCGTGCTGGGTTGTATCATTTGCAAGATTTTGTAGGTCTGTTGGTGGATGTGGTGAGACATCTACGATGGTAGCGTAGCAGGGGGAGCAGTGAATGGGATCCACCATGTAGATGGAGTTGGCTTGACTATTGATGGTGGGACAGGTGTAAATGCAGGAATGGAGGTGGAAGCTGCGTACGGCTGTGAAACTGGTACGATGTGAACATGCGGGTGGGTAGCCGTGATTGGTGTGTGATGTGCTACAGGGATGGATTGATGGACGGTTTGCAAAGGGATAGTGGCTGCAAATGAAACAAGGATATAAGGGCATTGTAATGCTAAAGAATTGACATCGTTACCCATTGCAGGTGTAGTTTTGGGCTGTGAAGGTGTAGGCGTGATTACGAAGGGAGTGGTAACAGACAATGGGTTGGTCCAGAAGTACTGGATAGGAGGGACTATAATGGGGTTGGTTTGACCTCCCTTGTCAGATTCGGAATTGAGATCCTCCTATCCATCTTGAAAGGTTTCTTCATGGTTAGCCACCATGTCTTGATGTTCCCTAAGCCTAGCCTTCTAGATCAATTGATTCGTTTATGTTAAAGGGACGGAAGTGTTGGGAGTGGGAACAAATTCCTTCCTGTCGAAGTAAGCGAACTCGAAACTACATTTGTCTTCGAGTTCATGCACATCTAAGGGTAGGTTTTCCTTCACCTTTGCACAGAGAAAGTTATAATGCTAATGCTGTAGAGCCAAGCCCTCAGGTCCCTTATTTTGGATCCTGAGGGATCGGTAGTTCCAGCATTGGGTCGAACGATTGTTCGGCACCTATAATGTCTTGAACCATGAAGGGAACCTCAGTTTTGGAGGTGTTAGCAACTGTGTTTGAGGAAGCGATTGTTACATAGCTACGTAGTTATGAAAAAAGAACAAAGAAACCAGAAAGCAACAAAAAGAAGGCTTTATGTCTTGCCAGGTTCTTGAGGAATCGTCAAGGTGACCGACCTGCACCACACGAAACGTAAACAACTGCAAAAGGGTGTCACATTTATGCTAACTTGTTTTGGGATACAGAGCACGAGCAAGACTACTATAAGACAAGGAAATAAAATTGCAATCAGAGGCTTTATGTCTTGCAGGGTTCCAGAGGAATTGTTGAGGCTACTAACCTACACTACACGATACGTAAACAACCATGAAAGGGTGTCAAGTTTATGTTAACACATGTCAGGGTGTAGAGTGCTTACAGGACCACTGTAAAAGGCACCAAAAGGTCCTCCTTCTAGCACCAAAAAACTATTACAACCAAAAATGTCGGTGGCTGAAAAATGCTGACAAGTCATGAACCGTGATAGTCTTAACCCCAAATCCATGGGAGGAATGTGCTAGATAAGGCAGAGATGGGGCACCTTGAACAGTCTGGTCAATCAGACGGGGACTTAGTCAGTGTTAATATAACCTTTTGTAACAGATGGTTTGAAAATGAAACTTATAGGATAAAATAATGCTTAAATGTAAAAGAGGCAGAAAGAAATGTAAAATGCAATGATAAGCAAAGAAAAAAAAGTAAAATGCAATTAGAAAAATGCATTTCTTCAAGAAAGTGACTTCACTCTACCAAGATGGATACAATGGGTTGTGCGATGCTAAAGGGCGTAGAGATCCCAAGAGTAACCAAGACGTTTAGAGCAAGATAGCTATATACTTGAACACGGACTCAGCAGTCGACAATGCAAAGTGACATGAGAATAGCAAGAAAGAGCATAACAGAATGCCAAAAAAGAATGCTAAATTTTTATAGTGTCAAACAAGATGTTTACAATGCTTAGGAATGCAATGCTAAATTTTTGTTCGTCAGTCAACTAGTTTTCCAATCAATTGACTTATTTTGCCAACTTGGGGGACCCTTTGGCCAAGGGCACACGAATGATGTGGTTTGGATGCCACGTGTCCAAGGCCCGTGTTGCTATGTCTATGCTATGTGAATGATCGTTGGCTAAGTCTGCGCTGCATGGACATGCATGACCCTTATACGAGCCTACCATGCTATAATTACAAGCCTGCCATGCTCTAATTGCGAGCCTGTCATGTTGTAATTATGTTGTTAGACATTGGTGACATGTTCTAATCGTGTGATTGGGTGAAGTGCATTGATGTAGTGTGGCTACCTACTACGCTATGTCATGTGGGCAAAGCGTAGCAACTTGCTATGTCGTGCTACGCTATATAGCATGACATAGCGTAGTCCCCAAAAGCAACAAAAGTCACATTGCATCCTGTTACATGTGTTGGGAACCTTTTAAGGATGCTATCTACTCATTGCATGTTTGCTATGCTATGCTATGCTGCGTAGTGTAGCAGCCAGCCTTAGTTTCAAAAATGTCAAAAATTTGCAAAAACGTCGAAAATCCGCAAACTTTGCTTTTTGCACTGTGAAGCTTGCAAACTTGCTGACCTCGCCCTTTGAGATGCCTTTCATCATTCTTGTAGAGAAACTTCTGTGGAGTTACTCTACTGTGGTACACTACATGGCATAGCGTAGCAACTGATGTGACCTACTTTTCGCGAAGTTTGCCACTTTCCTGGTGAAGGGGCCATCGTCGAAAGGCTTGGAGTCAGGCGATGGAACTGATTGTCCAGCTTCTGCTACACTGCATAGCGTAACATAGCATAGCATTTTTTTCTACAGTCATTTTCTGAAGCTTACTACATTATATAGCATGGCGTAAAGTAGTGTAGCAAGATTTGTGACTTAGAAAACTTGCCGAACTGTTTCGTGCATCCTGAGCACTACTAAGAACTCCATGCATCGATTCTGAGTAGGCTGTCAGTTGGATAAACTACTCAGGTGGGTAGGCAGGATGATCCATAGAGCTTGTCTACACCAAGAGTAGAAAATTTGCCGAACTGGTCAGCCTAAACTTAGAGCGTTCTTCTCCTGAAGAACTGCCATGGCGCAGCCTAGATTACGAAGGCCTAGTGAAGCAAGGCTGCCCTAAAATTTTATGGTGTTTCAATACATGCAAATGAAATTCTTTACCATGAATATTAATGAATTAATACTTCATGTGATGGTTAATATTTTTAAAATTTTACTATATGACATTTCTCCACTTTTTGAAAAACGTTTGGGTATGGGATACATACTAAATGCACAAATCTCTCCTGAATAATCCAAATCTAGCCTCAAGAAATCCACATCCAGTGACTTCACATTAATACATTTGGCCAATCCATCCACTTGAAGTAACAAGAATGCTTCCACCAAAACGTCACCACCATTCCGACGAAACAAAAAAGGAGAAAGTAAGAAGTGAGAAAGGGTTTTAGTTAGAGGAAACATGTTTATTTAGTTCCATAACCAGTGTTTGTAGCCTAGATGATTATTTCGTCTAAGGGGTATGCTTTGAATTCTCACTTTTTTTCTTTTTTTCTTGCATGAGAACCACACCATGGAAAGAATTATTATTTTTATTAGCTGAACTTTCCGATAATGGAGCAACATTAGAATGGTAAGGAAGACTTAAGAAGAAAACATCCAAGCACCCAAGAGAATGGCTAGCACAAATGCATCAAATCCCCTTGAAGTCACACCCTTTTCAATCCTTGATTCCTTCCTCAGTTTGAGAAATGCCTAGTCACCAATTCATTGATAGTTCTATTATTAAGAAAGGGACTGTACAGTTCCAAGCCAAGAAAGACCATAGAAATTCATGAATGCATTGGTGACGTGGACTCATTCCCTATTATATCAAAGGAACCATACCTTTGTATCAACATTATAACTCAAAGGTAAAAACCAACCATTGGCAATCAATAGAATACAGTTCATACCACCATCAGGAGCACTTATTAGGTGACAAACCTAACAAAATAAACAAACATACAAAGAAATGAAAGAGTATAAACGATGTTGCAAAACAAAAACAAGAAAAGTTAAAGATATTTGTAAAACAAAAATGTGTAAAAAAAAACTTTAAAAAGTAACTGAGGGTCTCAAATGATCAGCAAAGGTGACCATATCCTCCATGACTGAGTTGAAAGAAGGAGATCTGAAATAATGAGCGAGGTCATCCTTTCTTCGATATGCTATGTGCATTGACCGTTCTAGATTCATGGTAAAGTTTGGTATGTTGCACATTCATTAGTAATCTCTCTCCAGGTTCTTCCTATTGATGTTTTTAGGTGAAGGTTTGGAAGTTGGCAATGCTCTTGCTTTAGTGCATCTATGCTTTCGATGTGAGTGCAGGTTGTTCCCTTAGTTAGTTCCATGCACGTTGGTGAGTCGCTCTCTTGATCAGCTATCAACCACTCGGTGTCCTCTTATTGTGTGGTTGCTATAGACAGGCACTTTTGTATGTTAATTTCTTGGGTACATCGGTTACATGCAAGCAATTTTGAACATTACTATATGTAATCACACCCTGTATCCCTGTATGTGATACATGAAACTTTCTTTTTCTCGATCTTCCCAAAAGTGTTTTCCTTAGATATTTCCAAGGACAGATTGCGGATTCCTAGGAATGCATTTATGGTACTTAGCCATACCCTTCCCATTATTATTGGGAAGTCCCTTTTATCATTGTTTACTTGTATCACTAGGAAATCAGCTGGGTATGACCACCCACACACAATGGTAACTATGTCCTCCACTAGTCCCAAGGAAACAGTGATGGACTGGTTGGCCAACTCTAAGCGAATATTGCTCTTCTTTAATGGAGGCAGGTTCCAAGCTTTATACATGTCTTGTAATATTAAGTTGACTCTAGAACCTGAGTCAAGAAGAGCTTTACATGGTTCATTTAGAGGTCAAATTAAAGGGCTTCCAAGGTCAGAGAATTTCTTGGGAAAGTGGCCCTCCTTAATCCAATCAATAACAACATGTGTTAACATAACTATGTGTGTTGAGCTCTATTTTTTGTTTGAAGGGAGCTATGAAGCCTGATTTGATGGAGAAGCATTTAGAGGCTCAACCACTTGTGGTTGTGAGAGCTTAGTTGGATTGTTGGTTCTGAAGAAAGGTCTTCTCTTTATATGGTTGTCAGAACCAACAGCAAGTTGAAGGTTCATAGCTCTCATAGCATTGCATTTCTACGGTTGAGTGAGGAGTTCCCCTTGCATTGCTAGAGCAGATGGTAATGGAGCTATCGGTGTGAGAGTTGTGGATGGGTTTGGAGGATGGTATGTCTGTGGGTTGTCTCCCATAGGAGAAGGAGTCCTATAATACTCCTAATCTTGGTAGTGATGTTGTGGTGTCACATGACCAACAGAGTCATGTGGAGAGATTGGCTGCTACACGTAATAGCCATATGGATCCAGTTGCTGGTAAGGGTATTGTTGCCTTGGTGGTGGCATCCCCCATGACTATGGGTATTACCACTATTGGTGTTACTAAATAGGTTGTGGTGGAGTTCCACTTGGATAATACGTTAAAGGTTGATGGAATTTCATTGGGTTACCTTGGGGATAAGGTAACCATCAGGGTACTTGTTGTTTGTTAAGTCGTGGGTTGAGTGCATACACCCCAGACTCTTGTAGATGTGAGATTACTAGGCAAAATTCCTTAGGATGGTTGTATTGGCATATCTCACATTCACCATCATTTTCCATATCAAAATCCACAACCTCTTTGGTGATGGCCATTTTACCCTTACCTTTGTTACATGCATTGTCCATGTCCCTCTTTTTCTTTTTGTCATAGTCACTACCTTGCTCCTTAGACTCCTTTACAATTTTGAGAACGGTTTTAAATCTACTATCCAGGGAGTCCCCCATTTGTTCTACCTTTGCTAACACTTCTGTTGTTAATTTTCGGATCAAAAAAGATTTCCTATTCACCATCTCTTTGAGTGGTGACTCTTCCTCCTCCTCGCAGAATCTTACTTCCCTTGTTTAGAGGGAAGGATCTCAGTTGTACTCTTCTACACTTTCTCTCTTACGTATCTCCCCTTCTTTCTTGGCTACTTGCTCTAATAATCTATGGACCTAATGGGACCTAATCTCTGATAATCTCCCTTAGGCATACATTCCAAGGGTTCTCCTAGTTTCATGCCTAAGTCCATCTACAAGATGACGTAGTTGATCCCGCTGCGAGTAACCATGGCCCAGGCAATGATGTAACAATGCATAATAACAGCCCATGGCAGCATCCAAGGGTTCATGATTTTCCTGCTTCCATCCTTGGATTTTCTTTCGCAGGTTAGACACTTAAGAGTATGTTTGATACTTATCATTAAATAGTTCTAGCATTGTACTCCACCCTCGAATGGATTCCGGTTCTAAGGACCGATACCAGCTTTCTTCTTCTTTCACTAGTATCCTTGGGAAAAACTTTAATTTTTGCCCTTCATTTTCTATGTTCTACAAGACAGATGCATCATGGAATGCTTGTAGGCGACTTTGAGGATCAACATTGTATCCCCCCTCAAATCGTGGGATGTTATTCATGTCTAACCTATTAATCCTACTATCATTTTGGTGACTTGTGGGAACTCTTATGGCCTCCATTATATCCAACATGCTTTTCTTTGCGAGTAGGGTTCCTCTTGGTCATCTCGTTCATAGCGTCCTTGATGTCTATGTGGTTCCCTACTCTCCCTTCTTCTATGCTATGATTCCCTAGAGTGTCCTTGTCCTTGTTCTCGACTATCTTGTCGGTGTCTCATGGGTGTTTCTCACTCTATTTACCTTTATCCTCATGGTTAGGTTCTTTATGACTACGTCCAGAGACTGAAGGAGAGGGTGAATGTGATGATGAAGGTGAATAAGAAGGAGAACCATCACCATGACAATGTTTCCTACCTTCTCTTTGGTGGTCTCGACCCTGATCATGATTACGATCAGAATGTCCATCCTTATCTTATGTTTGTGTTTTGTTATTGAACACTTCATGTTCATGGGGATCAAAACCAAGGTTGTGAAACATGGAGTAGAGGTTTTGATACACCACCTCCTGACCATCGTTAAGAGGAGAAACATCAATTACTGGGGAACCTGTTAAGGCAAGTTCACCACCCTCAATTTACCCTCAAGACATGTAGAGCATTATGGGGCCATTTACCCTTCAAGGATATATGATATCTCTCCTATTGCAATTCCCTTTGGCATTGTGCTTCTGTGGAATGGTAGTCCCTTGTGTCATGGTCGCATGCAACATATTCTGCGTATAACTATGACATGCCTATTCGTGCATGAGCATGAAGGAGCATGTTGGGGATTGATCAGTCTAGAGGCAACACTATGTTACCCTCCAAGTCTCTCCAACATATTTGTTCATCTTAATGAAGAATAAGGGTAAATTCAAGTACATACTCATCATGATGAATATATACCACACAAAATTGTTGAGGAACTGGTGGATCTTGGTTACGTGTGTTATGCCGCTGACTGTCTCTTGTGTTAATCCTAGGCAGCGAAGTGATTTTGTGCAAAGAAGAAGACATTTTTATCATGTTCAATGTGCTATTTACCATTGTCTTATCTTTTCTTGATTAACCCTAAGGGTTCATTCTAGCATCCCAACAATATGAATGATCTCCTATGTTCTACGTAGCACACAAACAACTAAGTCCTCGGCAACAGTGCCAATGATGGATGGCGAGGTACCCCTACACTCAACCATATGAATACGAGCGTTCACTTGAAATCTAGTTAAACTCCAAGAACTAAGTGCTTATATGCCTTAATGGAACACTTAAGGTTAATCAATCACTATCTTCCCAAACCTACTTGTATTATCACGATTGTATGGTTAAGTAAGCTTGAGGTATATGATTTTTTATAGCTTTTATCTTTTTAATGTCTTATGCTAATANGGGTTATACTGAGTGCACTTAACTAGGAGAGTCAAGGGTTGATAGAGATTAATTAACTAGGAAAGCATTTAAACATTCAAAAATAATTAATTACTATTTAGCTTAGTCCATATGCTGCAACGTTTATCAAAAAGTTCATCTTTATTGTTGTACACAAATGTGTGCTCAAGTACAATTTGCTCGAATAAAGATCTGTTCACTTTAAGACTCCTACTGTGAGCACATGGAAATTATTCTAACTCCGAAATGCAAAAAGCGCAAGATTTTAGCTAAGGGTCTAATTCTAAGTGCTTAGAATAGGGAAAGCTTGCTATTATTTATAAACATTGTAGAGGGCTGCGGTATCACGTACGCGATATCATGGGGACAGATGCAATATCGTGGCTCATCAGATGTCATGGAAGATGAAATGAAATTTATGTCATCCAATGGAGTCTGGGATCTTGTCAAGTTGCCTAATGGTGTAAAAGCCATTGGATGAAAATGGGTCTTCAATACTAAGAAAGACTCATTGGGCAATATTGAAAGATATAAGACCAGACTTGTTGCTAAAGGGTTCACTCAGAAAGAGGGAATAGATTACAAGGAGAAATTTTCTACTATACCTAAGAAAGACTCCCTTCATGTTATCATGGCATTGGCTGCTGATGAGATGCGATATTGCAGCCCGATATCGTGTCGTCCCCTGCGATGTCACGTATGCGATATCGTAGTTCGTCACCAAATCTATAAATAAGAGGTGGAACTTCCCTCATTTTCCATCCTAGGCTTAAAGTAGGGAAACTCTAGCAATTTGATCACTCCAGAGATAGAATATTTTCCATGTGCCCACAGTAGGAGTCCCCAAGTGAACGGATCTTTATTCGAGTAGCTTTGTACATGAATGCAAGTTGTGTACGGCAATAAAGACGAGCTTTGTGGATAAACCTTGTTGTGCATGGAATAGGTTTATTACCTATTATTTCTTACATGTTATTTATTACCTACATTAGCATGGCATGAGTATGAATTGATTACGAGCATTGACGAATGTGTATAGCTAATCAAGGAATCGACTACTCATTGTGATTAGATTCTCTCACCCTTATCTCCTAGAATGCGAAATGAGTACAACTTGGTTATGAGAATCTATAAATGTGTATGGCTAGTGAAGGAATAGGCTACTCATTATGTTTAGGCTAGTTAAGTGCCTCAGTACGACCACTTCGAGCACGTGCGTTACGTGTGGTGATCCCAATAACGATTAGCGTTTGCTAGCCACAGTTGCATAGTTCAGGGTGTGTACGGTAAGTGGGAATGGATGCTGACACTAGTTATTTTAGACTTAGGAAATTAGTTAGAGTTAGTTAGTTTCTCAACCCTTCACCTCATAGCATAGGAGAAAAACCAGAAAAAACTATAAAAATCATATACCTCAGACTTGCTTAACCATACATTGTGACACATACAAGTAAGTCTGGGAAGACAACAAATGATTAACCCCAAGTGTTTCATGGGGCATGTAGGAATTTAGTCTATGGATTTTGACCGGATTACGCGTGCTATGCTCGTTTCATATGGTTGAGTGTAGGGGTACCTTACCACTCATCATTTGCACCGTTGTCGATGACTAAGTATTTGTGCGCTGAATAGAACATAAGGGATATCTCTCACATCATTGTGAGCCTTAAAGAATCTTCAGGTTAATCAACAGAAAAATTATATAATGGTAAATTAGCACACCGATAAAAATGCCTTCTTCTTATAAGAGGAACTCACCACCTAAGGATCATACACGAGATAGTCGACAACATAAAATACATAACCAAAATCAACCAAGTCCTAAACAATATAAGATGACATATACTCATCATGATGAGTATATCCCTAATTCTAATTTTATTCTTCATCAAGATGAACAACTGCAATGGAGAGATTTGCAAGGTAACATTGTGTTACCCCCAGATCGTTCAATCTCTCGCATGCTTTTCCGTGCCTTGGCACAGATTGGCATGCAAGAACTATATGCTGAATATGTTGTGGAAGATTTTTACATGAGGGATTATTATCCCACAGATGCCCAATGTATGAGGGACTTAAGGCAGTAGAGTCAACATGCACTTCTGAAGGGCAAGGTCCCGCACGTCCTTAGCGAAATAGGAGATGAGGAACCCCTTATCATGGGTTCTTTAGCAAATGATGTTCCCCCTCCTAACGATGGTGAGGAGGTTGGGTATCTAACATACGATCAATGATACATATCCCTGGTTTTGATGCCCATGAACACCAGCTATTCACAGAGGGAACAACCACTTATGCCAAGGATAGACACTTAGATCACCACCACAATTGGGGCCGTAGTAGCCAAAGAGAAGGCAAGAAGCATCATCTTGGTGATGGTTCCCCTTCTTCTTTCCCTTCTTCACATCACTCACCCTCTCCTTCCACATATGGGCATAGCCATCATGAACATAAAAGTGAGGATAAGGGTAAAAAGGATAAAAGACCTCGACGGGAAAGTCGAGAGAGAGGAAAAGGGCAAGGAGATTGGGAGAGTAGGGAACAACGTAGACATCACAGGCATCATGAAAGAGATGATCATGATGAGCCCCTACTCACAACCCGAAGTATGCTTGAAATAATGGAGGCAGTTAGGATTCCCACAAGGCATTTAAAAGATAGTCAGATCAAATGATTAGACATGAACAATATCCCACGATTTGGAAGGGGGATACAATGCTGATCCGCAAAATCATTTACAGGAATTCCACAATGCCTGTGCCTTGCAGAATATAGAAATGAGTGGAAAAAACTTAAGTTGTTCCCAAGGATACTCACCAAAGAAGCAGAGAGCTAGTACCGGTCCTGAGAACCAAAAACCATCAGGAGGTGGAGTAAGATGCTAAAACTGTTCAATGAAAAGTATCAGAAGTACTCCAGAGTGTCCAATTTGCGTAAGCAAATCCAAGGTTGGAAGCAAGATACTCATGAACCCTTGGATGCTGCCATGGCCCACTATTACACATTGTTACATTGTTGCCTGGGCCATGGGTACGCTCAGCGAGATCAACTTCGCCACATCATGGATGGGATAAGGCATGAAACTAGAAGAACCCTTGGGGCTTATGCCCAAGGGAGACTCTCACAACTTATAGCCCATGAAGTACATAGCTTATTGGAACAAGTAGCAAAAGAAGAAGGTGAGCTACGAAAAAGGGAAAGTGAGGAAGAGTACAACCACGATCCCTCCCTTCGAAAGAAGGGAGTGAAATTTTGTGATGAAGAGGATAATTCATCAATCGAAGAGTTGGTCAACTGGAAAACCTTGCTAATCCAAAAACTCACAATAGAAATAGCAGCTAAGGTAGATGACGTATGGAGCTCCTTAGACTCTAAAATTGGAACTATCTTAAAAATCATAGAAGAGTCTAAGGTAGAACATAGTGACAAAGGTAAGAAAAAGTGGAGAGATTTAGGCCCTACACATAACAAGGGTAAGGGAAAAATTACTAACTCTGATGTGGTTGTAGATTCTAACACAGACGATGACAGTGGATGTAAGATCTACCACTATGACCATCCTAAGGGATGTTGCCCCATTATCTCACATCTACAAGAGTCTGGGGTGTATGCACTAAATCCAAGACTCAACCAATGGCAAACACCCCGAAGGTTACCTTATCCACAAGGTAACCCAAGGCAATTCCACCAACCACTAACATATTATCCAAGTGGAACTCCCCCACAGCCCATCAGATAGCATTAGCAGTGGCAATACCCACAATCATGGGGGATGCCATTACCAAAACATCAGTACCCCTATCGATAGCCTGACCCTTATGGATATTATGTGTAGCATCTAATTTCTCCAAATGACTCTATGAGTCACTGAACTCCCAACCATCACTACCAAGTTTAGGAGTACTTCAGAAGGACTCCTTCTCCTCCAGGAGACGCTCCATACCCATACCATCCTCCTAATCCATCCACACCTCTTCCACCACAGGTAGTTCCCGTAACACCTCCTACTCCAACAATGCACGGGGAACTTCCTTCTCAACCGTAGCAACGTCACGATGTGAGAGCTTTAAATATTCAACCTACTGCAAGTTTTGATAACTGTAAAAAGAGAAGACCTTTCTTCAAAACCAAAATCCCAGATAAACTCTTGCAACAATAAGCAATTGGGCCCATGTACACTCCTCTACCATCTAACACTTCGGAGCACCCTTCTGTCCAAAATCAGAGCTTAACGCATACAGTTATGTTAACACATACCGTAACTAACTAGATCAAGGTAGGCCGCCTTTCTAAGAAACTAACTGACCCTGGGAGTCCCTTAATATATTTACAGATCACCAAAAATAAACCACATAGGGCTCTTTTTAACTTAGATTCTAGAGTTAACTTAATTTCATGAGAGATGTATCATGCCTAGAACCTGCCCCAACTTAAGAAGAGAAATATTCAACTAGAGCTGGTAGACCAGTCCATCACCATTCCCTTGGGATTGGTGGAGGACATCATCACCACTGTGTGTGGTTGGTCTTACGCAACTGATTTTCTGGTCATTGAAGTGAACAACAACGAAGGGGAATTCCCAATTATAATGGGAAGGGCATGGCATAAAAACACAAAATACAATAAAAAAAACTAAGTGAGAATTCAAAGCACACCCCTTAGACGAAATAAAATTTAGGCTACAAGCACTGGTTATGAAACCAAATGTCTTCCCTCTAACTAAGGCCCTTCTCACTTCTCATTCTTTCCTTTGTTTCGTTATAATGGTGGTGGCACTTTGGAGATGCATCCTCATTATCCAAGTGGATGGTTTAGCCGAATGCATCGATGCAAAGTCACTGGATGTGGTTTGTTTGAGGCCGGAGTTGGAATGAGATTTTCCAAGTTAATTTAATCATAACACACACAAGGGGCTATACACCACCTTCTCCTTGGGATTCCATTCCATTCTCTTCTCTCCATCCTTCTCTCCATGGTTCACCTCATTGTCGGTTGTATCATTAGTGTATATATTTTGGTTGATGCATTATTTTCTTTTTGGTAAATTCTTGCTATTAAGACTTTAACTTTTGTTCCAAATAACATTCCCAAAGCCTATGGACTCTTTGAATGTGGGTTTTTCAGGGCATGAAGGACATGAGCCTGCTTTGGGGAGGACCCACTGACATTCCTATTTGGAGCATTAGTTAAATTCTTTTCCTTAACATTTTGCAATCAATTTTATTATGTTCATTTCAATCTTGACATCCATTTCATCGATGCCATAGTTGTCCCTTTTTATCTATCTTTCTTACTCCTTTCCTTTCTCCATTCTAACACTACCAAAGGTTTGCAATTAGTCATGAGGGTACGGGGCCCACTTTTTTCAATTTTCTTCTAGCCCTAAAATTTTTGATTTTCCTCCTAGCCCCTACACCTTCGGTAGTCCTCATTAATATATTCCCAGATCCATATTAGCCATACCACAACCTAGCCAATGATCCTACACCGAAGCAAGGTATTAATTACATGATGATTCATTTACCCTTGCTAATAAAAGATTGTGTTGTGTGTGTAGATGACGATCATACAACAATGGATTGGATCTGGAGAAAACACATGGAATGGAATAGCGTTGAAGTAGCCATGCAAGGAGCAAGACCGATGGTGTGCTTATGGATGGACAATGAAAGGCACAATCTTGGCATTGGCAGCAGCAACACTTCTTTCTCTCTCTCTTTCTTAGCTGCCAAATGAGGCCTGATGTCATTGTAATAAGGTGTTCACCCTTGTTGTCATGAACACCAATTTTTTCAAGTCTTGTAATGATGATTTGTTCACATGTCATCCCATTAGTTCCATTTCCCTCAATAATTCCACACCTTCCCATTATTATTGTAAGGAACTTGAGGACTAATTTTCATTCAGTCATGGGGGTATATGCGATATCGCGGCCACCGCAATATCGCGTCGTCCCCTGCGATGTCACATACATGATATCATGGTTTGCCACCAAATCTATAAATAAGAGGCAGCACACCCCTCATTTTTCATCCTAGTCTTAATGTAGGGAAACTCTGGCAATTTGATCACTCTAGAGATAGAATATTTTCCATGTGCCCATAGTAGGAGTCCGTAAGTGAACAGATCTATTCGAGTAGCTTTGTACCTGAACGCAAGTTGTGTATAGCAATAAAGACGAGCTTTGTGGATAAACCTTGTTGTGCATGGAATAGGTTTATTACTTGTTATTTCTTATATCTTATTTATTACCTGCATTAGCGCGGCATGAGTACGACTTAATCACAAGCATTGACGAATGTGTACGGCTAGTCAAAGAATCGACTACTCATCGCGATTAGATTCTCTCACCCTTATCTCCTAGAATGCGGAATGAGTATGACTTGGTTACGATCATCTACAGATGTCTATGGCTAGTCAAGGAATCGACTGCTCATTATGTTTAGGCTAGTTAAGTGCCTCATTATGACCACTTTGAGCACTTGCACTACGTGTGGTGATCCCAGTAACAATTAGCATTTGTTAGCCACAGTTGCATAGTTCATGGTGTGTACAGTAAGTGGCAACAGATGCTGACGCTAGTTAATTTAGACTTATGACATTAGTTAGAGTTAGTTAGTTTCTCAACCCTTCACCTCATAGCATAGAAGAAAAACCAAAAAAGACTATAAAAATCATATACCTTAGACTTGCTTAACCATACACCATGATACATACAAGTAAGTCTGGGAAGACAACGAATGATTAACCCCAAGTGTTCCATGGGACGTGTAGGCATTTAGTCTACAAAGTTCGACTGGATCATGTGTGCTACACTCATTTTGTATGGTTGAGTGTAGGGGTACCTCGCCACTCATCAGTTGCCCATTTTGATCTTCAATTACAACAAATGTATGTGAAAATGGCATTCGTTAATGGTGATCTAGAGGAAGAGGTTTATATGAAACAACTTGAAGGGTTTTTCTCTAGTGATGGTGAGAAATTGGTATGCAAGCTCAAGAAATCTATGTATAGATTGAAATAGGCCTCTCATCAATGGTACCTAAAATTCCATGATATCATCACTTCATTTGGTTTTGAAGAAAACATCATGGATCAATGTATATACCAAAAGTTAAGTGGGAGAAAAATTTGTTTCCTTGTTTTATATGTGGGTATATCTTACTTGTAACCAATAATAGTGGATTTCTATATGAGGTGAAACATTTTCTCTCTATGAATTTTGACATGAAGGATATGGGTGAGGCATCTAGATGTATTCTGGAACTGTTGCAGGAAACCTATATTAATAAAGTTTTAGAGAGTTTTTAGATGAAAGATTGTTCACCAAGTATAGCATCCATTATGAAGGGTGACAAGTAAAATTTGAACCAATGCCCTAGGAATGATTTAGAAAAGAGTCAGATGAGCAAAATTCCATATGCTTCAGCTGTTGGAAGCCTTATGTATGCTTACGTCTACATAAGACCTAACATTGCATTTGCTATGGGAATGTTGGGCAAATATTAGAGTAATCTAGGTATTGTCCATTGGAGGGCTACAAAGAAAGTGATGAGGTGCCTTCAAGGTATAAAAGACTACATGATTATGTATAAATGAACTGACTCCTTGGAGGTGACTAGCTACTTCGACTCAGACTTTGTTTCCTATGTTGATTCATGAAAATCAACATCTAGTAATGTTTTTATGCTAGCTAGAGGAGCTATATCATAGAGGAGTGAAAAGCAAACTTTGGTTGCTACTTCTACCATGGAGGCAGAGTTCATTTCTTGTTTTGAGGCTACTTCACATGGTGTGTGGCTAAAGAGTTTCATATCAGAGCTTAGAATTATGGATTCTATATCTAGCCCATTAAGAATGTTTTGTGACAATTCAGCTGGTATCTTTATGGCTAAGAATAATAAGAGTGGTAGTAGAAGTAAACACATTGACATCAAGTACTTAGCCAATGTTGATGATTTTTTATTGCTCCATTTGGACAAGGAGAGGTTAAGAAATGTAAACTTCTTCAAGATCAAATATAAGAAAATTTGTCCATTTTAGATCAAGGCCAAGGTTAATGACAATGCTTATGAGCTTAATCTCCCTAATCATTTTCCATTTTCTTCTGTGTTCAATGTTTCATATTTGAGCCATTTCCATGATAAAGTGTTTGCATATGATCTTGAGGATAACATTAAATTCCTCAAAGGTGCAATGGAAGATCCAAGATCATCTAAAACATTAAGGAAATTGGTGGTAACACAAGTAAGAAATGCATTCACCACAAGAGGCCAAAAGAAGCATGAGTACTTGTTTCATTGAAGTGATGAAGGATCTAAAATTATCATTTTGATTCATGAGTCTAATTTGACTTGTGCTCAATTTCATCCCAAGTGTAATGCCAACTTGAGATTAAGCATCATTTCAAGGAAGGAAAATATGATGAGGACATCACCCAACCCTAAGATATCAATCCTCATTTATGTTATATGTTTTATGTTTTTTAATGTGTCTTGTGTGTTTTTAGCAGCTTTTACATGTTTTTAGTAGGTTTCAGGACTGATGAGAGCTTAAGTAAGGAGTTTGGGTTACAAGTTTGATGATTTGTGATTTTTGCTTAATGGTAGAAAGGACATCTCAACTTGGGAAAATATTTCATGTCATGATCCAAAGATGTCTTTTGATTGGGTATGATGTCTTTTTATAGAGATTGGTCATTTTGAAAAGGCATCTTCAATCAAGGCTTGGGTCTCAAGAAAGATGTCTTACTAAGACCAAAAGCATCCTTCTACACATGATGTCTTCTTAGGAAGAATCTCTTTCATGATCCAAAGATGTCTTCCTAAGAATGATCAACAATCATAATTTTGGAAATTCAAGCACCAAGTGATTGAAAAATCTATAAATAGCCATTAAGGCCTTCCATTATGTATACATGATGATATGCAAAGCGAGAGGTCCATGTGAAGAGAAAAAGAGAGGAGAGAGTGTGTGAAGATCATCTTGAGCATTCATTATAGGCTTCATTGTCATTGATGTATGTGAGTATGTTGTAAGGGTAGGAACTTTGCTTCTAATATTTTTATACTTCATTCTCCATTGAAAGAAAGAATAAAGTATGGTGTTCTTTTCTTATTTCCAATTGTGCAAGCATTTTGTAGGATTAGACTTTAATTTTGGGTTGTTGAGACCCAATCCTCACCATCTGGAGTCTTCAATTTTGCATGTCTTAGTAATACAAAAAATGTTAAATTTATTAAATAAATGTATAGTATATAACACCTTCATTTTATTTGCTACTAATCCATCTATGTTTAAAATTCCATAATGAAGATATTTTATATCATTTCTATAAATTTTTTTAAATATATAGTTTTCGTAATTACTACATTACCTCTTGCTTTCCAAAAAGCTACAAAAACTTCTTCTCTTACTTCTTTCCCTTCCCTCCATTCCACAAATCATTTTGCAAGTTTCCTATTCGTGAAATCTTTATTGATCCAAATTTTATAACCTTTTAAGTGTTAACGATGTTTCCAAACTTTGGATTTATCATCTATGTTATTAAATTTGACAATAATGTGCCTAGGTTTACCATTTTTAGATCTAAAACACAGTTCATCCTTTATATAGGTGGTTTAATATGCATAATGTTATTTATCACTATTATCATTACTTTCACTAGGTTTTCTTTTCCTTGTTCTTCTATCCCAACATAATTGAGATTACATGATGTTTCTATTATTTTCTTGTTCTTTATCAAGAAGATTAGATATTACCTTACTAATTTTCTTAAGATGCTTTCTTGTTAGATTGAATTCAATAATAGCTTTCAATGTAGCAATTTTTGCTTTCATGTAGTTTTTATTCATCATTGATTTCTTTTAGTTGATCATCATTTTGATTTACTTTTGTCTTACTTACCTAAGTAGTGAACATATCTTCTAATGTAGTGATCTTCATATACATCTCCTTCGCACGTAGTGGAAAATCTTTAATTTTTTTCAT
>MNCI01037410.1:9225-51294 GCA_015680685.1 Gnetum montanum
AATGAGAGCATACCTTTGTTGGCTTAAAAGGGCAAGGATCGGTTGATGTGGACGTGCAAGAGAATGTAGGGACTTAGGGAAGAGTTGGGCAGAAATTTTTTTTGGGAAAATCTCCCCTTGATTTGTGCTTCAAATGATGAAAAATGAAAGCGCAATGACTATATATATAGGGCTACGTTGATAGGGCTACGTATATGTGGCCATGTATACGCAGGGGGCGCATATACGGGGCCCCATATACATAGGGGTGTGCACCCGTTGACCAGCGTTGACCAACTCAGAAAAAAGCCCGAAATGATGAATTTGAAATGCCAAATTGGGGTGGTTGAAGCACATGAGAGGCTCAGTCATGGTTGAGGATAGGAGGAAGGTAATTGGTGCTCAAAAAAGAGTCAAAAAATAGGAGAATGTGACTCAAAAGAACTCTATGGGGAGGAAATCGAGTGACGGGACCTTGAAAATAATCAACCCCAAAATCCAAAGGATGGGAGACTTAACGAGTGGGACCAAGAATATGCAGGTGGGTCCTCCCCATAGTAGGTAATAGCCTTAGTAGCCCCTACATATCCTCAACACCGGGGTCCGTGGGCCCCAGGGCCAAGAAATGGTGTTTTCCAGTTAAGACTCCTACCCTAGAGATCTCATCAAGGCAGAAGAAGCCCATAGAAACCATGACGAACTTTCGCAACATAAGATAGGCAATGAGGTGAGTGACGGATGGAACTAGGGGAAAAGAGAGAAACAAGAAAATGGAATTCTGATCGTCGGTCACATGAAACCCCGTGTGCAATTGTGGTTAAGGGACCTGGTAGAACCTTCCCTGAGTTTAGACCCAAAACCATCTCCATACAATGACATTGCAGCAACAAACGAAGCCCCGAACATCCCCCAAGGAAGCAAGAATGCACCCATAGAGAACCACCACTCCAACAAACATGAGAGGAAGGAAGTGAAACATGACAAAGTTAGAGGGGATGAAGGAAGTCCCATAATTAGTGCTTGCGGCCTAGGAGAGGCAGTCTAAGGGGTGTGCTTTGAATTCCCACATAGTGATGTCATGATTTTTTTCTCTTTTGCGGAAACCACACCATGCAAAGACCCATGCGAGTTTGCATGCATTCAACCAAGGGGTCTGCTTTGAATCCTCATGTTTATTTTTTTTAAATTTTTTAAATTTTTCGGTGAGGACCACATCATGCAAGGTCGAACTGCCCAGTAACTTCCTTGTAGAGAAGGACATGGAGTGGTAGGAAATCCGTAAGGACACACCAGCAACCCAGGGGACAGGAGGGAGTGACGAATGTTGCATTCCCCTTGAAGTCACACCCAATTCAAACCAGTGGATCATCCTCGACGCTGGGAACTACACAAGTCATACATTAATTACAATTTTTTTTAAGTGAAGGGGTTGCATGTTTTCAACAGAGGAAAAACCATGGAGTGGGTGAATGGGTGGATGACGTGGGCTCACTGCTGATTTTATAAGCTGAAAATAGACATAAAGTCTAAGGAAAACCATGCGAGGGTGGAAGAAAGATAATTAGGTGGACTATTGTACATCACCCATCGCAATAAAAACCATCCGCACCAGACATCTAATGACAATAAGATGACATATTAGTGATCTTGTAAAAGTGAAACACACACAAAGAAATGGAAAATAATAAAATAATTAAAGAAAGGAAAAAATTAACAAGAATTGACAAACATATGAAGGATGTTGAGAAGCAAAAAGTGTAGAGCAAAAAAAGTGTAAAACAAAAAATTGCAAAACAATGAGGGGTGTAGTGGAATGGATTAGCAGGGATGACGGTCTCCCCCACGACTAGGTGGAAAGGAGGAGATGCGAAAAATGGAGCTAGGCTATCCTAGTGATGACGAGGTGGTTGCACTAGTTGAGTGAAGTTGACAGAAAGGTTTAAGTTGTTGGTGGTTGACCAACTGCGTTCTGGTGGGGTCCTCAGGTTTGTGGATAAGCAAGGCCCCAGATGGGAAGGTTTCAAAGACAATGTAATGTCCCTCACATAGTGTTTGAAACTTGGTTGGTTGAGATACATGTGAGGGGTTCCAATACAACACCTTGTTTGCACATCTAAATGTGACCTTCTGAATCTTGAGATCATGTCATTTTTTTTATAGGCCTTGTGGATCTCATTTGAAGACAGGGCCACTAATTGGTTCTCATCTAGCACACTTAAATTAATAAGTCATCCGCGTTGTGCTAGTGGGAGGTCAAGGCCTAAGTCATTGGCGATGGATAGTGTGTAGAGTTCAGCTTGAATTGGAAGCATTGGTAGCTTTCCATACACTAATTCATAGGGAGAGTACCCTACAGGAAGTTTCCAAGTGGAGCAATAGGTCCATAGGGCATCATTAAGTTTAGTACTCTAATCCATTTTGTATTTGTTGATAGTTCAGGTAAGGATCTTGGTGATCTCCCTATTGGTGACTTCAGCCTACCCGTTGGCTTGGGGGTGATAGGGTGTTGTAAATTTATGGGTGACCCCCAAGTGTTGCATGAGTTTTCGAAAAGTGACACTTGTAAAATAAGTCCCATTATTAGAAAAGAGTGCACATGGCACTCCAAACCCGTTGACGATTTGTTGTTGGACAAATCGTGCAGCTTTGTTGGAAGAACAGTCGATGACGGCTGCCGCTTCTGCCCACTTTGTACAGTAGTCCACAGCTACGATGATGTATGCCTTTCCGTTTGACAAGGGAGTGATAGGCCCCATAAAGTCGATGCCCCAGATGTCGAAGGGCTCTAATGGCTGGATCCACTATTGAGGTCCCTCCAATCATGCCTTCATCCCACCATATTTTTGGCATCGTTCGCAATAGCAGGCGAACCATTGTGCGTCCCTAAAAATCATGGGTTGGTAATATCCTGCAAGTAGAGTCTTAAAGGCTGTGCGGCGTCTAGCATAGTGACCCCCACAAGGACCCTCGTGAGCATCTTGGAGGACGTGCACTGTATCTTCATCAAGGATACACCATCGAACTAGGCCATCTACGCACACCTTGTAAAGGTGGTCATTGATTTCCATGAAACGCTTGGCCTTATGGAGAAACTATTGTTTCTACTGATGGTTCCACTCCTTTGGCAACTCCTAGGTTGTGAGGTAGGTGAGGATGCGGTTGAACCAAGGGGATTCCTTGGGCACTTGTGGATTGGCTGCACCTGTGAAGAGGAGTTCATCCAGAAATTGGTTGGAGAGGGGCTCCTCCTCTTCTGTGTCATCCCATCTTAACCAAGACAAGTGGTTAGCCACCACATTCTTGGTCCCCTTCCAGTCTACCATGGTGAGATCAAACTCCTAGAGAATCACCAGCCACCGGATGATGCAGGGACTCACCGTTGGTTTGTTCATCAGGAACCGAATAGCACTATGATTAGTATGCACAAACACCTTGTATCTAAGCACATAGTGTTGGAATTTTTCCAAGGTAAACACCACCACCATCAACTCCTTTTCGGTGGTGGTGTAGTTCAGTTGAGCGCCCATAATGCTATGGCTTGTACAGTGGATATAATATGGATATTTTTTATCATCACACTGTGTAAGAACAGCTCCCAAGGCATAGTTGGATGCATCCGTCATAATGTGGAAGGGCCTNGGTGGCCCAACACAATGCCTTCTTGGACCATCACATGGCTTTTTTGCCAATTGAGCCATAGATTAGTGTCTACACACCTTTTTAAAACCTACTCAAGATGGTCCAAGGCTTGCTTGAACATGGCCTCATAGGTAGAGAAGTCATCCATGAAGACTTCTACCCCATTGCCAATCTGTTGTTGGAAGATGCTTAGGACAAGGCGTTGGAACGTGGCAGGCACATTACATAGGCCAAAAGGCATCTTCTTATATGCGAAAGTCCCCCATGGACTTGTGAAAGTTGTTTTGGCTTAGTGTTCTAGTACTATTTGGATTTGGTTATAACCACTATAACCATCCAAAAAATTGTAATAGTGGTGCCCTGCGATGGTGTCCAATACCTGGTCCACAAACGGAAGTGGAAAGTGATCTTTGAAGGTAGCCATGTTGAGCAATCGAAAATCAATACAGATCCTCCATTTTCCACCTTTCTTCGGCACGATAACAAGTTGGCTAACCCATTCACTATTGGCAATAGAATAGATGAACCCTACCTTTAGCAATTGCTTGATTTCATCTTTGACAACCTGCTTCAATTTGGGTTTCAATCATCTTTGTGGTTGTCGTCATGGCTTCATGGAGGGGTCAATATAGATTTGATATTGGCAGATCCTAGGATCAACTCCAATTAAGTCAGGATATGACCATGCAAATGCAGCATCCCATTTGTTTACCACCTTCAACAAATTTTTCTTCTATTCTAGAGCAAGGGTGGCATTGATGATTATTGGCTTCCCATTTCGCAAAAAAGCATATTCTAAGTGAGCTGGTAAAGACTTGAGCTCCAGGGGCTCTTGTTTGAAGCTTTCAGGGATTTGCAGCTTCCCCCAATCATCTTGGTCATCAATAGTGAAGAACTGTTGATGAACCTCTTCCATTTCGTCCATGCTTTCAACGTAGGCTTGTACAAGCTCCTCAGACGGTTCCATGCATAATGCGTTGCTAGCAGGATCAACTGTTAGCCACTGGGTTCCCTCTTGGTTGGTGGCTACTGCATACAGGCACTGTTGAATAGGTGATTCCTCGGTACATCGGCTGCATGCTTGAATGGATATCTACTTAGAAGACCATAATTGCTGCACACAGTTGCACCTTAAGTCACTGTACACGATGCATGGAACGTGCTTCTTATCGATCTTCCCAAAAGGATTTTCTTTTGAAACTTCAAGGGACAGATCTCAGAGTCCTAGTCCTGCATCCACTATGCTTAGCCAGGCTCTTCCCATGATGATTGGGAAGTTCCCCTTATAGTTCTCCACATGGATGATTAGGAAATCAGCAAGATAGGACCACCCATAATCGGTGGTTACAATGTCCTCTACCAATCCCAATGGAACGGTGATGGATTGGTCTATTAACTTGAGCCGAATGTTGCTCTTCTTTAGTGGGGGCAAGTTCTAGTTCTTGTACATGTCATGAAAGATCAAATTGACTCTTGATCCTGAGTCCAGAAGGGCTTTACATGGCTCATTCCCTGCCACCTGAAGACAAATGAGGGGGCTTCCTGGATCAGTCAACTTCTGAGGAAGGTGTCTTACCTTGATCCAATCGATCACGATGTGTGTGAGCATGACCGTTTGGACATTGGAGTGTGGTTGACTTGAAGGCTACTTGGGCAATGGAATAGTGGAGGTGCTTGAAGGTTCAGAGGCACTGACCATAGGTGTATGTGAGGGTATGTTTAGATTGTTGGGATGAAAAAAAGGATGTTTTCATGGCTTGGGTTCCGGTTAACTTGGCTGAGGTGCCAATTGTAAGTTAACAGCCCTTGTAGCATTTCGTTGCTGGGGTTGTGGCAGTATCTCTCCATGCATTGGTGGAGAAGGTGGCAGCTGAGTGGGATGTTATGGAGGAGTGGAAAGAGAAGGTGAAGGAGGATAGAAGAGATGTGGGTTTTCCCCCTAGGTGATGGAGATTGAGGTCGAAAATATTCTGGGGGGTGGTAATGACTTTGAAAGGCTGCATGACTGGAAGATTCTTGTGGGGAGACCGGTTGCTAAACGTAGTACCCATAGGGATCTAGCTATTTGTAAGGGTACTGATACCTTGGAGGTGGCATCCCCCATGTTTGTGGGTGCTGCCACTGTTGGAAGTATTCATACAATTGTGGTGGCACTCCACTTGGATAGTATCCTTGTTGTTGGTGAAACTGCCTTAGGTTGCCTTATGGGTAAGGCAACCTTCGGGGTATTTGCCTCTTTGCCAAGTGAGGATTCGTTGCGTATACCCCAGACTCTTGAAGATGTGACACCACAGGGTAACATCCCTTAGGATGTTCATATTGGCATATGCCACATTCATCATCTTCCTCGGTGTCAGAGTCTGCAACCTGCTTTGCTACAGCAACTTTGCCCTTACCCTTATATTGGGCACGTTGAGCTTCCTTCTTCTTGCGTCGATCATGATCATTACCTTATTCTCTGGATGCTTCTGCAATTTTTAGCACACTTTGGAATTTTTTGTCCAAAGAGCCCCACATCTTATCAACCTTTGCCAATATTTTAGATGCAAACTTTTGTAAAGGCAAGGTCTTTCGGTTCACCGTTGCTTTCAGTGGTGATTCCTCCTTCTTGTCATAGAATTAGACCTCCCTCTTTCTAATGGAGGGATCTCAATTAAATTCTTTTGCACTCTCCTTCTTTCTAAGTTCTCCTTCCTCCTTGGCCACTTGTTCAATGAGGCGCTGCAATTGATGGGCCCTTAGCTTTGACAGTCATCCTTGGGCGTACACGCCAAGGGTCCCTTGTGTTTCAAAATGGAGCCCATCAATGATGTGGCAAAGCTGTGCCTGCTGAGAGTAGCCATGACCGGGGCACCAATGTAGCAGTGAATAATATCTACTCATGGCTGCATCCAAGGGTTCATGATTACCTTGCTTCCACCTTGGATCTGACATCTTAGGTTGACCACTTTGGAGTATGTTTGATACTTGTCATTGAAAATCTCAAGCATCATACTCCATCTTCTGATTAATTCCAGTTCCAAGAACCAATACTAGTTTTTTGCTTCCTTGATGAGTGTGCAAGGGAACAGCTTCAGCTTCTGCCAATCATTGTCAATGTTTTACAGGGTGTAGACGTCTTGGAACGCCTGCAAGTGAGTTTGCAGATCATAGTTGTATCCCCCTTCAAATCTAGGGATGTTGTTCATATCAACGCGCTTGATTTGACTATACTTCACGTGCCTACTAGGGATCTGAACTATCTCAATGATCTGGAGCATGCTCCGAGTAGCCAACAACGGCTCATCCTAGTCATAGTCCTACTGAGGACCATGATGTTTGTGACGATTCTGGCTACCCCTTCTTTCATGCCAACGAGCATCACGCGATTGGTCGCGTGTTTTTTCATGTTGTTCCTTTCAAACCTTTTTGCCACAATCCTTTCGCTTCTTTCTACCCCGGTTACAATCAGAGCTTTAGCTAGATGAAGGTGTAGGAGAGAGAGAGGATGGAGAAGAAGGAGAGGTATCGCCACCGCTTCGGTGTTGATCTCCCCCTATACCTTGATGACAGCCTCGATCATCCTGCCCATCTTTGCTACATGACCCTCCATCCCCTTAAGGATCTTGGTCACTTAGAGGTTTGTTTTGAATGATGGACTGAAAGGCCTACTGCCCCAGGGGAAGTTCGGTTGAATAGGTAACATGAAAGATGGGATCCCCATTGTCTTGCAGCCCTTGTGAGAATAAGGGGTTACCAGATTGTTTCCCCTTTAGGTGTTCATATCTTTTTGCCTATTGTTGGTCTCACGCTTGTTGAGCCTCAGTAGGATGATAGTCTCGGTAGTCATGGTCCTCCACGATGTACTCCACTCCACGGTCCTGGATACCCAGTCTAGCAAGATTGTGAAATAGCATTGCAGGAGCTGACCAGTTGGGTGGTAGTACAATGTTGTCCTCCATGTCCCGCCATCATAGATGCTCATCCTGATGCAGGACGAAAGTGAAGTCAGGGACATAATCATCGGGATGCTTGTACACAACCTAACATTCTTGTGGCACTGGTGGGTTGGATACCTCTCTCCTGTGAGAAGACATGTTGGACGTTAGATGGTCCATGTAATCAGTGTACCTTACTATTTACATTTAATCTTCCTAGTGTGCATAAATGTTTCTATCTTGGGTCTATTTCAATGACTTGAATGATAATTTCACTAAGGTTAGATGACACATGTAAGACTAATAGTCCTCGGTAATGGCACCAATGATGAGCGGCTAGGTACCCCTACGCCCAACCATATGAATCATGGGCGTTGACATGTGACTCGGTCAAATTTTGTAGACTGTAAGCACTTAACATACACTAGACCCTAACTAGTGAAACCTTGGGTTAGAACGGTCGTTGTCTTCCTAATCTCACTTGTGATGTTCTATTTACGATATTTAAGTGAGATTAAGGCTAATGATTTTTATAGTTTTTTACTTATCTTTTGGCGTATAACTATTTTGGAAAGCAAGGCTAGAATATTAAGTAATCTAAGACTATCTTAATCTAAATCTTAACTACTCCTAACATAAGTATCCGATCCCATCTTCTGAGCACATTCTGAGCATCCCCTAAACACTACTAGGTTATTAGACGTTAAGCGTCATTGGGTTACCAAGTGTTGGGTTTATGTTCGAGATGGCCGTACTTATGGTCTTTATGAACTTATAAGAGAGTGAAAGCAATTAGAATAACAATAACAGAAACTTAAGTAACTATCAAAGCATAAACATATTAAACTAATGAATGCAATAAATGACTAAGTCCAAATGCTACAAGGAATGCTTGAAGAGTTCATCTTTATTGTTGTTCACGCCAATGGGCTCAGATACATCAACGCTCGAATAAAGAGCCAATCACTTTTCTTACATTTGCTTCGGGCACTTGGAAAATATTCTATCTCCTGCGGGAACAAACTACAAGAGCTTCACTACAACTAACTGAAAGGTACCTAAATGAGGCAAAAGGCCCTCTTATTTATAGGCCAAAATAGGCTTTGTGTAAATGGGGCCACGTTAATGCATGGAAGGCTACGTCAATGGGGCCACGTCGACGTATGGAAGGTTGCATCAATAGGGCCACGTTGACATGGCCGTGTATACGTGGCCTAGTCGACGCATCAACTAATGACACTTCATTAGGTATGAAAAATAAATCATATAGGTTTTTTGCTATAACACTATAATGTTGTTTCAAATGAGGAGTTATAGCATAAGAAAGAAACACATGTAACTCATCTTCAAGAGCTCTTGATTTGCACAACCCACAAATGCACTCTTTTGGAGAATTGAATCTATCTTCCATTTCAATTTTAAGATGATGAGTGATAGTAGCGTTCCAATACTTGATTGGAACAACAACTAATGTGATATAAATAAAATTATCTCTTGCCTTGCACATTAAATAACATTTGTGTTAAAACCTTTTGCTTGACTGATTAGCTAATATGCTTAGGATTTTGCTACACATTTTTCCAAGAGATATTCCATTTTCTCAACCACTGCATCTCTTGAAAATACTAACCACGATCTTGTGAATCCTTAAGAATTACTTTAGAGAATTTGTTTTGCCTTGCTTTGAGATATGCAAGCTATGAGAGGATGTAATCAATTAGCACAAGGCTTCTGCTTCTAAAGGTAACAAATCACATTCACATAATAACATTGATTAAGGTGTTTGCATCTTTTTTTTTTAACTCATCAAAAAGAAAAGACTTTTGCACTCTTTCAATAGCTTTCTAAAGTTTAACATTGAGTCCAAGTCCCCAAATAACACATCCATACAATACTATAGGATAGCCTCTGAAAAATTTGTTTTCTAATCTTTTAAATCCATAGTCCTAAATTCTTACCCTTTTTTTTGAAAGTGCACAAAGTCTTGAAATTTCTTGCTATTGTTTCTATAATAGTAAAACCCAAGAATTTTAAAGAATCTACTATTTACACATGGGGACGTCGGAATGCAGGTTATAATGATCTATTGCAACTTGAAAGCATTTACCTTTGAAAGGTGATTTGAGCGGTCTATTAGATTCGAACATTTGTAGCTTCGTTGAAAGTTCGTACAAAGATTTTTTGTTTTTGTTCAGAAAGAAAAAAAAAAAGAAGAAAAAAACTCTACAAAACCATCGGAATCTAACGCGTTAATAACTTTTCCGGCGGATGACGATTGCGCAGAGTTGCCAAGGTGAACGCAAACGAAATTTTATATTGAAACTTGTTGCCTTGCCGTTGACCAGTCCTAAAACGGTACGACTATATTCAAAGTTTACTATTTCCCTTTAACAATGTTGATTGGAAATTTCCAACGTATGAATTCCGTGATGCAGAACATACCTCCTCCAAAGACGCTGCCACAGCCAAAAGGTTGCCTCTTATTACCTTTCACATCCAACAAAGCTCCAATAGCACTTAATCATTTTGCAAACATGTTTACCATCATTCTAAACCTTTTTAAAGGATATATTCTAGCCTATTTCAAGTTGGAGGGATATATTCTAGTTCTTCGACAACTATATCTCGTAGAAAATCTAATTAACCTTAGCTTTGTAATCTTTGCTTTAGAGAATCGGATCTATTATATTTCTAACAAATTTTGGTTTAGGAAATAAATTGGCATATAGTTTCTACTTCTAAAAGGAACAAGTTACATTCAATTCATCAGGCAAACATATATTTTTCATCTTTTCAATAGCTTACTAATTTTTTGTATGGAGACATGATCCTACACACCACATCTATACCACACATTGAAAATAAATGATAATTAAAAAAATTTGTTTTCTTACATTTTATATCCAAACTCCTAAATATTTTTATATTTTTTAATTTCATAAAGAGTAGTAATTCCATCCACATGTTATTCTCTTTGACCAATTTATCCTATTTGTAGTTTTGTTTAGATAGTGAAAATACTTTATAATTTTCTTTTGTTTTTCTTTTTTGGAAAGTGAAGACTGAAGTATTTAAAGGACTTCACAATTTTTTCATTCTCAATTAAAATCATAATTTTTATTTCTGGAACTCTAAATCATCATTGTAGTTTTAAGCACATTGACTTAAAGCCGAGAAGAAAGAAACTTTTTAAAATGTACAACATATCATGTATATCTTTCTAATGTAGAAATCAAGGTAGCATCATCTACATAAAAAAGTTAATTTATTTTAGGAATTGATTTTAATAGAATGCTTAGTGTGCCCTTTTACACAACTACTCTTACAATTCATTCCAATTTTGTTCTAAAATTTAAAATTTTATTTTGATTTGCAGTGTTTAAGCTCAATGATGACTTCTTCATGTAGCCTTTAAATAGTTGCGAAAGGATTTACAAAGATGCCTAATTTATTGATCTACTACCAAAATTTGCTTAATATGATAAGTCATAAGCCTTTGCAAAATCAACAAAGCAAATAAACTATTTCACATTGGGCTCTTTTGCAAAATTTAAACAATGCCAAAGAATAGCCAAGTGATTAAGACTGAAGTGGTTTTGCCTAATACATGCTAACAACTTGCTTGAAGTGATAATTCTTTATTAAAGAGTACCTAAAAGTGTAGAAAAAATATTACTTACTGCTATCATAAGATAGTTATTATGTATCTACTTTTGAAATGAGGGTAGGATAAAATGCACAAGTTTACTAAAAAGAGATGTTAAATGAATAAGAAATTCTATAACAAAAATTTTTGGGCTCTTTCTTGATCAAGTAATCAAAGTAGTCCTATTCTTCTCTAATATAATGTCTTTCTTTTATTTTGAAATAAGCATATCTAAGATTTCATTTTTAAGCCTTGTTTGTATCATTAAAGTTTCATTTTGCTTGTATATGCTCATCATCAAAAATACTTTTAGAAAATTTTGGGCTCTTTCCTAATCAAGTAACAAGGTAGTCTTATTCTTCTCTAATAAAGTATCATTCTCTTATTTTTAATTAAGTATATATACCTTTTAACAAGGTTTTTTTAGGCCTTGTTTACTTCTTTATAGTTTCACCTTGCTTATATATACTCATCATCAAATCAACTCTTCTAATTAGCAGGTTTGCAATTATTGGTAACCTATGTATTCAAGTAAGGGCCTACTTGTTTGATCCTACCATTCTTCAACCTAGCCTAATAAGAGATGAGGCCTTCGAGCAACTTAAGATCAAGTAGAAGCAGGTTGAAGAGGATAAAGAAAGGGATACTAGAAATGTAACCTTGCCAAACAAAATGTTAGAAGGAGCAAACAAGACCTTGCCTAGTTGTGCACAGAGAATAGAGACCTAGCCAAAGAAACTTGTAAATTGTTTAAGGTGGAAAATCAAAAGGAACAACTCAAGGAATATCTTAAGCACTAGTAGAAGTAGTTGGCCAAAGTGGATACAAACGTAAGGAGATTAAGGTAGCCCATAATATTTTGTTTGCTTTATTAGTGTTTTGGGCAAGGTTCACATAAAGTCCCATGTTTGCCAAAGTCACATTCTCGCTAGCTAGCCAATACAAAGATTTATTAGGTGACAATTTTTTACTCCACCCATAATTATGGATAACATGGTGATCTACCAAAAGTTGGGTAAATAGAGATAAACGATGGCCAGTGATGAATCTACCATAGATTGTTTTAAATTCAAATTATAATGTTGAGGTGAGGGATGAAAAGAATAAAGTAATATTTATCATTAATGTTGAGGTGAGGAAGGAAAGATAAGGTAGGAGGTGTGTATATGCTATCATTGATGAAAAATGAGGAAAGTCAAAGTGGTAGCTATGTTTGGTTTAAAAGTTGTGTTTGTGGAACTATGCATACATTGATGAAAACTGGAGGAAAATTAAGTTAGTAGCTATATTTGGTAACCACTAATGTTGAGGCGAGGGAGGAAAGAATAAAATAATATNTGCCATTAATGTTAAGGTGAGGAAGAAATGAATAAAATAATATTTACCATTAATATTGAGGTAAAGGAGGGAACTCAAGGTAGGAGACATGTATATGGTATCATTGATGAAAAATGGTGGAGAGTCAAGTTAGTAGTTATGTTTGGTTAAAAAGTTGTATTTTTGGGTTTGTGCATAGTCACAATCAAAGTTGCTATGTAATCTGCATGGAGGAAAGTCAAGTTAGCAACTATGTCTGGTTGAAAATTTGTGTTTGTGGGTCTATGCATATTTACAATCAAAGTTGCTATGTAATTTGCATGAAGAAAGGTCAAGTTAGCAACTATGTTTGGTTACAAAGTTGTGTTTGCAGGCCTATGCATACATTGTGAAAAATGGAGGAAAGTTAAGTTAGTAGCTATGTTTGGTTACCATTAATGTTGAAGTGAGGGAGGAAAGAATAAAATAATATTTTCCATTAATGTTGAGGTAAAGAAGGGAACTCAAGGTAGGAGGTATGTATAAAAATGGTTGAAAGTCAAGTTAGTAGCTATGTTTGGTTGAAAGGTTGTGTTTGTGGGCTCATGCATATTTATAATCAAAGTTACTATGTAATTAGCATGAAGCCTAAAGTTTTGGTGAGAAAAAATCAAATTGATACTTTGTATGATACCAAACTAAAATATTCAAGTTGGCAAAAAAAATAATGGGTATGGAAGGACACTCAACCTTGTAATATGTTTGTTTTCCCCTACGAATTATGTAATTTCCATGCACAAGTTTCTTCCTCCTTCTAATGTTGTTTGGAAATTAAAAGAATACATGTTTCATTAACCATGCATAAAACATTACAATATTCAAATTTTTTCTATAGCAACCTCATATTGCTGTGTTGGATTGAATTAGAGATGAATTGAAAGTGATGCTTTATGAGTGTTAAAAGATAGATTGAACATGTATGGATTATTCTACTATTTTTTCCATTAATATGAGTAATGGTGAGTGGTGGAGTAATCCAACATCCAACCATACAAGTCACAGGTGTTCACGTGTGACTAGATCATAATCCATGGATGAGGCAATCTAATAATGTTAGTAATTGGTTAAAGTTTGAGACCGTTGTCTTCCCATGTGAGCTAGTGAAATCTATGTGTATGGTCCAACTCATAGTGAGGTATATAATATGTTGATGTTGTTTAGCCATTTGGCTCCTAGCATACATGGTCAAGCAAAAAGACTTTCTAGTTTCAAGAAAAACAATAACAATCTAGTCTATCCTATGGTGATGGATAATTGGTCTTGATTTACTATACATGCCTTGAACTCATGTAGTCATCACTAGGATTACCAAGTATACCACTATTGAGTGAATCAAGCAGTAACACTACTAGATTACCATATAACTACACTTAGTGCTCGAAATTAGTTGTATCCATACCACTTAATAATAGTGAAAGTAAAGTGCATGGAATGGTAAACATTAACTAGGAAGGCAATAATTAGTAGTCTAAGTGAAAATAATAAACATTATTCAAAGTAAAGTAATAAACTAGGAGAATGTTGCAATAGTATAAAATAGCTCAATCTTTATTGCTTGTCACACTTGCACCCAAGTACAAGATGTTCGAATAAAGACTCCATTCACTATGTCACACTACACTACAAGCATTCACACTTGTAAGTACTTAAGAGTAAATTCATGAAAGCAAACTGAAAGAGTTCTGTTACCATGAGTGAAATCTATTGTGGATCCATGTGCCTAAGTTTTGTATTTATAAGCTGGCACACATCTTGTGATACCACTATTGAGTGAATCAAGCAGTAACACTACTAGATTACCATATAACTACACTTAGTGCTCGAAATTAGTTGTATCCATACCACTTAATAATAGTGAAAGTAAAGTGCATGGAATGGTAAACATTAACTAGGAAAGCAATAATTAGTAGTGTAAGTGAAAATAATAAGCATTATTATGAGTAAAGTAATAAATTAGGAGAATGTTGTAATAGTATAAAATAGCTCAATCTTTATTGTTGGTCACACTTGCATCCAAGTACAAGATGTTCGAATAAAGACTCGATTCACTATGTCACACTGCACTACAAGCATTCACACTTCTAAGTACTTAAGAGTAAATTCACGAAAGCAAACTGAAAGAGTTCTATTACCTTAGAGAAATCTATTGTGGATCCATGTGCCTAAGTGTTGTATGTATAAGTTGGCACACATCTCATGATATCACATATATGACAACGTAGCTAGTGCTACGATATAGGAGTTATGATATTGGAGCTATGATATCATATATTTGATATCGTAATTGTTCAAAAATTGACTTTATCATACCCTCACAACTAACTAAAAAATCGTCTTTGAGTTAAAAAAAATGAAGATAGAGTTTCTTACAAAATTGGAAGGTAGATTTACATGACACTTTATACTATAGTAGTGTTTTACAAAAATGACATAAGACATGATAGGACAAAATTTGACCAAGAAAAAAATAAGAACTTGATGAAGCTTGATGTAGCCTATGTAGTTCTTGGTGGTGGTGGCTCCTCCATCGGTTGCTTCCCCTTATCATCAACCTTTTGGAATTTGTATTTGTTTAGGAGGGCCTAAAGTTTCTCCTTCTTTGTTCTCAAGTGATGTACCATCCATGCTTATCGTCCAATGTGTGATGAAGATGGTACATTCCATGGACATGGTAGCTATAGAAACATTTGATTGGCCTTGATGTACCATGCCCCAAACTACCTCCTCTCCTCTTTGAATGCTCTACCTTTTGTATGTAATTCATGATAATCAGACAATCTTCTAACCAGGTTTGCTACAACATCCTTTTGCCCTTGGTAGCTAGCCTTAACTACTTCTAGTTCAAAGTTTGCCACCTAAAGTTTTTGCAAAGCATCTTTTCAATTTGCAAACTCCTTTTTGTACAGTGCGTATGTGGTCATTACTTACTATTCAAGTTCATTTCTAGGCCTACTTGCTATCAACATGGTTAGCTAACCCCATGTACTCCTTTAGATCCTCTATCTGTAGGTCTTTGCTTTTTACTTCCATTGATATGGAATTAAGTTGGGCTTTTGTCATCTGAATCTCTTCTCATTGATTTGCTTGTACATTTCCACTTGGTCATGGAAGTATACCTTGAGTCTTTCATGCTTCTTAGCTTCATTTTACCATGTGCTAATTTCAATGGCCGATTTTATCTAATTGTGCATACCTCCTCTATTGAGAGGATTTTGCTTTCTCTCACTAAGCAGCTCATGTCTTGGTTAACCCTCATTAGTTGTTCTCTTAATTGATGGATGCTTTCTTCCAGGATGTTCTTATACTTCTTAATGTTGGTTAACTTGGTGTTGTCTACAATGAGCTATTTTCTTTTTTCGTATGCTATAGTGAGTGCCTTAGCATGTGCATATGCTTGTGCTTCTACTACTGAAGCATTCCACATTGCTTTCTCCTCTTCATTTTCTACTTTCTTGTTTTGCTCTATTAGGTGGTTGATCTGCTTTGTTCTGAATTGTTCTATCTAGTTAGGCATAATAAATTGAGTCAAATCTTTGTGTTTCACCCTTAGGGTCATGAGATCTTCTTTTAGTTTAAGAATTTTAGCTTCTACATGCTTTACCTTGGTCCTTACCATAACCAACTTATCCTTGGTGGAAATCAGTTCTAACTACACTATAGTGACATCACTTGGAATGTCAAAAAGAGTTGTCATCACTTGCCTAGTCTACAGTAGTCAATCTAGAACATCTTTATGGTCAGTAAGAGTTGTTGAGGTTCTAGCTAGCATCTAAGAATCTTTGGCTCTAGTTAGATTTGTTGGTGGCATAACAAGTACATTGCAAGATTTATTGATGTGATCTATGATCACTTCTGCAGCTCCCACTACATCTTGGTGTTGTATGACCATAACTATGGCTCCTTCTCTAGTTTCAAGTGCCACATGGAATGATGTAATGTTCCCAAAAATTTGTTGTGATCATTGGGCTTCTTCCCCTGACTGTAGTGATATCTATCCACTTATAGGATTTGCAAAAAGTATGGACTATATGGCATTGTCAATAACTCTATAGAGGTTAGCCTCCTCTCATGTTCCCCAACTGATAGTTTCTGTAATCTATTATAGATGAATCATTGATGGCCTATGGTCCTATGTTGGTCATGGTGGGACTTGCTATTGCTATTGTTCTTGTTGCTACTAACCACTAGGAATTGCTTGCTATTGTTGTTCAACTTGTGTGGTTTCCCTAGCATCTGTCTGTTCTTCTACTTAATCTTTCTTTGATGGTGTAGGATTAAGCATCTTAGCTTATGAAGTGTTTTGAGCTTTCTTGAGGACGTAATTAATGTATTCTAGGATTCTAGCATGTTTGTATAGCTTCCTGATTAGGCAAGAAAATGGAAGTGTGGGCTTTCCTTCCTTCTTGTCCTCAAACCACCTCTGAATCTCCATGAAATAGAGTTGTGGAAGATTGACATTATATTTCCAAATTAGGATCACACATCCTTTGTCCACATAGGTGGATAACCTATTGAGTATTTTGGTAGGAAATAGGTGATATGTGTCAATTTTAAAATAGAGTCTTTCCTCTAGAGTTAATTCATTATATTCCTTATTGATGAGTCATGTTTTCTAGGTTACGTCAACGAGCCCTTGTCAACGTGGCCTTGTTGACATGACCTTGTTGATGCGGTTACATCGACATGGGATTTGATGCATTGATGTAGCCTCGTCGATGTAGTGTCTATTTTTGCCTATAAATACATGCTCACCCACTACATTTATGACATCTTTTGTCATAGTTGTAGTAGAGCTCTTACAATTTTATTGCTTGAAAGTTAGAATTTTTTTCTAAGTTCTCGTAGTAAGAGTCAAAAAGTGTATAGATTTTTATTTGAGCACTATTATACTTGAGCAAAGTAGTGTATGTAGCAATAAAGGCCAGCTTTCTGATCAACCTTGTAGTACTTTGAAATAGATTAATTGTTTATCTATGATTAAATGTTTTATGAAATTTCCTTTAATTATTTAAGTAATTAAGTAATACATTAATTTAAATTAACTAGAAATTAATTAAGCACATAAGTATAAGGACTTTAAGCATACGCTTGGCACATGGTAATCCCAGTAATTCTTAACGTTTGGTCACCCAGTAGTGTTAGATGTGTTCAGGATGTGTACAGCAAGTGGGAATAGATGCTTATGCTAGGATTAGTTAGGCATAGATAGTTAGATTAAATTAGAAATTTAATTAGTTTATTTTATTTTATTCATTATTCTTTATCCTTAGGTGAATTAAAACATAAAACATAAAAAGGATAAAAATCATATGGCTTAGTTGCACTTAACCATATCATTGCATTTCACAAGTGTAATTGGGAAGACAACGATTACAATGGTTAGTTTTACTTCCAAGAGATGAGTGTACTTAGAAGGCTATAAGTCCACGAAATTCAACTAGATCATGTGTGAATGCTTAGTGATTTATATGGTTGGGCATAGGGTCTACTTGGTGCTCATCATTGGTGCCATTGCCAAGGACTTATAGTTTGATATGTGTGCTATCTAGGATTTAGTGAATATTATTTTAGATTGTTGAAACAAACCCTAAGGTCACAATAATTTAATAATAATAATAATAATAATAATTATAATTTAAGCACATTGAATTTTTCTCTAATCCAAAATGGCTTCTTCTCACAGGCATGATTATTCAAAATTGCTAGTGCCCTAAGAATTCAAAGTGATATACACTCATCTAGATGAGTTTGTACTTGATTTCATCTTCATCCTGCATCAAGATGAGTAGCTGCAGTGGAGAGATATGAATGGTAACATTGTGTTGCATCTCAATTGATCTACTCAGATGTTGCTCCAAACTCTTAAGAGGTTGTACATCTAAGACCTCCATGATGAATATGTTATGTAGGACCATGACTATCAGGATTAATGTCCCAAAAGAACACAACAAAAATAAGATCGGCACTAGGAGAAGAGCCATGAAGCTATGAAGGAGAAATGGTTGACTAACCTCTTGTTCACATTAAACCAAAATGACAATGAGGATCCTCCCTCTAGGAGTTCTTAACATGAATATTTTTTACTCCTTAACTTTGGTGAAGGGGGCTTGAACCTAAATCTATAGTCCACTATCAACAATCCATGTTCAAGAAAAAGTGGAAGTCAAGGCAGGCTCAGGCAAGCATCATAATGATAGAAAACTTGCTGGTTGTGGCTATGAAAAGTGGAGAGGAGGTGGTAGACATTGTGGTGGTGGCAATCCTCCTCCCTCTTTGTCCTCTTCATTTGCATCTTCTTCCTCATTCAAATCTAATCGAACCTATAGGGGATGAGACCATGATGGAGGTGAACATCAAGATAATGATTGTAGGCCCCACCATAAACAAAGGGCTAGTAGGGGATATCATAGGCATCATCAAAATCGTGATGATGATGAGCCTTTTTTGGCAACCTGAAGCATGCTAAACATTGTAAAGGTAGTTAAGATTCCATCCTAGCATGTGAAAGATAATAGAATCAAGTTGTTGGATATGAATAATATCCCCATATTTGAGGGGGGATATAACTCAGATCCATAGATCCATCTTTAGGTTTTTCATAATGCATATGCCTTGCAAAACATAGAAAATGATTGGTAGAAACTAAAGCTATTCCCCAGGGCACTCATAAAATAATTAAAAAGTTGGTATTGCTCCATGGAGTCAGAATCAATTTGTAGACGAAGTACAATGCTTGAGCTATTCAATGACAAATATCAGGCATACTCTAGAGTTTCCAATTTGAAAAAGAAAATGGAAGGCTAGTGATAAGGAATGCATGAACCCTTGAATGTAGCCATGGATAGGAATCATTTCCTTTTGCATAGACATCTTGGCCATGGTTATTTCCAATGGGAGTAGCTTTACCATATCATAAATGGGTTTTGATTTAAAACAAGGAGAACTCTTGGGGCATATGCCCAAGGGAGATTGTCAGAACTAAGAGACAATCATATTCAAAGGTTTATTGAGTAGGTTACAAAAAAAGAAGGTGAGTTTAGAAAATGGGAAAGTGATGAAGAGTATAACTAGAATCCTTCCATCAGAAAAAGGAAGGTTTGATTTTGTGATAGTGAGGGGGAGGCACCACTTGATGAAGTGGTGTTGCAAAAAATCTTGCCAATTCAAAAATATGTGTTTGAAATTTTAGCTAAGGTTGAGAAAACATGGGAATCTTTAGATGAAAAATTTCAAACTACTCTAAAAATTGTAGAAGAATCTAAAGAACAAGGTAGTAATCATGAACGTAGGAGAAGAAAAGAAGTTGAACATGCCTACCAAAGGGGTAAGGGTAAGGCTATGGTAGTAGAAGAGGTTATGGAGTCAAAATCAGATGATGATGGTGTGTGTGACATCTACCAATATGAATATCCCAAGGGATGTTGCCCTATTGTGTCACACTTACAGGAATATGGGGTGTACACTTTGTATCCTAGACTAGCATAAAGATAAGTACCTAGAAGGTTTCCCTATCCTCAAGGTAACCCAAGGCAGTTGCACTAATAACAATAGGCTTATTATCCAAGTGAAGCTCCACTACAACTATACGAGTAGTACCATTAGTGATGGCACCTATAGTTGTGGGGGATGCCCCTACCAAGGCAGAAATGCCCTTTACAGGTAGCCAAATTCATATGGATACTATGTTTAGCAACCCATGTCTTTGTGTGACTCTTTCAATCACACTTATTTTTAGCATCACTACTATTTTCAAGAGTATTATCAAACTCATTCTCTATTCCCTAGAGGGGAATCCTCATATCCTTATCATCCTTCTTATTCTTTAGCACATTTCCTCCACCCTCAACCTAATTATCTCTTGATCCGTAAAAGTAGGGAAAAATTCTTGCATAGCCATAGCAACACAACGTTACCAAGGTTGTTAATTTACATCTAGCTCCTCAGCCAAGTGGTTTAGAACTCAGACCATGTAAAAGATCATTCTTCCAAACCAATACTCCTACTAAGCCCTTGCCTACTTATGTGGTTGGTCATCCTATGTCTCCTTCATCCTCTACATTCTTTTCTTTTAAGAGCCTTTCAAACCAAACACTATTGAAGATCTACATTGTTATGTTAAGCCATGCTGTATCTCATTGAATCAAGACTGGCAACCTTCCCAGGAAAAGAGCTAATCCTAGAAGTCGACTCATCTACTTGCAAATTGTTGAAAATGAGCCATGTAAGGCTCTTCTTAATTTAGGTTCTAGTGTTAATATGGTTTTCCATGAAATGTACAATTCTTGAAACCTACGTCCTCTCAAGAAGAGCACCATCTAGTTAGAATTGATAAATCACTTCATCATTGTTCCCTTGGGACTAGTGGAGGACATTATAACCACTGTCTATGGGTGATCATATCCTATCAATTTCTTGGTAATCAAAGTTGACAATTGAAAGGAGAACTTTCCAATCATTATGGAAAGGGTTTGGTTGACCATTGTTGATGCACAAATGGGCATCAGAGATCTTTCCTTAGAGATTTTCAAGGAAAATGCATTTGGAAAAATCAAAAATAACTGAGTTCCATGCATCACATATAACAATATAGGGTGCAACTCTATGTAAAAAATTTGGTCTATTAAAAGCACATTAATCAAAGCATGAAGATAGTGTGCAGATAAATCTAAAATTTAAAAGAACCTATACTCAACAGGCATAAGATAAGAGGATACCTAGTGGTTGACAACTGATTATGAGAGTATCAAACTTTGCATGGAACCTACTGAGAGCCTAGCTTATGTGTATGTTAAAGGCATGGATGTATTGGAGAAAGTTCATTGCCAATTCTCTGATGATGAACATGATGATACCAATTGAGGAGAGTTGAAAATCCTTGATAGTTTAAAATAAGAACCCTTAGAATTGAAAACTCTACCTATCGGCATGGAATATGCAGTTCTAAAAAAATGGCAAGCTAATGATAATCAATACCAACCTTGCTCCTGAGTAGGAAAGGATGCTATTGAAGGTGGTCATCAAATGGAAACAATATGTACTTGGTTGTATCTTGAACTCACAGGTATTGATCTTAGGATATGATAGCATCACATCCATATTTATTCGGCCATAAAGCCAAAGACGTAGTTGCAGCAATAGCTGAACCCCAAATTAAAAGAGATTATCAAAGAGAAAATTGAAAAACTCCTCAAGGTGAGGTTCATCTATTCAATTACAAATAGTAAGTGGATTAGCCCACTTGTAATTATGCCAAAGAAAGTTTGCAAGTGGCAGTTCTGTATTGATTTTAGGTTGTTGAACATAATGATGTTCAAAGATAATTTTCCATTACTGGACCAGGTGGTGGATACTATTTTTGGGAATTTCTATTATGACTTTCTAGATGGTTATAGTGGCTATAAGAAAATTTAGATTGCACCAGAGAATTAGGCTAAAACAACATTCACAAGTCCCAAGGGGACTTTTGCATATCATAAGATGCCCTTTGGCTTGTGCAATGCCTTTGCAACTTTCCAATACTTGGTCCTGAGAATTTTGCAGTAGTAGATTAGTAGTAGGGTGGAAGTCTTCATGGATGATTTGTTCACCTATGACACTACATTTAAAAAGCCCTGGACCACCTTGAGTAGGTGCTTAAAAGGTGTATGGAGACTAATCTTTGGCTCAATTGATAAAAGAGCCATCTCATGATCTAGGAGGACATTGTTTTGGGGTGTAGAATTTCTCAAGTAAGGATTGAGGTGAATCCTAAAAAGATTTGAGTCATCCAATGAATAACCTGCCAATCAAAAATCATTAAAGATGTTTGGTTATTTCTTGGACACACTGGCTACTATCACCAATTCATAGAGAATTACTCTAAGATTGTGAAACTGTTGGTTGAACTCACAAAGAAAGATGCTTCATTCATGTGGACCAAGGAATGTGAAAAGGCATTCTAGTAGCTTAAGAAGAAGCTTGTAGAGACTCCAATTCTATGAGCACCTGATTGGTCTCATTCGTTTCACATCATGATGAATGCACTAAACTATGCCTTGGGAGTTATGCTCATGCAGTTGGATAATAAAAAACATTCATATTACATACATTGCACTAGTTAAAGCATTGTGGATGCACAACTCAATTACACCACAATAGATAAAGATTTTATGGAAGTGGTGTATGTTTTGGAGAAGTTTAGACACTGTGTTTGGATATAAGATGTTTGTGCACACTGACCATAGTGCTGTTTACTTCTTGATGAATAAACCAACACTAAGCACCCATGTCATATGGTGGTTGGTGACCTTGTAGAAGTTCAATCTTACAATGGTAGTTCAAAAGGGGACTAAGAATGTGGTCACTAATCACTTGTCTTAGTTATGATGGGACAACAAAAAGGATGAGAGTCCACTCTCTTATTAATTTTGTGATGAACTTCTCTGTTCTAGTGCAATAAATGAACAAGTGCTCATTGAACCAAAATGATATGATGGCATCCTCAATTATCTTCTCACTGAGGAGATGCCACAAGAGTTAGACCACTGGAAGAAACAATAGTTTCTTCATTAGGATAAAATTTTCATAGAGATTAATATACATCTTTACAAGGTATGTGTTGATGGCTTGGTTTGTTGGTGTGTTCCTGATGTTGACCAACTACACATTCTCCAAGTTGCTCACAAGGGTCCTTGTGGGGGCCACTATGTAGGAAGACACATGGCCATTAAAATCTTGATGGTAGGGTACTATTGACCAACAATGTTCAAGGATGCCCACTAATTCATCCACTCTTGTGAATGTTGTCAATGATATGATGGGATGACTACTTGAATGGAGGAACCTTAGCAATGGATCCAACTACTGAAACCCTTTGACATTTGGGGCATAGACTTCATGGGTTCCATCACACCCATGTCAAATGGAAAGACATACATAATAGTCACTATTTACTATTATATGAAATTGACAAAAGTAATAATTGTCATTGACTGTATATCTTCCATTGTTGCAAAATTTGTACAACAAAATGTTGGAAACAAGTTTGGAGTGCCATGTGCACTGATTTTTGATAATGGTACTTATTTTATAGGTGCTAGTTTTCGCAAGCTCATGTAATGCTTTGTGGTTTAACATAAATTAACAACATCCTACCACCCCTAGGCCAACGGTTAAGCAGAGGTTACCAATAGGAAGATCACAAAAATCTTAACAATAACAATTAGCAAATATAGGAGAGAGTAAAGCATAAAATTTAATGATGCCCTTTGGGCATACCGCTTAACATGAAAACTCCCTATAGGCCACTCTCCCTATGAGATAGTGTATGGAAAATTACCAACTCTTTCAATTTCATCTGAGCTTTGTACACTTTCAACAGCTTGTGACATGAACCTTAACTTGAGCCTATCACAAAAAAAGAGGTTGATCAATCTTAATATGCTAGATGAGAGTCAATTGGTGGTCCTATCCTTAAATGAACTACATAAAGTATTCAGTAAATAGCACCATGACCTTAGGAAAAGGAAAGTGAAATTTCAACCTAGAGATAAGGTTGTCTACTACAATCCCACATACATACCTCAACAAACTATGTTTTAGATATTGTGGAAAGGGCCTTACATCATTTGTGAGACCTTTCCTTTTGAGGCCATGTTAATTTACAAACCTAAGAGCCCACACATGAAAACATTGGTCAACATGCAACAACTAAAACCTTTCTATGAGTCTAAGCAAGCTAGTGAAATCATTACTTCATTAGATGAACAACGATGCTCAATCTTTCATATCTCCTCCTTTTAACTCAGCCGTGGGGAAGATGGCCATCCATGCTAATCATTAACCTAGCTCTTTAGCTTTTCTACTTTTTTGTTTTACACCTTTTTCTACACTTTATTATTTTTCCAAATTTTTGTTTGATAACATCATTTGTATGTTTTATTTTTCTTGAATATTTTATAATTGCTTATATATTTTTTCTTATTTTGGTTTGAATTTTTCTTGTCTTCTAATAAAAGTTCTCTATTGCCAACATGACTTAATGATGTTGTAGCTAGTTATTAATAATGTTTTTGATTGAGAATGTTTGGTTTTTATTTTTGAATTTTGATGATCGATGACTAAGAAAAGTTTCTTTTTCATGGAATTGGTAGTGAGTCCACATCATCCACCCATCCACCAATCTTAGGGTTTTCCTAGTTTTGGAAGTATGAGATCCCTTTTCATTAATAAAACTTAACAAACTTGTGACCTTGATAGTTTCCAAACTTGGGAAAGATTCAAAGGTTTGAAAATGGTATGAATTCAAGGGGATTTAATATTCTTTGTGCCTCTCTACTTATGTGCATGTGTGTTTTCATGGATTTCTTACCATTTTATGTTGACTAATAATAGGAAGTTGAATAAGTCTTTGCATGGAGTGGTTCCCATCTAAAAAAAATCATAAAAAAACATAAAATGCCAAAAAAACATGATGGAAATTTGAAGCACACACCTTAGGCAAAATAAATGGGCTAGAAGCACTGGTAATGGGACTAGAAAGACATGTTACTCATGCGTAAAGGTCCCCTCTAACTAAGGCCCTTTCTCACTTCTTGCTTCTCTTTTCTTCTCAAATGAGGAATGGTGGTTATTTGTGGAAGAATTATTGTGTTTTGAGGGGATAGACTAATCTGGGAGTCGGGATGCAAAGTCAGTAAAAGTGGTTGGTTTTGGTTTGGACTAAGGATGGATTTTATCAGGTCATTTAACCATGAAATTCACAAGGAACTTCATGCGGCCATGATTAAGAAACCCATTCCACTCTCTATCTCATCCATCCATGATTTTCATAACTCACCTCACTACTAGTTTTCATGTTATTTTTTAATGTCTTAGTTTGACATGTTGAAATTCTTTGGGGAGGATCCACTTGCATAGATATTGGTTGGGCTCATTAAGTCCCTTATCCTTATGCATTTTGGTAATAAAATATTTTGTATTCCCCATCGGTTGAATCCAACTATGTGCTCTTTCAGGCATTTCTCAAATCATTCTCCATCTTTTGAGAAATCTCAAGCCCTCTTCATGTATTTCATTGTGTTCCTGGATTTTTGAGCTTTCATTTTACTCCAATTTTACTCAAAAAATTGTATTTTTTAAATTTTGACTTAGTCAATGGTGGTCATTAGTTGCATAAACTAGGCCTAGTTGACGCAGTTGACCTTGTCAACTAGGCCCTGTCAACGAGGATTGGTCGAGACATGGAAAAAATTTTATATAAAATGCCCACCACTTAGGAATTTTTTTCCATTTTCTTCAAATGTAAGAAGAGTTTTTGTAATTTTTTAGAGCTCAAAACCTTTTAGAGCCCATAACTTTTAAACTATTTGTTTGATTCACTCCGTTCTTTAGCCCTACAGCTTTGAAAGGTACACTTTACATCATGGGGGCTACAAACCTTAGGTTTTTAACAAAAAATTTTTCAAAATTTTTGTAACTCCCCCATGGGTTTAATGAATAACATAATATTAAATCATCAACCTATGAGAGTTAAACCCTTCCAACATACTCTGATAAACTATTTAATCAAATAATAAAATAAAATAAAATAATCAAGTCAATTATGATCACAACTTAGCCAAGTGTAACTACCTCAAGGGATAAGATATTCCAAATGTTTTAAAGTTATACATTAAGAGCTAATCCTTGGTTATGTTGTAATTATAGATGACACCTAGACCGAAATGCTTGTAGGAAGGAGGACCATCTCAACCAAGGGACAAACAACCTAGAGTTGGAAGGGAGTAGCAAGAACAAGTTGAAGAATAGGTAGTAGAAGCTCATGTAATGGGACCTCTTTGGGAGGAGCCCAAAGTGGAATCTATTCAATAGATTTCTAAGGAAGTAGCTATAACTGAATAATCCCATTGAGATGAGATGCTAGGAGTGGTGCCAAGACTAGAGGTCACATTAGCTTAAGCCTACCTTGATTAGATCAAACCTTATGACATCCAATGTTTAGTTCTTTAAGAATTGTACTTTGGACCATTCATAGAACATGCTTCACCTGAAGTTAAGATGTAGTTGCAAAACTCTCCCATGTGGACAATCATCACTTCCAATGGGGAATGGTACATGGGAGAGATATATCTCTTCTAGAATAGTGGGGGGGTGGGGAGGGGGTGGGGTAGGTGCCATTGTGAAGATCAAGGAAATTTAGGTATCTTACTTAGTGGAGGCCATTACAAAAGATCTTGGGTTCCTTGATATTGGAAAAAAGTTGGCAGAGATCTCTACATAAGCAGACTCAGAGGCAAAGAAGGAATGGACCTAGTAATGTTATGGAGTGGATTTCAAGAAGTATGGCATACTCACCCTAATGAAGCGTGTATATTTCAAGATAATGACATATTACCTCAATCCATTGGTGAGGCCTAGCAAGGTGACTACTTTATCTGCCCTTGTGTGTGCTACTCTAAGTGGAAAATTCCCTATAAACCTTCCATAACTAATCTATTTGAAGATAGCGAAATGATTTAAGGAAAATGAACATGGAAGGAAAATGATAAGACCCTTTCCATAACCAAGAAAGAGGAGTAGCAACCATCACCTCTACCACCCACTCACAAAACAATGCTGGAGTCCCCTACTACCCTTGAACAAATGCACAAGATTCAAGAGCAGCTCTTGCATGAGTAAGAATGGGTGGTGGTGATCCATCTGTGTATCATCTAGTGATGAGTTATCTCAATGAAGTGGCTTAAACCATGAGCTATATGGAGGGAGGTGGGCCAATATTTTCATCCCAAAGAATGCAGCTACCCATGAGATTGAATCCTAGTGTCTGAGAGGTAACCGTCTCTCTCTTACAATAGCAGCAATTCCCAGAAATCTTTGGGAATGCTGCTACTTTCTCGGTGGATCTAGAGGAGGGTGAGGGGACAACTATCTTGGTGATGTAGCATCATGAGTAAGAGACAGTAGTAGAGATGGTTGCTAATATAATTTCCAAGGCATTTAATACACCTACGACATCTATACTAGATAATTTGCACTCAAAGATGTGTAGATGTTCACAGGAATAGTTAATAGTAAATTAAGCAGAGCTTAGCATGAGGAGTTGCTGAATTGACTCGTGGAAACTAAACAACCAATTCTAGATGTCTTTGATCTTCTAGATATAATCACTACAACCTAGTCGGACTTGTTAGAAGAAAGGGGTAGATGCATTATCATGGAAGCACAACTCAAAATAGCCTGGACTTAAAACCAATGTATGGTTGTGGAGGTTGCTAAATTAAGAGCTCATCTTTTTGATCCTACACTTCTCAACGCTACACTAACCCGTGATGAAGATTTTTAACAACTTCAAGAAAAGCTCAAAAAGGTTAAGGATGTGAAGGATATGGTGATGTTTGATCAGTCTTTAGTCGATCTCACTATGCATAATATCCAAAATGACTTAGATCAAACTCGCTAGGAGAATGTTACCTTGATTACAAAAAATCACCTCCTGTGGAATGTTGATATGAAAAATTAACAAATGCAAGATTTCATCCATTAATAGTTGGAGTAGCTAGCTAGAGTAAACACTAAACTAAGAAGATTGATAGTTGAAAATAGAAATCTCTCCATGGAGGAAGTCTGAGTCCTTTGCTAGAAATTTGGAATAGAGGTAGCCACCTAGAAAAAGAAGGCTTTCAAATTTTAGAGAGTCAAAAATTACTACAAAGATTAGGTTGGTCTAGAAAAGGAAATCAATGAAAAACATATTTAGATGGCCAAGGAAAAAGTTAATGAGGCTCTCTAATAGATCAAGGAAGGAGGTGATGTATAGAAACCTATATTTGATAGGATTAATAGCTACAACAAGGCAGAGATTTGCATGAAGAAGCTACAAATTGAGAAGATGATGAAGTACATGGAGCTCACTAATCTTTGTTATGCAAATTTTGTGATTTTGACTACCAGATGACCATGGTTTGAATTGAAGAAGTAGGTGGCCAGTTCATACTTCTTGTACAAATATTAAGGTAGCAAATGTAGAACTTGATGTTCTTAGCTAGTGCCTTACTGATCAATGGTTTATAGTTGAGAACTTGGCTAGGAGATTAAGTGACTACTAGGAACTACAAAATGCAGTAAATGTGTTTAATGTTGAATGCAAATGTTTTTTTGCCTGGTTCATCAATGTGAAGGAGCTATTTCCAATAATGCCATGTCCTTTAGATGTTCCCACACCGACACACATTTGTAATGCTATGAGTAAGGAGGAGAAGATGAAGGCACTGTTGGATGCCTTACGTATTCCACCAAAAGTTACAGCTACTGTAAGACAACCACAACCATCGTGTGCCCCTGAAGCAGGAGAAGATCCTTTAGAGCCTAAAGAACCTTCATTGCCTAGGATGTTTGAACTTCTTTATTGTCTTCATGCCATAAGAGGAATTGTATTTGTCATTTTTGTCTTGGAGTTCAATCTTGTTGTCTTGAATACCAAATTTTTGTGATGATTATACTTTTATACACTCTAACACTTAGTGTTTATTCATGTGTGTTGTTGTGTTCATGTATGTCAGTAGATAGTCAGTAATCCCATACCTTCCCAAAATTTTGTAAGAGACTTTGTCCTCCTTTTGTTCAATCGAGGTTGAGTTTTCATTAGTTGTGGGGGTATGATGAGTTGCATTTTTTGGGTTACGTTGATGAGGCCTTATCGACATGGCCCCATCAATGTGACCCCATCAACATGGGATTTGATGTGTTGATGTGGCCTTGTCGATGTAGTATCTATTTTTTCCTAAAAATATGTGCTCACCCATCATGTTTTTGGCATCTTTTGTCATAGTTGTAGAAAGCTCTTGTAGTTTTATTACTTGAAATTAGAATATTTTTCTAAGTGCTTGTAATAGGAGTTAAAGAGTGTATGGATCTTTATTTGAGGACGATTTTTCCTGAGCACGACAGTCTGTGCATCAATAAAGACATGAACTTTGATTAATTTTGTAGTACTTTAAAATAGATTAATTGTTTATCTATGCATTTAATGTTTTATGCAATTTCCTTTAATTATTTAAGCAATTAAGTAATTAATTAAGCACATAAGTACAACCACTTTGAGCATAAGCTTGGAACTTGGTAATTCCAATAACACTTAACGCTTGGTAACCGAGTAGTGTTAAATGTGTTTAGGATGTGTGCAAAAAGTGGAAAAAAATGCTTATGTTAGGATTAGTTAGGTGTAGTTAGTTAGATTAAACTAGCAATTTAATTATTTTATTTTATTCTATTCATTATTCTTTATCCTTAGGTAGCTTAAAACATAAAACATAAAAATGATAAAAATAATATGTCTTAGATGCACTTAACCATACCTTTGCATTTCACAAGTGTAATTGGGATAGTTTTACTTTCTAGAGGCTAGTGTACTTAGAAGGATATAAGTCCACAAAATTCAATTGGATCATGTGTGAATGCTTAGTGATTTGTATGGTTGGGTGTAGGGTCTACTCACTACTAACCACTTATTTTCTTTATTATATGCCCTTCTCAATAATAGTTTTCTAGTTTCTATGTCTGATCTAATCTTACCACTTCATTGGATAGATTCAAAGCTTTTGCTATTACCTTCACTACGTATGAAATAAAGACTTCCTTTATGTTAACTGTAGCATATTTTTCTTTATTATTCTAGAATTGGTAGGTCTTCCTTAGATACCATTTACCACTATTTGATAGGATGGGCCATTGCAGTGATGCTTGGAGTTGCATATTTATCACCTCTGGAACAAATTCCATGAATGAACTAAAGTTCATTTCCATAATTATTGTGGTCAGGAGCATCCTCTCTTGGATGATTTGAAGGCATTCTTATGACAGTGTGAGGTTCTATCCTTGTACTAGTGGTTATTGTGCCTCCCCTTAGGCTAAATGTCCGGTAGTAGGAGTTTCTTAATGGATATTGAAGGATCGATTCTCCTTCTCTGTATTTTCTACTTGTGGCTCTTAGGCTCCTATGTGGCCTCTTCCTTAGCCTCTTGGTCATTTGCTTGTCAGTTGCTAGGGTTCACCTTGTGCTTCTCTTTTTAGGGACATCTGCAATCCTCAAAGATTTGAAATTACTAAAGTGTTCTAATAAATTCTTAATAATTTTATACCTTACTTATAACCTTAGTTACATTAAGTTCTTAGTTCATTATGATTCTAGAGTTAGAAAATTTTCAAAAAGTAACTCCTTTGGTGCTTTTATATGGCTTAAGATAATTGGTATGGTTGATTAGGAGTCCTATTAAATTTTTTTTGGCCTTAATAGGAGTGATTTTATTTAAAAATTCTTGTTACTTTCCTTTAAACTTACCCTTGTAATACTTTTTGGGCATTAGAAATTTTAAAAAATTGACTTAAATTTTTCTCACTAGCACCTCCCATAACTAAGATGAGTATTCTAGGATCAAATAGATTTGAAAATCATGAAAATTGGAGTGATAATGTGCAAGTTATGGCTTGGGGAAGCTAGGAGGTTATTGCACAAAATTCAGAAGAAAACAATAGCAACAACTATCCTTTGCTGAAATGTGAAACTTAAAAAATTCAACTAAGTCCCTACCAATATATAGATTTTATAGGCTGTGATATTCGATATTGGAGGGCAAAAATTCACATTTTTCTATGAGTTCTAAGGATTAAAAATGAGTCATTTGGAATGTTTGGAAGGTATAAAGCATGTTTAGAGGATCTCAGGCTATGGATGATGCATATTTCTTGAGAATTTATCATAGGAAGTTCATAAAGAAGGAATCTTGAGCTATGATAGTTTATGAAGTGTTGATAAGATGGAGGAGAAGGATAACGAGTTCATGTTATTGGAATGGATAGTTTGAATTATAAGAGAAGTTTATATTGACATTTATTAGTGTTGGAAGGCTCAAGATGATGTGTAATTGCTTGGAAGATATAAGATACAATTGTTATACAAGTGGATCCTCCCCAAAGTAAGCTCCAGCCATTGATGCCATTGTATAATCATACCTAAAAGTGTCCTTAGGCACTTAAAGAGTTGAATGTAACATATAGCTATTTAGCAAAACACACATGTTAGTATCACCAAGTTAGGAAAATCACACTATGCTACACAAATCCACAAGTTATGATTATTCATACAATGAGATGAAATGGGCTTAGAAGGGATTGCAAAAATTGGGAAATGAGGTATCTTACCATAGGCATAATGAATTTTTTTGTTTTATTAGTGGTTAAAGTAATCATTAGCTATTTTGTCCAAGATTCAAACAAAGCCCAAACCACATTTCAGTAACATTACATTATCTCATCTCTTGAAATTACAACTGTAAGATTACCACTATTGCAAGGAGTATTTTCACTTGGCATATTATCCAAAAAAAGAGTTTATTCATTACACCTTTTGTTTTTTTAGATTCCAAAGAAGCCACCTAAATTGAAACATGGGTAACATGTCTTTCCAGTGAAACCCCTAGAAATTTATTTTGTGCATGAGTTTTATTTTTTACATGTGTCAACCTTACCAGAGGACTACCTTTAGGCATGGGTAACATGTCTTTCTAATGACATGGTAAGATAGCACTTATTTTACACTTAGTTTCATTTTTCATTAGATCTACAAGCATATAATACTACCTAAGAAACAAGATAGAACTAACAAAAGTAATCCAAGAGAATCCAAAAATGCCCTTGATGTCACACCCTTTACATTCCCACTTGGTTCACTTTTTGATTCAGGCATAATGATCACAAGTTTATTGTTAGTTATATGACAGAAAGAATATCATTATAGCCATGGTGAGAACCTCTTATTAACGAAATGGATGGATGGATGATATGAAATCATTATTCAAATAATTAGTTCCTTATGACTTGATAACATAGAGATATCTTCACTCTATTGGACTACATCATGCCTTATTTGTAATGTGTTTTATTAATAATCAAAAGTATTTACAAAGGAAATGAAAAAAATGTATGAAAAAGATAGTAATAATTGGAAGAAGGTGTAAACAATGAAAATGTTAAAGAATGAAAAATCATTAAAGAATTGAAAAAGTATAAAGGAATGAGAAAATATTAAAGAATGTGTAAAATGAAAAGAAAATAAAAAATTTAGCAAAGTACCTATGGTTCTAGATTGATAGCCCCACAACTATTATTAGGATTAGTTAGACAAAAGATAGAATAGCTAGAGGACTATTGGTTAGAGTGGGTAAACTCAGAATATTCATAATAGAATTTGACTTGTTGAATGTTGATAAGAATGAGCTTATTTAGATGAGATGGATGGTAGATATGTAACTCAATAGATGGATAAGTGACTTGAACAATGTATGGTCCCTTCTAAAGTATTTGAAATTTAGCTTTCTGGGGTAGATGATTAGGATTATAGTAAAGGACCTTATCACCTAGTTGTATAGTTACGTGTCTTATTTGTGTATCATGCCTAAGTTTCGAGTAATGTTTATGAACCTCATTACTCATAAGTGCTACAAGCCCATTCTCATCTAAAAGATTCAAGATCATGAGACATTCTTGTTGGGCTAAGCTTAAGTCAAGGTCAAGTTTACTAGAAGTAGTTGAAGTGTGGAGCTCTACATGGACTGGGAGCATTGACAACTTATTGTAATCTAACTCATATGGTGAGTACCCTATGGGTAGTTTTTAAGATGTCCTATAGGTCCATAGAGCATCATTTATTTTAGTGGTCCAGTCCTTTCTAAATCTACTAGCTATCCTAGTAAGTATCTTAGTAATTTCAAAGTTAGTTACTTCGACTTGACCATCTGCTTGGGGATGATATGGTGTTGTTAGCTTATGGTTCACCCCAAGTTTTTGCATGAGATTCTTAAATGTAGCACTGGTGAAGTGAGTTTTGTTATCGAATATTAACATTCTTGGTGCTCCAAATTTATTCACCACATGTTATTGAAACAATTTGGTAGTTGTCTTTGTTGTATAGTCTGTTACTACTGCTGCCTCTACCCACTTTGTACTATAATCCATATTCACAATTATGTATTCTTTTCCATTCAATATCAGTGTTATGGGACCCATAAAATTAATTCTCCATATGTCAAAAGGTTTTAGTGGCTTTATCTAGTGTTGTGGCCCTTTGTGTTTAGCAGTAATTGCTCCATCTCTTTGGCATCGCTCATAAGATTACATGAAAGTGTGGGCATCTTTGAACAAGGTAGGCCAAAAGTAGCTGCCATCATTAGGTTGGGTGTTGTTTTGCACCCTATGTAGTGGCCACCGCATGCGCCTTCTTGGACATCTTGTAAGACTCTTTGGTTGTCACAGTTTGGCACACACCATTTGAAAAGCGCATCTACACAGATCTTTTATAGATTTATATTAATTTCCATATATCCTTTTTCTTTGTGAAGGAATTTTTCTTATTGCAACTTAGTCCATTTAGTAGGAAACTCTTATGTTGATAGATATGTCAAGTGTTTTGCAGTCCATGGCTTCCTTGTTTTGCAGTCCATGGCTTCCTATGTTGATAGATATGTCAAGTGTATTGTTTTGACAAATAGATCTTCATTAGGAATTAGTCTGATAAAGGTTCTATTTGATCTTTAGAATTCCATTTTAGCCTTGAGAGATGATTAGATATTATATTTTCTATTCTTGTTTTTTTTTTCAATCATCACAATGTTGAACTCTTGCAAAATTATGAGCCATCTTATTACTTTAGGTTGACCGTTGGTTTATTCATAAGAAATCGGATGATACTATGATCAATGTGAACATAAATTTGATATCCAAGCACATAACATCTAAACTTCTCAAGCACATACACCATAACCATTAGCTCCTTTTCTCTTGTGGTGTAGTTTAATTGTGCTCTAGTGATGCTCCTGTTGGCATAGTGTTAAGGTCTCTTTTGATCATCTAATTGTGTTGGTACTACATCAAGCGCATAGTTAGAAGCATTGATCATGATATGAAAATGTCTTGAAGAATCTGGAGCTTAAAGGATTGGTGTTTCCATTAGTTTCTACTTCAAAGCTTTGAATACCTTTTCGCATGACTCTGTTCATTCAAAGAATGCATCCTTCTTTGTGAGTTCCATGAAAGATTTGGCTATATTTGAAAATTTTTCTATGAATCTTCTATAATATCATGTGTGGCCTAAGAATTATCTCACATCTTTCATTGTTTGTGGCCTTTTAGTAATATTCTAGATCACTCTAATCTTTTTTAGGATCTACCTTGATAACTTTTTGTGAGATTTTATGTTCTAGCACTATACTTGATTGGACCATGAGATGGCTGTTCTGCTAGTTGAGCTTAAGATTGGGTTTGACACATCTTTTTAGTACTTGCTCTAACCAGTCCATTTCTTGTTTGAAATCTAGCCCATACGTAAAAAAATCATCCATAAACACTTCTACACCATTTCCAATTTGCTTTTAGAAGATGCTGAGCACCAATCTCTGGAAGGTGGCTAGTGAATTATAAAGAATAAAGGACATCTGCTTGTAGGAAAATGCTCCCCATGGACTAGTGAATGCTTTTTTCTTCTGGTCATCGAGTGCAATGTAGATTTGATTATATCCATTTTATCCATCCAAAAAACTATAATATTCATGTCCTACAATGGTAACTAGGACTTGATTAACAAATGATAAAGAAAAGTGATCCTTGAATCTAGCAACATTCAACATTTAGAAGTCAATGCTAACTCACCATGTGCTCCTCTTTTTTGGAACAATCATTAAGGGGCTAACCCATTCACTATTCACAATAGGATAGATGAATCCTACCTTGAGCAATTTTTCCAAGTCTTACTTAACTACTTCTTTTAGTTTAGAATTGAGCCATCGTTTGGGTTGGTGTTTTGGTTTGACTACAAGGTCAATATATATTTGATGTTAGAAAATTAACAAATCAATTCCTATGATCTCATCATAAGAACATGTAAAGGCTATGGGCCATTTCTTTATCACTTCCAAAAATTTCCTTTTTTGTTCTTCTATTATAGTGGTGTTGATTATTACCAAATTTTTGTTGTTTAAAAATGCATATTCCAATGTGGTCAGTAGGGCCTTCAGTTCTAATGGCTTTGGTTCCATAGTGTTTGGGATCTCCAAGCATCCCTAGTCTATCTCCTCTTCTTGATTTGTTCATGGGTGGAAGTGCCTTTTCCTTAACTACTGTAATTTATTAGTCTCTTTAACATAGGTACTAATAATTTGTTCTTCTAGTTCCATGTATTTATTTGATTTAATCTCTTCCTTTGTAATCATCCACTAGGTGCCCTCCTATTGTATGGATGTTGCATATAGATATTTTTGCACACATATCTCTTCTACATATTTGGTGCATGATTTGGTATCCTCTCATTTGATAGCCCATATTCTTTGCATGCAATTGCACCCATTATTGTTGTATGTGATACATGAAACTCTTCATATTTGTATAATACTAACTTTATCTTCCTTGGAAATTTCGAAGGACAAGTTACAAATTTGAAGCTTAGAATCAATAGTGCTAAGCCAAGCTCTTTCCATAATAATTGGAAACTCCCCTTTATTTTTTTTCATATGAATGACTAGGAAATCCACATGGTAGGACTAGCCACTGATGATTGTAATTACATCATTCACCTATATGAGTGGAATTGTGATTGACTAGTCTGTAAACTCTAATAAGATGTTACTCATCTTTAGCAGTGGTAGATTCTAGGCTTGATACATGTTTGGTGAGATTAGGTTCATTCTTGATTCTGAATCAAGTAGAGCTTTCCATGGTTTTCGCCCTGCTATTTAGAGGTAAACTAAGGGGCTTCATGGATCAGTTCATTTTTGTGGAAGGGTCCTACCTTAATCTAGTGTGTGATTATCTGAGTAAGCATGATAGTTGTGAATTTGAATATAATGAAGATGGAAGCTTGTTGTGTTGAGGAGGATTGGATGTAGATGGGATGGAAGTAGATGTGTTCCCCATCTATCAAATCTTTTCCAGACTCATTTAGAAGAATGATCATTTCCTAGTTTGGGATTTGTATGTGATCACCTCTTCTTATGTACTAACCACCCTTGTTGTGCGCTTCTACTATAGTTGTGATGGAAGTTCCCCTTGCATGATAGGAGGCAGCATAGGTGGTAAAGGGTTCAGGTATTGATTTGAACTAACTGTTGATGGATGCATGTATGAGTTTGGATTAGTTCTTAGTAGCATTGGTTTGTGGTACTCTGTGGGATAGTATTGTGGAGTTTGGATAATAGTGTTTTTAGGAGAGATTAAACATTGTACAAAATATCCATATGGATCTAGCTACCTATATGAATATTGTTGGTGAGGTGATGAGATCGCCCATGATTGGGATTGTCCATTGTTGGTAATATTTCTCTTGTGATTGTTGCAAATCTCCACTGGGATAATATGTTGGTTGGAAGTTCTACTTGTAGTTACCTTGAGGATAAGGTAACCTTCTAGACATTTGTTTCTTAACAAATTTAGGATTGAGTGCATATGCCCTTGTTTCCTATAAATGTGCCATTACTAGACAAAATCCCTTAGTATGTTTGTATTGACACACGACACATCCTTTCTCATTGGTAAAGCTAATGTCTGAACACATAGCCACTATAATCACTTGGCTTTTCATCTAGAATATTTCTTATTTTTCTTCTCTTTGCCTATTCCAAAGGCTTGCTCTCTTCTTTCTTCCACAATTTTCAATGTAGTTGTAAATTTTTCATCTACTGAGTTCCAAATTTTTTCTACCTTCATTGCAACATTAGTTATAGTTTTTTGAATTGGTAGAGTCTTCTTGTGAACTGCTTATTCCAAGGTTTTCTCTTCTTGGGTATCACAAATCCCATGCATCTCTTTTCCTAATGGATGGATATTTGTTATACTTCTCTACTAATTCTCTCTCTCTTTACTCACCTTCTTCTCTCTCTCTCTCTCTCTCAATTAGTCTTTGAATAATGGACAATAATCTATGCTAATATGCCTTGGGCATAAATACCAAGGGTCTCTCTATTCTTATTTATTAACACATCTATAATGTGTCTTGGTTGCTCTTGTTGTGAGAATTCATGGTTTGGGTAGTTGTCTAGTAGTGGATAGTGCCTTTCCATTATCACATCAAGGATTTCATGAGTTTCTTGCTTCCATCCTTGGATTTATTTTCTTAAGTTAGAGATTTGTGAGTAAGTTTGATACTTATTGTTAAATATTTCTAGCATGGTACTCCACCTTCTAATTGATTTAGGTTCAAGTGATCTATACCATCTCTCTACCTCTTTCACAAGTATTCTTGGTAACAACTTCAATGTTTGCCAATCACTTTCAATGTTTTGTAGGGTGTAGGCATCATGGAAACCTTGGAGGTGGTATTATGGATTAACATTATAACCACCTTCAAATCTTAACATGTTATTCATATTGAGTTATTTGATACAACTATCCCTCATGTGACTAGTTGGAATATATACAACTTTTTGGATATTAATCATACTTCGAGCTTGCATAAGGGGTTCATAATCTCAATTAGGTTCATGCACTCAATTGAAGTAGTTCCCTCTTCTATGCTCATCCTTTTCATGATCTCTATGATCCCTATATCTAGGCTATTTGTACTCTTCATCTTCCAAATTGGAATGTCTTGAATGATGGTCATGGTGGTCATAAGTTCTTCTCCCTTCTCTATCATGGTTTTTATAACTTTGCCTCCTTCTATCAAAGTCTACTGATGATAGTGAGGATGCAGATGAGGCAGTAGGAAAATGGTGCTGGCTTGTCCTCTTATGATGACTCCAATGTTCTTCCCTTTTAAATAGTAGTCTACTATGGGCAATGAAGATTGTTTATATTGTACCACATTGCCCTTCCCTTTTAAATAGTAGTTTATTGATCATTTTTTAGGTGTGTTTTTGTACCTAAAATCTGTGCATCAACAATAGCATTATTTGACAATTCCTATTTTTTTTGAATACTATAAATCCCACTTTAGATAAAACTTAGCTAAGGAAAAGTAATTGTTGATAGGTTGATAGCTAAAGCACAATCACAGAAAGCATACATAGGAAATTGAATATAGTAATAGTATTANACAGAAAGCATACATAGGAAATTGAATATAGTAATAGTATTATATAAGAACTCCAAATCTATATAACCTAGAAATATTACTTGATTAGTGCACACATAAAACATATTATTTGATTAATGTTAATGATGAGCGGTAAGATACCCCTATGCCCAACCATATGAATCACGAAGTGTTCACATCCGATCTAGTTAAATTCAACGAACTTTATAGTTTCTGGTACATTAGTCTTCTAGGAAGTGAACCTTACCATAATGGTTGTTCATTGTCTTCCCAATTACACTTGTGATGCACATGGTATGGTTAAGTGTAATTAAGGCATATGATTTTTATTATTTTCTATTTTATGTTCTTTTGTGCTTAAAGTAGAGAGATGAAGTAATTTAATAACTAATTTGATTTAACTAATTAACTAATCTCTAACTAGTACTAACATAAGCATCCAATCCCACTTTTTGTACATGTCCTAAACCCACGTATCTACTGCTGAGTTACCAAGCACTATGCTATTGGGTGCAGAAAGCAATAATGCTACTGGGATTACAAACGAGTACGTGTCTATGCTCTAAGTGGTCATACTTATGTGTTTAATCTATTTAGCTTTATTAATTAACTAATTTCTTGAAGTCTACTTTAGCTTAATTATCAACATAATTAATGAAAATAATAAATTCATAAATAAATCATTAATCCATTCTAAGTGTTGCAAGGCTTGATCAAAAGGCTTGTCTTTATTACCATAGACACTAGTGTGGTTTAGGTACAATAGTGCTTGAATAAAGATCCATACACTTTCTAACTTTTGCTATAGGCACTCAAAGAAATATTCTAACTTCAAATGGAAAAATTGTAAGAGCTCTGCTACTACTATGACTTGAATGTCCATAAACATGATTAGGAGCTCATATTTATAGTTTTTGCTACAAGACTATGTCGATAGGGCCCCATAGACATAGAAAATGCTACATCGACATGGCCCCATCAACAAGACAACACCAAGTAAACATGGCCTTGTCGATGGATACCCATCGACAAGGCTATGCCAATAGGGGCCCACCAATGAGGCCACGTCAATGGGAGCCCATTGACATGAAAATTTGATGCTTATTAGTTAAATTCTATTAGGTATGTGTGGTTAACTTGTGGATGGGTATCAACTGACAAATGAAAGTTGTATATAAAGGACTAGTTAATTTTATGAATTTATATAATACATAGTATGTAAATTTGATGATGAGTTTCAATAGCCATATGCTTATCCTCAAATTTTCTACCTATCTTAATGGTTAGTTTACATTAATAGGATAAAGGCACCATAATAATGATGATATAGTGCATAGATAGTATGGGTTAGACATATATTGTACCTATGTTACCATCAAATTTATGCCCAAGATCACTAAGAGGTATAGGCTTCTTCCTTAACAATATAGCTATTTCTTACTTATCTATCATGCTTTATGGATGTTAAGGCAAAACTAACTTAAGGATTTATTTTTGCATGTGATTTATTACATAATAATAGAAACTCAAAGTATAAAATTTGTAATGTGCTCTAGAGGAATATGGAATAGTATTTAATGAGTTTTAGAAAATCTATGATGAGCAACAAGTATCCCTACATCCAACCATATGAATCACAAAACTTCACACATGATTTGATCAAATTTCATGGATGGGAGTAGTTGTGGTATCTAGATTGTTAAGTATTAATCACAAGATGTTGTCTTCCCACTTGGACTAGTGGTAGCTTTGTCATGTATGATTTAGTCCAAAGTGATGCATATGATAATTGATGTTGTTAGGCCCTGATTACTCCTAGCAATAAACATAATTGAGAATGAAATTTAGTCCTAAGTTTAAGTAATGAAAGTAATGTAAATCTACTCTAGCCTAGAGCAATGAGCATCTGGTATTGGCTTACTGTACATGTCTTGGGCTCATGTAATTGTTACTAGGTTACCAAGTGTTATGCTACTGGGTGAACCAAGCAATAACACTACTAAGATTACCAAAAAACTACACTTAAATGCTTAAAACTAGTCATACTCATTCTGCTTTACTAATGAACAAGAAAGTAAAATACTTGGAAACATAAATGATAAAATAGTAAAGCCTATGCTAAGTAAAATAGTAAAACTAAGTGGATGTTACAATGATGAAAGGCAATTTCCATCTTTATTTCTAGTCATGAACTTTGCCCAAGTACACTTCACTCAAATAAAGATTTCATATAGCTGCTCAATACCACATTGCAAGCATTCACTTTATTACTAAAACTATGAAAAAAAAACTGCAAGGGACTACCTATAGATGAAATGGAAGTTCTTAAGATCGTGCATCCAAGTGCTATATTTATAGGCAGGCATACATCATGGAATATCAGATCTATGATGATATAGCATGTGCTACAATATCAAATAAATGACATCGTAGATATGATATCATTGGTGAACAAAAATTGGCTTTTTGTCAAATAGATGCAATATAGCATCAACAAAATCGTAGATGAAACATAGCATCAGCGATATCCCAACCAACTAATGATTCATCATACCCCCACGATTGACTAAAAACTCATCCCTGAGTGAACAAGATAGGACCAAGTTTTCTTTACAAAATTGGGAAGGTATGAGATTATTGACTATTTTAGAGTGCCATAGTGGTGTGTACAAAAATGACATAGTTACATGACAAAATAAAAACAAAATTTTAGGTGGCTTGATGTAGTTCATATTTTAGGCAGTGGTTGCTCTTCCATCAACTTCTTCCCTTTGTTGTTAAGCTTCTAGAATTGTTATCTATTCAAGATCACTTCAAGTTTTTTCTCTTGTCCTTTTCTTCTTTTCCATCTCCTCCCTCTACATTCACTGCTAATGGTTAGTGTGGGCCATGATGGAGACACTTGGCATTGCATCTTCACTACTTCTAGAGAAAATTCCATAAAGGAGCCAAAATTCAATTCCACAATGATCATGGACATGATCGATTTTCTTGGATGGCCTAGAGGTAATCTAGTGACAACGTGAGGCATTACCCTTGTTTAGAGGCTTATGGAATGTCTACCTCTCCTTAGGCTGACTGCTCTATAGTAGGAGATTCTTGATGAATGCTGTATGATTAAGCCTCATTCTCTACATGTTCTTCTTATGGAGTTTATTCCCTCGGTTAGCCTCTCCCATAGCCTCTTGCTCTTTTGCTCTCATGTTGTGAAGGTCCTCCTTCTAGTATCCTCTTTGTGGACATCTGTAATCAATAAGGGTTTGAAATTATTTGGGTGTTTCTATTAATTCATAATAGTTCTTTATCTTGTTCATACCATTGGTTAGATCAAGTTCTTATCTTATTATGATTATAGAGTTTGAAAAATTTTCAAAAAGAAACCCCTTAGGTATTGTATCTTTTAGTTACTTATGACCTGCTAGCATTTTCCTTGCTTATTATGTCCTAAAATAGTTGATATGGTTTAGTAGGAGTATTAT
>MNCI01037410.1:51410-70396 GCA_015680685.1 Gnetum montanum
CTCTTGTTATAAATGAAAGATGAAAAATTACACTAACTTTGGTGCGTATATATACTATTTTTATATGTTGAACATCATAGATCATACATTGTAAATATGACACCATAACTATGATTTCATCATTAAAAAAATTCAAATATTTCATTTATTTTTATTGGAAAAAATGAGTCAAATGGAATATTAGAAAGATGTAAAGCTTATCTAGAGTAATCTTAGATAGTGAAAGTTTATTGTATGGACAAGAGATGGGTAATGAATCTCTAATTTATGGACAAAGTAGAAGAGATTACAAGAAGTATTTATTAGATTTTTGATGATCTTGGAAGGTACAAGATGATGTGAAATTGCTTGGCAAGTATAAGATACAATAGTTATACAAGTACATACTTCGAATTAGTATCTCCCCCATAAAACTCATAAGAAAATGCACACTAATTCCCCTGGATCATACACTTGAGGTTTCATACTTACCATCCTTAGTGATTTAGTTTTTCTATTATCATCCCATATAATTGCTATTGTAGTTGAATTTTTATCATGTAAGTCCATAGTTCCTCTTTCTATTGGTGTATGATGTGGTTTAGTATTTCCATTTGTAAGTTAATAGTTGGGGTCATTTTCTTAGAATGGAAATTAATAAGTGGTTCAGATGTTTCCATGCATGTTTTAGACACTTTTAGATTTTCAATTTGTGGCCAGTGGGTGTCTTTTGGTTTAGTGGCCCCTACTCTCTCTCGTGCAAACACTTGTCTCTCATATTTAGTGTGGGATGGTGTCATGATTGTGTTGTCATTTTGAAGTGTCGGTCCACAAATACATCCTTATTTATCATTAGTAATGCATGGAATTACTTGCCTCTCCACAATGATAGGTTCATCTATTGTGTTTTGCATTGGAGTGGTAATGGGTGTTAGCTTTTGCATATGATTGGTAGACATTTTTTTTTGTGAGAAAGGATGTTGTACCTAGTTGGCCTTGTGTTGGTTTTGATAAGCTAGTAGGTCTACGAGTTTTGTGCTCAAGTGTGGGAACTATCCTAAAGAAAGAAAGTTTTTGAGACTATGGTTAAGATCTACTAGCATTATCATTTACATGTATGTTTGTAGCACAAGTGGCATTCTTTCATTGATGATATGGTGTTGATCCTTCTTGTGTTGTTAGTGGTGATATATGATGGAGGGAAGTATGAGAATATTGAGGATGTCATGAAGGATAAGAGGTTTAAGATGATGATCCCACAGGGGATGCTGCAGGTTGATGATATTTGGGAGAGTGATAGTAGTGATTCAAGGTAAAGGAAGTAGAATCATTTAGAGACACAGGTTGTTAAACATAGTAGTTATATTGGTTTGACTGGCAATAAGGGTAGTTCTGGCTTAATGATGGCATCACCCATGACTATGGGTTTTGCCATTATGGTTGATAGTGATTTTGATGTTGATAAGAAGTCCCACTAGAATAGTATGGTTGGTTGTAGAACTATTTATAATTACCTTAAGAGTAAGGTAATTTCCTAGCCATTTTCTTTTATATGAACTTGGGATTCAAAGTAAAAGCCCAATACTTATGTAGATATGACATAACTAGGCAATAGCCCTTTGGATGGTCATATATGTAGATGTCACATCCATCATCCTCTTCTGTGGTTGAGTCTATATCCTCTTCTTCTATGGCTATTTTTCCTTTTTTCCAATACGTGTTCCTACTTGTTTCTTTGTTCTTTTTCATCTTCTTACTCTACTCACTGTTGGCACATTTTAAGCCATTTCATGGAACAGGAGTTTTAGTCTATTTTAAAAGGAAGAAAAAGAGAATAAAAACATATATAAAGATTCATATGAGTTATATGGAGATGAAAGACATATTTTATTCTTTTTTAACCTTATACATTGACCAAAGAGTGCAATATTTCGGCATATTATGTGATGCTTATTGGGAAAGGGTTTAATTCAACCAGTTATGGGCTCAGAAATGGTTCAGCGGTGGTGGTGGAAATATACATGGCTTGGTCACACAAGCATATTGATGATAAATATTAATGGAGATAGAATCGGTCCTGATTTTCACACAGGCTAGGCCAGATTCCAATTGAAACCAATGAACAGAGATACCGATATTTGATCCTAATCCTATAGTAAGAAGAAGCTGTGTATCATGAAAAATAATTTCAGAAGCAGAGGTGCATCTTGTGTTATAATGTGGCATAGTTCAGGCATTGGAGAAACGTTTTCTGGAAGCTAGAAAGACAGTATGCTTACTCTGAAAGCAGCATTGTGGTTCTTACCAATACAGCAACCAAAAAATGAAATTATGAAAGCTATGCTTGTCGATAAAAAATGTTAAGAACCACCAGGGATAACCTCATATTTCGCTTGGGAATTTCATCAAATGCTTGTTGTGCAAGGTTCAGTTTCTCTATTTTGACATACTGATAAATGATGAATCTGTAACCATAACATTTGTGAACCCCAATTTTGTGGCTAGGGCATGTAATAGTAAGTGGTTTAACAAGTTTTGTGAAGTGACAGGTTGTAGCAAAATCCAATAAATGAAATAAGGCTAAAACGTAGGTGGTGGATGCAACACTTGGTAATAGATGCGTGAGTAAGTTTTAAGAAAGGGCATCATTCTTCAACAGTACATGCCGGCAACTATGTTGCGGACAATGACGCATGGCGGCAACATCATTGACACCACGAACGTTGCCACACTTGCTGTGTTGTTGGTATTTTAGTGCCCTAAGTGCCACATTGATAGCCATGCTGTGCAGATCAGCAGTGCGGGAAACCAAGCTAGAGGTCCAGATTTTTTTCTGCCGTGCCTACACTTGTGCCTACGGTTATGGGCGATTATAGGCAGAAAATATTGAGTGCTCCCAAGGACAAGAAAGGTGTCTATTCTCTGCTAGAGACAGATGGTGATTGCAGATGCACCCACACCATTGGCTCTCCAGCAACTGAACACCACACAACAACAATGCCGGATGTAGCGGCAGAGCCTTCTTCCGTGGTGGTAGTTAATAACATTTTTTTTCTGGGCGAGATAATCTGAAATTATTTACCGGTAGTTCCAGGCCTGGTGCCTTCACATCCGGACCTAGTATTTTAAACCATCACAGCAAATTTTATATGAGGAAAATGAAGATAAATTATTGTCTTTTTACTACTACCAATGTCTACTATTGTATTGCCCTTTTACCATCACCTAGTTCATAAAATTACTAGACCCTCAATAGTCATAAAAATATATATAAATAACAAATTTTATTTAAACAAATTAAAATGAGAATAACAATTATGTGGAGCTATTAGATTTATTTCTCAAAAGCAATATTCACAAAAGAAATATTTGCAATATTTCTTCTAGCTTCCTAACTTCCTAACTTCCTAAGTTAATAATTCCTAACTTATTGGGCAAGTTACTTGGGAGAGAAGTTAGCTAAGATATTTTTGAGTATGTAACTACCTTTGAACCCTATAAAAAGGCTTCAAGGGTAAGGAAAAAGGGGAGGTCTCACTTATCACACTTTTGGAGAAGACACTTGATACATCACACTTTGGAAGGCTACTAGCTAGCACTTGGGCTCTCACTTGGAGACACACTTTGGGTCTTGGGAGAAGAGCATTTGTAAAAAAGAAAGTGTGAACGATTGCTTGTAAGATGACTTGCTAGTGTAAAGATTTCAGCCTCTTTGTCATAGTCCTATGAGTTATGTTTTATTTTTATTTTGTTTAAATTTTTTAGCTAGTGGTTTAAATAGTATCATCCTTGGTAAGTAATTTTGGATTTTTAGATTACTCTTATTGTTCTTGTTGCCCGATAGAAATTTCTGTTAAAATTTTGCCATAGAAGCACTTGTGTTTAAAAGCTTTAAGAGCATTTTAGTAGTAAATTTTTATTATTGTGCAACGTATAAGAACCGCTATTGGGGTTGTTGTAAGAGAGCCTCTGCTTCTAGTCATGCTGTTGAACGATTCAATAGTTAAGAGGGTTCAGAAAATATTTGGTATTTTGATGGGACCATAAGAGCTTCTTTTTATCTTTAAAGTGAATCTCCGTGATATTTCAATCAGAAATTGTCAAGTCTTTTGAAGGTTCTATTGAATGCAATTGTTGACATCCATTATCTAGCCAAAATGGAATCTTGTATGTGGTAGTTTACGCAGCANTTTTATTTGTTACAAGTAGGTATTATAAGGACTGCATAGACTAGGCAATTGAACGAAATAGGAACTCTCAACAACTCACAGTACTTGGCAAAGTTGGCTGAATCCCTTTAAGATAAGTCATCTATAGTTTACACATAATGCAATCGTTTCATTTTTCACAACCACACGCCGCAACAGCACACACACATACTCACATTAACTACTGAGTCTATTTGGAGGTATCTCGGCCTTGGTGTTGCTAGAGACCAGCAAGCACCTAAATCCTATTTGAGGACACTCGTTGGTGGTCGCGTCCCAAACGGTCACCAACACTCACTATATTGCTTTTGCATTATTTTCTCCTCTATGGTTTTCACATAGATCGTAACTTTGTCATTTATCAACTTCAACATCTTATATATCCTTACTTTAAGCTCATCAATAGCATTTTGTATTGGTAGGATTTGTTGTGAAATCATCTCATCAAGAGCTACCTCTTTTTCCTCATCATAGATATGGACCTCCTTCTTTTGAAGAGTTCAGTCTTGGTTATATTTCTCTAGATTTGCTAGTTTACATAGCTCTCCTTCTTCTTTTTCCAGCCACTTGATTAGCCTTTGTATCTAATAGGCTTTTGATTCAGATAACCAACCTTGGGCATAAATTCCTAGGCTTTTACATTCATCTATGATATCGAAAAGCTACTCTTTTAAAGAAAACCCATGGCCTAGACATCTATGTAGTAGAGAATAGTATCTATCCAAGGCCATATCTAAGGATTCATGATTTCCTTGATTTGACCCTTGGATTTGTTTTCTTAAATTGGACATTATCTCATGGGTTTGGTATTTCTCGTTAAAGAGTTCCAACAATGTGAACCATTGATGGATTGAATCTAGTTCCAACTATCTATACCAACTTTCAACTTCATCTATTAGTGTCCTAGGAAGAAGCTTAAGCTTTTTCCACTTACTCTTGATGTTTTGCAAGGTGCAAGCATCATGAAAGGCTTATAAGTGATGTTGTGGATCAGAATCATAGCCTCCCAAAAATTTAGGGATGTTATTCATATCAAGCCTTTTGAAGCAACTTTCCGTTTGATGTTTATGGGATATTCTAATTGCCTCTATTATCTACATCATGCTCCTAGTATCCAATAAGGATCCATCATTATCAAACATGTCATGGTGATAATTTCTATCTCTAGTTTCCTAGTTATGATGATTTCATTCAAGCTCACACTGATGATCTTGTCTATTTTTACTTTTATCTTCATCTTGATCCCTATTTCTGTACCTATGTTCATCTTCATCAAAACTAGGTGTGGAAGAGGAAGAGAAAAATGGGGAACTGGGAGAATTACCATGGCTGCTATATCTCCCCCTATGGTTCCTTGATTCACCTCTTCTTGTTATGGAGGAGGTCCTAGGCCTTGAGGCCCTTCTTATTCTAGGACTTATTCTATCTCCTCTAGGATTATCTAGATTAGTTGAATATAGTCTTTGAGTGTAGTAAGGATCTAAATGAGCATATGAAATTCCTACTTGTGATTATTCAGTCCAATTCACTTCAATATAGATCCTATCATTTCTCCTATGAGTGTTTCCATCATATGATACATTATTGGTCCTATGTGAAAAAGACATGGTTTTGTTTCATAATGTGTGTGACTTAAAATATTAATTTTTTCTACAAGATAGATCACTAATTCATTTACAACAATTGTATATAATATAACTAATCTAGAGAACTAGCACCATCCTTGGCAATGGCACCAATGATGAGCAACAAGTAACCCTACATTCAACCATATGAATCACAAGCATTCACACATGATCTAGTTGAATTCCATAGATGGAACTAGTTGTAGCATCTAGATTGTTAAGCATTAATCATAGGACGCTATTTTCCCACTTGGACTAGTGGTAGCTTTGTCACGTATAGTTTAATCCAAATTGAGGCATATGATAAATTGATGTTGTTAGGCCTTGATTACTCCTAGCGATAAACATAATTGAGAATGAAATTTAGTTCTAAGTCTAAGTAATGATAGTAATGTAAATCTACTCTAGCTAAAGCATGGAGCACCTAGTCTTGGCTTATCATACATGTTTTGGGCTCGTGTAATCATTACTAGGTTACCAAGCCATATGCTAATGGGCAAACTAAGCAATAACACTACTTGGATTACCAAAAGATTACACTTAAATGCGCAAAACTAGTTGTACTCATTCTTCTTTACTAATGAGCAAGAAAGTAAAATACTTAGAAATATAAATGATTAAACTAAGAAAATAGTAAAAACTATGGCAAGTAAAACAATAAAACTATGTGGATGCTACAATAATGAAAAGCAATCTCGATCTTTATTTTTGTTCATGAACTATGCTTAAGTACACTTCATTCGAATAAATATTCCATACAACTACTCAACACCACACTATAGGCATTCACACTATCACTAAAACTATGAAAACAAACCACAAGAGTCTACCTAAGGATTGAATGAAAGTTCTCTAAATCGTGCATCCAAGTGTTGTATTTATAGGTAGGCATACATTCTATGATATTGAATCTACGATGACATAGCATGTGCTATGATGTTAAATAAATGACATCATAGATATGATATTATTGTTACAATATCATTGCTAGAAGAAAATTAACTTTTTGTCAAATAGATGCGATATAACATCAACAATATTGCAAATGCGACATGGCATCAATGATATCCCAACCAACTGATGATTCATCAATATACATTTAGGATTAGAGGGTGTTAGAGAGATTCTTTTTTATATTGAAAATTCAATAACATGCACGCATAAAATGATGAAATAGTAATAAAGTTTATGCCAATCTTTTTTGCATGAGCAATGATTATCATAAAGATTTATCTTTCAGGTTGAATAATAATATTATATTCTACTTGGATCATTAAAATAAAAATGCAACAAAGACTAATGTGCATTAGTTATGTAGTAAGATTTGAATAAGGAATAGAAACTAGGAAATAGTATAAACTTAAATGTAAAGAAAATAAATTAAATATAAAAGCTATGAAAATTTGAATGTAGCTAAATAAATTGAATTGAATTTGAAGTTGCAAAACTAAGTGAAACACTAACCAAATTTTACAAACCAAATTCAAATGAAACATGGTGAAATTAGAATAAAAAATGCATAAAAAAAAGCCAAATTTTTTGAAGATTAGCTTATAGCTTAAATAATAGTTGAAGAGAGCCATGATGGTAAAGACTAAATTAGAAAGAAAAATTATGTTCAAAAGAGCTTGGTTGAAAGTCTTCTTGCTCATGTGTGCTAGTTGGAATGCATGATCATGTCTTTATAGGCTATGCAAGAGATTCAATAGTCTTAGTTAAATGACATTAGTGCTCCCCTCTATCATGAAAACATTAACACTTAATAACTAATGTGCTCTTGATAATTGAAGTAACTAAAACCATTAATGAAAGTGGACTATTGATTTGTTTTATAATTGACATCCATGAAGAGGTGGTCCATTAATGTTAATAATTAGAATGTGGATTTAATGCATCTCTACAATTTTAAGCATTTTTTCACATTAAATATGATTAGAAATTAAAATTTTCTATCTTTTAAAAAAGAAAAAAAATTCTTCTCATGATTTATACCTAAATACCAAAACATGTAATAGGTTGGTGATTAGGTATACATGGTATAAGTGCACTTAATATGTTAATATCTACATTGTCAATGATCAATAACTTTAAGGAATTAGCTTCTAATCTTATTAAGGAGATGCATTATTAGTTTACAGAGATTACTCTTCTACCAAGTTGGAATAAAATGTCCTACTTTAAGTGTTATTAGTTGAGAAAGGCTATTTTTCATTTGCATGTAAGATGAAGCTTCCCAGTTGTTATTGCCTAGTCCTTGAAGTTCATTAAGAAACATGAAAATAACAATGGATCCTAAACAAGTGGTCATGAAAAAATTTCATCCACAAGCTAAATTTTCATACACAAGATTTTGGCTTAATGGTAATATATGATTTTTAGTGGTATAATGTCTTAGGTTCATTATTAAATTTATGGTGTGAAGGACACATTTTTCCTCAATATTGCTGAAGAACATATTTGTCCACTCTTAATTTGTAAGTAGTAGTGCATTTTGCTATAGAAAGTGATGATTTGAATGAATTTCCTAGGTGATGAATTGTATTCTTCTTAGGCCCTAATATCATAGCCCTGATATCATAACTTGTGCTATGTTGTCAAATATACAATATCACAAGATGCATGCCATCCTATAAATACAACACTTGGGCACATGATTCATCCCACTCTTTCCTTAGTTGTAGTGAAGCTCTTACAATTTTTCCCTCTAAAAGTTAGAATATTTTCTGAGTGCCTGCAATAGGAGTCAAAGAAGTGTATAGATCTTTATTTGAGCATTGATGTACCTGAGCACCTTAGTGTGAATGACAATAAAGACGAGCTATTTTGATCAAACCTTGCATCACTCAGAATAGATTAATTGTTTCATTATTCATTTAATATTCATTCAATTTACTTTAATATTTCTAAGTAATTAATTAATATTGATTAAATAGAAAACATAAGTATGACCACTTCAAGCATACCTTTAACACTTGGTAATCCTAGTTGTGCTTAATGCTTGGTAATCTAATAGCACTATAACATGTTAAGGATGTGTACAGAAAGTGGGAATGGATGCTTATGTTAGGATTAGTTATATATTAGCTAGTTATTAGATTAATTAAGCATTTAACTACTTTATTATTGTTCTTAGATAACTTAAATAATAAAAGATAAAATGATAAAAATCATATGCCTTAGTTACACTTAACCATACACTTGCACTTTACAAGTGGAATTGGGAAGACAATGATTGTAATGGTTAGATTCACTTCATAGAGCCAAGTGTACTAAGAGAGCTAAAGTCTACAAAATTTGACTGAATCATTTAGTGAATGCTAGTGATTTGTATGGTTGGATGTAGGACTTAGTAAAATTATTCAAAATCATTGTAACAAACCTTAAAGTTGCAGTCATTGAGAATTATAATAATATTAAAAGCACATTATTTTTCTTTCTAACTAAAATGTCTTTTTCTCATAGGGTTGATTCTCTACTGTTGTTCAAGCACACATCAAATCAAAGGTATTATGGATCAAAGCAATTAGTGCCACAACAATGCAAAGTGGTCTATACTCATCCTAGTGAGTATGTGCCAGATTTCACCTTCATCCTACATCAAAATGAATAGATGTAATGGAGGAACATGGAGGGAAACATTATGTTGTCATCCAATCAAATAGTTTCTACGATGCTACTCTAAACTCTCATGAGGCTGGGCATCCAGGGGCTTCATGTTGGATACATTATGTTGGACCATGACTCTAGGGATCACTATCCCATTGAGGCATGATGCAAAAAATATTGGCAATAGGAGGCTCGTTATGAAGCTTCAAAGAGGAAAAAGTTCAATAATATCTTATTCTTGATAGGCTAGAAGGATGGAGAGGATTCCTTCTCTAGGGTTTCCAAATTCACTGAATCTTCTTCCCTTGCCTTTGATGAGGGTATCCCAAACCAAAAATTACAATCTGCTATCAAAAATCTTAGTTAAGGCTAGAACAGGTCCCATGATCATGGGAGATCAAAAGGGGGGAGTCAAGGTAGGAACCAAGACAGGCATCATGATGATGATAACCATGATGATCATGATCATGATTGAAGAAGAGGGGGTAGTAGCCACTGTGGTGGTGCTAGTCTTCCTTCCTCTTTACCTTCATCATCCTCTTCTTCCTATTCTAGATTTGAACAAAGTTGTAAAGGACATGACTGTGATGGAGGTGACTGATGGGATAGAGATGATCGTAAGGCTCGCCAGACTAATAAGGACTAGGGGCATTGCCATTCAAGGGAGTCTTGCCACCATGAAAGGAGATACAACAAAGGGCATCATAGGAATCATGACCATCAGAGAGATTATGACTATGATGAGTCTTTGCTTACAACTCACAATATGCTAAACATTGCAAAGTCCACAAGGATCCTAATGACGCATGTGAAAGATACCAAAATCAAGCGATTGAAAATAAATAATATCCTCAAGTTCAAAGGGGGATACAACTTAGATCCATAGAATCATCTTCAAGACTTTCATGATGCCTCTATCTTATAGAACATGGAGAATAAATGGAAAAATTAAAGCTATTCCCAAGGATACTTATCAAATAAGCTGAAAGTTGGTATTGGTCCTTGGAGTTGGAATCAATTCATTTATGGAGTATGATGCTTGAGCTTTTTAATGATAAGTATCAAAATACTCTGAAGCATCTAATATGAGAAAACATATCCAAGGTTGGAAATAAGAAATACATGAACCCTTAAATGTAGCCATGGGTAGGTACTATTCTCTCATTCATTGATGTCCTAGCCATGGTTATTCTCAAAGGGAGCATCTCCACCATAGCGTAGATGGGCTCTGAGCAAAAATGAGGAGAAATCTTAGGAGTCTATGCATAAGGAAGACTCTCAAAACTTATGTCCCATCAAATCCAAAGGCTCATTGAGTAGGTTTCTAAAGAAGAAGAAGAGTTAAGAAAAAGGAAAAGTATGAAAGAGTAAAACTAGGACCTTTACATCTACAAATGGGAGGTTCAATTTTATCACAATGAGGAGGAGGCACCACTTAATGAGGTGGTGCAACATAAGACCTTGCCAATTCAAAAGTCTATTTCCAAAATTCCAACTAAGGTAAGTAAATTGTAAAACTATTTGGATGAAAAGTGCCAAAATACTATGAAAATAACAAAGAAATCCAAGGAGTAAAGTACTGATCATGATCGCAGGAGAAGGAAGGAAGCTAAACATGCCCATCAAAGGGGTATGGAAAAGGCTATTGTAATAGAGGAGGTTGTGGACTAAGAATCAAATGATGATGGTGGGTATGATATCTACTAATACGAACATCCTAAGGGATGTTATCTCATTGTGTCACACTTGTAGGAGTCTTGGATGCATGCTCTCAATCTTAGACTAGCAAGAATGCAAGCCCCTAGAAGATTACCTTATCCTCAAGGCAACCCTAGGTAGTTCAATCAACAACAAGCCTACTATTCGAGTGTCACTCCATCACAACCTTATGAGTAGTACTATCAATGGAAACACTTATAGTCATGGGGTATGCCATCACTAAGGCAACATCACCCTTACTAGTAGCCAGATCTATATGAGTACTATGTTCAGCAACCCATTTCTCCATGTGACTCTTCTAGTCACACTTCATTTAGCATCACTACTACCCTTCTAAATACTATAGAGCCTAATCTTTAAGAGGGGAATTCCCATTTCCTCATTACCCTCCTCATCCTTCTAACATGTCCCTCCACCCTCAACTCAATTACCACCTACTTCATCAATGTAGGGTGAAATTTTAGCCCAGCTGCAACAACGTAATGCCACTAGGGTTGTTAAGTTATAGCTAGCTCCTTAGCCAAGTGGTTTAGAAAGTAAATCTCAAAAAATGACCATTCTTTCAAACCAATAGTTCTATAATACCCTCACAAACATACAGGGTTGATATTCCTACTCCTTCCTCATCCTCTATATCTACATCATTTGAGTTCCTTTCAAACAAAATGACTTCCAAAGTGCATACCATCATGTTGACCCATTTGGTAACTGATTGGATAAAGGTTGGTTACCTTCTCAAAAAAAATATCTATTCTAGGTAGTCCCCTTATTTACCTACAAATTACTAGGAATGAGTATTACATGGCTCTTTAAGATTTACGGTCTAGTGTAAATATGATTTTCCATGAGATGTACAAGCCTGGAACCTACATCAACTCAATAAGAGCAACATTCATCTTGAGTTGGAAAATCAATCCATTACTATTTCCTTAGGATTTATGGAGGACATTATCACCATCATTTTTGGGTTATCCTATCCCACTAACTTCTTGGTGATCCATGTTAATAATTACAAGAGGGACTTTTGAATCATCATAGGAAAGACTTAGTTGACCACCATTGATGCATGACTGGAAATTAGAGACCTCTCCTTGGACATTTTTAAGGAAAATGAATTCAAAAGGATAGACAAGAAGCATGTTCCATGCATCATGTATAGTGATATAGGATGAAACTATGTGCAAAAACTATGATCCATAAAAAGTACATCCATCACAACATGTCGACAATGTGCAGATGTGTCAAAAATTCAAAGGCACCTATATGTAGTAGCGACAATATAGGAGGGAACCTAGTGACTAATAGCTAATCTTGATAGTAGTTCAAAAATTTTCTTGGAACCAACTAAGAGCTTGAAAAGTGCTTGTGTTTAAGGCATGGATGAAGTAGAGTAAGTTCATTGCCAACTTCCAATGCTAAACTTGATAACACAAACTAGGAAGAGTTGGAAATCCCTAAAAGTTTCAAATAAAAGTCCATAGAGTTGAAAACTCTACCTATTTATATGGAATATGATTTTTTGAATAATAAAAAGTTGGTGATAATCAATGCTAATCTTGTTCCTGAACAAAAAGAGAAGCTATTAAAGGTGGTCACATGATGGCTAATAGCCTTTTCCTATTCATATCATGAATTGACTAGAATTGATCCATGGATATGCCAACATTGCATCTATACAGATCCTTCCATGAAGCCAAAAAGGTAGCTGCAATGGTCGCTAAACTCCAAACTGAAGTAGATCATCAAAGAGGAGAATGAACAACTCCTCAAGGTGGGGTTCATTTATACCATTAGGGATAGTATGTGGGTTAGCCCACTCATAATAGTGCCAAAGAAAGATGGTAAGTGGAGGGTCTATATTAACTTCAAGTTATTGAACATGGTGATCTACAGAGATGATTTTACATTGCCATTTATGAACTAGGTGTTGGACACCATCTCTAGACATTGACACTACAACTTTCTGGATGGTTATAGTGGCTACAACCAAATCTAGATTGTACCTAAGGATTAGGCCAAAACTACATTCACAAATCCTTGAGGAACTTTTGCATATAGAAAGATGCCCTTTAGCTTATGCAATGTCCCTGCAACATTCCAATGCGTTGTCTTGATCATCTTTCAATAGCAGATTGGTAGAGAGTTGTAAGTCTTCATGGATGACTTCTTCACCTATGTGAAAAACCACAAAATTTTGTATCTCGATGTCTCGATTGCAAATTTGGCTAAGTGTCAAAACAGTGGCACTTTGCCCAAAATTTTCTAAGTATTAAGTGTAGTTAGCTTCAACTACTAGTTTTGCAAAAAAAAAATATATATTTTTTTTCAAACTGCTGAGTTACATGTCCCACATGTAACATGGGGTGAGCATAGTAGCTAGAGTTAGAAAATTTTTGAACTTTTTTGGTCACCTCCGAACTTAGAAAATTTTATAAATTTTTCTCATAGTCCCACCTACTGCACTACCACGTGGCATCCAATCCATGTTTTTCACTAATCCTAGCCCTATAAATACCCTTGGATGTTCAACGTTTTAGTGGTTAGCATTCCCAAGTGGTTGGCATTCCTAGGTGATTGGCATTCCCAGGCGGTTGGCATTCCTAGACAGTTGACATTCCTAGGCGGTTGGCATTCCCAAGCGATTGGCATTCCTAGGAAGTTGTTATTCCCAAATGGTTGGCATTCCTAGGTAGTTGGCATTCCTAGGTCGTTGGTGTTCTCAAATGATTGGCATTCCTAGGTGTTTGGCATTCTTAAATGGTTGGCATTCCCAAGTGGTTGGCATTTCTTAGATGTGAGCATCTTTAGCACTTGGCATTTGGCATTTGCATTGAGCATCTTTGGGTGAACAAGACCCAGATACACTAGTAGAGAGGTAGAGTTACATTCTATGACCCACTGTAGCTCCACTGTAGCCTTGCAGGACACCACAACCAATGATATACTGTAGCGATCAACTTGGTAGGCATGGTTCATCATGGTGAGTATCAAACTTCATAGCTCGACATCATCGAAACTGTGATTATGCTTCCACTGCACTTGTTGTACATTGTGTACCTTTTGAGACCCTTTTGGAGTTAACTACGCTCCCATTTATTGGTAGTGTTCCATTTGTCTCTCTCATTTCTAGCATCTTATTGCATTTTTCTTATGTCTTTTCGCACTTTTTCATGTTTCATCATGTTGTACTACACTTGGTTGGTAGTCTCCATGGGTTGATACTCTCATTTTGATTGAAACCCTTGGCTACGCTCACCTCCATTCCATTGCTATGCTCTACACTTAGCACCACAAAGCACTATTTTGACACTTAGCACCATGAAGCACTATTTTGACACTTAGCACCACTTCACATTGTTTGCACTTGTATTTCGGCTAGCCGCACCACCCCCCGGTTGCACCCAATACCTCGATTATAGTTGGCAAAGTCCCTATTCAATCGACAAGATCATTTAGGGTGCTTCACCTCTATTTCTAGCAAGGCCCTTGTGTAGAGTTAGGGTTAAGGCTATGCATCCATTGATCCCTTGGTGATTCTAGCCACTGATGTTTTTGATCATTATAGTTTTTGATGCTAGAAGGAGGGCNTAAAGCATATCTTTGGCACTTGACCAAAATTTTGGCCATTCAGGAGAGCATAGCAAGCTCTCAATATAGAGAGTGTAGCCAGCTCTAGCATAGCGAATGTAGCATCAAAGTTAGCCATTTTTAATAGTTTTCATAGTTAGCATTTTTTTTGCATTTCCACACTTAGCATTTTTTTCTACATTTTCATAGTTAGCATTTTTTCTACATTTTCATACGTAGTCAAATTTTCTATAGTTTTACACTTAGAGTCAATTTTTTGCAGTTTCCATACTTCGCCATTTTTCTACATTTTTATACTTAGCCATTTTTCTACATTTTTAGCCATTTGTGAATAGCAACTCTTACAACCTGATTTGTGAATATGAATCTAGATCAACCTTCTACATCATTTTCTAACATGTTTGACACCACAATCCACCCAAAGCATGCTATGCTAAGACACAAACAATACAATCTTATTTGTGCCAAAATCCAAGTAGGATTACCAGTGGATTGCGTTAACTTGGAGGTAAAATAGGACTACAAATGAGTCCACTAGGATGGACAGGAGTACAACCTTTCCTTATTTGACATAATCCTAGAGTCCTACCACCATCTATTGTTCCAAATCATCTATGCAAACAAGCATGATGTAGGGACAACCTACAAAGAAGCCTCACAGGAGGAAGAAGATGAGTTCAAGGTCCACTCCAAATGCAAGAGACCCCTCTACATTGTCTTCCAATAATTGCTTCCTAGTATGACCCCTCCTCAAATTTAGTCCACCTATCCTCTCTGAGATGGTGACCATGAGAATTCAGCCTTCTTTGCAAGAAACTACTACATTTTCCCAACCCTATGCTCACATAGGGGCCACCTTCCAGCCCTAGATGACTCAAGCATCCTATGTCTTGCTTGTCTCATTAGCATCCATGACATCCATCCAACCCACTCGTGTCTAGCCTACCTTGGTCACTACACCCATTGCTTAGCCAATGTGTCAACTAAATTGGTATGCTATGATGTTAAATTGGTAATGAGTGTCTGCTATGACATTAAACTAGCAAACTCTGCAATCAACAATCCAACCCTATGCTATGCAACCAACAAAAGCCTAGCCAATGCAATCAGTTGGCACATCCCCAAGCTTGGATCAAGAATTCCAGCTAATACAAATTTTGATAGAGAAGATCAACCAACTCAAAGCTACCTCCTCCAAAACCATCAAGGTGGCGGACTTCTGCCAGGATGATCCCATAAGTCCCACTGTCCCACCCCTGACTCTTCCAACTAGGGTCCAGCTACCTCAACTCACCAAGTACAATGGTAAAGGAGATACCAATGCACACTTGGTCATATTTTGATTTGAGTGCTTGCTCCTTCAAGCTTGGCCACATGCCATCATGCATGTGTTCCCCATGCCACTCACTGGCAAGGCCTTAGAATGGTATCATGCACTACCCAAGGCCTCAATCTCTTCTTTGGAGGATCTCATAAGCTAGTTTGTGACACGTTTTAGGTACAACCTAAAGCCTTAAGAAACCCTTAAACAACTCATGCAAGTTAAGTAAGGATCCCTAGAGCCCTTGCCAAAATTCCTTCAACACTAGAACACCACATTGAGTGATATGCATGAACCCCTAGTAGAGATGCACCTACTAGTCATCTTCAAGGGTGCAATGAATGACTTTATCAAGTCCAAACTGTATTACCTAGTTCCAAAGTCTCTCAGCTAGGCCTTTGCCCAAAAAAAGGGCATAGAGGGGGCAGCAAAATCTAGTAATGACCCAGCCTATGTGGCTTATAGAAGCCAACATGCACCCAAGAAAAATGAAATAGTGGCAATAGTGGCCACAAGTACAAAAGTAACCAACTGGGGCTTGGCAGCCAAGCAGCCCAAGGTCCTAGCTCACAAAGCCATCAACTTTGGCACCAACTCACCTACATCAGCAAGGCTACCCCAAGGCCCAACTTTGAGCATTAGGATCACTCAAAGTATACACTGCTACTGATAAAACCCTCTGAACTACTACAACAACTCTTAAAAGTTGGGCAAATCCAATACAAACGAGTATCAAAAATTACTTGTGAACTACACGATAGGTATTATGAACTACTAAGAAACCTTGCTTTAGTAGTATTGAATGAGCCCCTAGTCCCACAACATTTCCAACTAGACTAATACTATCATTACCACCAACAATCTAGTCATAGTACGTACAACTTTTGTGCTTTGTAGGATGACCTGCAAAGAATGATAGAACGAGGCCAAATAGTGCTTGATGCAGTGAGCCAATCCAATGTAGATGATACCTCCTATGTCATAAACTCCATTAGTGTAGGTGGCAAGTCTAAACCTGCTCAACAACCTTTTATGATCCATGTGCTTCCCAGTAAGGCAAGGATCCTCTTAGCCTCTACAAGTAAGAGTCCCTTCTTTGTTATCAAAGTGCCACCTTGGGCACCCACAACATGCTTTGTGGTCAAGGTCCCACAACAATCATCTACTAAGATGTTAAATTGGCATGACACAGTAACAATAACTACCAAGCAACCTTTTGTCATCAAGGTGCCACAATGAGTTGGCTTTGCAACAACCCCTAAACCACCATTTATCATAAGGATGCAAGAACATGATGGCCCCTCACCTACCCAGAGCCCATTAGTGGGCAATGTCTCGATCCCTCCTCCTTCAAGGGCTGACCCCATTAGTAACTTAGGTAGGCCTACCAAATGGAAATGCAAGAGGATGAATGAGCACCTTGCAACCCCCATGGTTGAAGCAAAGTCCAGAACCAACAAGTAATAATCAAACATTGGGATCCCTACCCCCAAGCAAGCCAAGCAACCCAAGCCTAAGTCCCCTTCGTAAGAGATTCGTCTCTTAAGTGGCATGGAGGAAGTCAAGGCAAACACAACGGTGACGAGAAGGACTTTGTAGCTGCACTAACCCAAGTGAAAAAAATGCTCAAGAAAAAGAAACACAATGTTGAGCTTGTATGACCTAGTCATAACTTCATCTACTCATTGCCAAGCATTGGCCTAGATGTTGGCCTTCATTCCTCTTATGGAGGACATCCCTACTGATGAGAACACCATTCATGCAATGATGTTGCCTCCTGCACCACAAGAATCATGTTCAACATCCTTATCATTTCATGATGATGCAATCAAGGTCAACCCCAAACAAGGGGAGGTCATTACAGCTCCACTATCCATTAGCATACATTTTGGGTAGTGCACGATCCATAGAATGCATGTAAATGATGGTGCAACAACAAACATAGTCCTGTACTCCATCATCAACAAGTTAGGCCTAGTAGATAAGATCAAGCCAACCAAAATTATGTGTTTAAAATCTTTCAATGGATCACATGTCACCATTAGGGGTACAATCAACTTCGCCTTCATGCCAAGAGAGCAATTCCCCACTAGCACAGATTTCACTATCATAGAGGAGATGCTAGGCTTCAACCTAATCTTGGGTAGGTCTTGGCTAGCTTAACTACGGGTTGTCTCCTCTCCCATCCACCAAGAAGTCCATCTTCCCTATGAAGGTGGTCAAGTTATCATCAACGGTGATAATGCCTCCTCTTTGGCTATCCACAACATAGACATGGAACAAGTATCAAAGGTGGAGTTTCTTGATGATGCATCTATGGCAACCAATGCAATGCCTAAGGCTAACACACCCAAATGAGTGTTTGAAGCCAATAGCCTCCCCAAGGATCCTAAGCCTTACACACCCCATAATCCATGCTAGGTTATGAAGCAACTGCATGACCAAGACTTTTCCTTAGCCAAAAATGCACTAAGCGCCTACTTACCCCTTACCTCCATGGGCCATGCATTTTTGGTTTTTGCTTGTGTTGCATTTGTTTATGCATTTACATTTCACCTACTTACCTAGTTTACACACTAATTTACTTTGTTTACACATTTCTACTTTGTTTATGCATCCATCCACTTAGCTTATGTATTGCATTTGAAAAATATCAAAAACACATAAAAATAAAAAAAACATAAAAATACAAAAACACATGGTCCGAAAAAGCCTTAAACTAGCCCATGACTTGGAGTGGCCTAAAACTATCACTTTTTGCATTGCTTTCCTTTCATCCATGTATTTTAACTCTATTTACAACAAGTGCTACTTGATGTTATTTTTCTAGTTAATTTTTGCAAGATCTTGCAGGCACATAGCATGACTACGCATGTAGCATTGCACCTTACATAAGCAAGGTAAGCACTCATCTGCCATGATGCAAAAAACTAGCATAGA
>MNCI01037415.1:0-17855 GCA_015680685.1 Gnetum montanum
ATGCAAGATTTTAGAAAAATAAACTTAAAATTGCATAATCAAATACAACCACCTTACCTAACCCAGGACTAAGGTAAGGATCGCTAAAACACAAATTCAAAAATGGGACTGGAAAACAAGGATTTAAAAAAAAAAAACAACAACAACAACAAAAGATTAAAGAAAAATGGATGATGAGACCCGAAAGTTTTCAAGAAACAAACTTTTGAGAATAGGAAATAAAGGGCTCGAAAATTCTTTAAAAAGATTTTTCAAAGCAATGGTTGAAAATAGAAATTTTAAATAAAACAAGTTTGAAACAAGGAAAATGAGCTTTTTAAGGAATAAAAACAGAATAGGGACTAAAAAATGACAAAAAATAAATATTTCAAAAAATGAGATAACAATAGCTAGAAAAATGACAAGAAAAGCTGGAGAAAGGTCCTTCTTCTAGCACCAAAAAGGTGTTGATGCATAAATTTTGATCACACCAACATTGGGAAAAAAAACTCATTTTAGGAGACTATTGCCTAGAGTGCCTCCCGTATGGGTATGGAAACTCAGGAATAGTCTCAGCTGGAGAGGGCTACATGGCCTTTTGCAAATAATAAACTAGAAAGAAATCTGGAATTTAAATTAAATAATTGTCTTCAATACAATAAGTAACTAAAAGAAATAAATTTTCTCTGGTCCTGTTGATGCTACTTGTCTGTGACTACCAATGGTATCCCCTACTAGGCAGGAAGACTATGATCGCCACGAGAGAGGAAGAGAGAGAGAAAGAGAGATTGCCCACCGTAGTCCACACAGGGTAGCAACTACGATCCTCAAAACCTGCCACAATTGACCACTTTTTGTGCACCGTCGAAAAGAGGAAGATCGTCCACCCACATCTGCACCACCGAGACAAGCTATCGGCCCAAAGAAAATCGTACATCTCACGTCTTGCGCATGGGCTGTATTGCCTGCGTTGTTGCAAATAGAAAGAAGAGAGAAAGAACTCTCCTATCATCACTGAGAAGACTCGTAAGGATCTGATTTTGAGCCGTTGGCTCCTATTTTGGACCTTCCTCAAAGATTAGTTGGAAACTTGTAAAGAAAAGAAAAGAAAAGAGGAAACTACTACTTAGTGGAGAGGAAGTTGCCCCTCCAAGACCGATAGCTAAAACCTATTTGGGACTCCCTCGATTGATAGCTAGAGCCCTCCTTTTCTCCCTAGTTTTATAGCCATTGTGACCATCCATAATGATGCGTGCATTTTATGTAATGGTTACAAAAACCTCCACCACTTCTTGTGTAATAATGCCCACTTTCTCCATAATTTTCGAAACATCTACCACTAATGACTGTAATCGCTACCATTAATGATCGTAACCACTGTAATTTCTGAAATGTTTACCACTAATGTCTGTAACCGTTGCCATTAATGACCACCATCCGGTAGTTTAAATGCCCACTACTCGCATGATTTTTACTGTGGTTATTAAGAGGGAGAAATAGAGACTTTGATAATCATGGCCCCATGAGAGCATGGGAATGTTGACATCAATAGATGATACCTTGAAATCATCTTGTTTATATAGTTACTTTGAAGAAGAGGTTTTCTAAGATTGGTTGTAAGGATGAGAATAAAAAAAAGCATCCCAAAATTGTTAGGCCTTTCCTTTTTGTTGTTCAGAAGTTTCTCCCCTACTTTTGTACTCTAGACCCTGAACTTGATCTTTTATTGTTAATTTTAGCCAAGAGGCCAACACATGTGTGTAGTAGACAAATATTGTCATCGCCCCCACATCACACCACATCAGATCCCACCAAATGGGAAAAAATGTAAGAACAAATGCAACTGATGCCTCCGCAAGAACAAATGCAATTATCACAACCCACAAAAAATAGATTCGCATTTCAGAATCCTTTTCACAAAAGCCATTGCACACAACAACAATGGATCGGATTAGATGAGATCAGGTCGTCACAGAGAACCAAATGAGAGAAGTTTCAGGACTTCATTGATTGAACCAGTAATTCTTCTTAAACAACAATAGAAGTTGAGGCTTCAGCAGGGAAAATCTCTTCAATTCAATCTCCCCTACTGGAACTCAATCAAACTTTGATGAGTTTGAGTCTGCTCCGTTAGGCAGTAGACGATCCTCATTCAAACTACTCTGGAATAAAAATCCATGAACCTTGATCTGCTATGGAACCTAGCACCGATAACCAATATTTAAAGCAGCAGCAGCCGCTAGGAACCAAAGTAGCAACTACGCAAAAGCATTTGATTTCCAAGTCAATAGCCAAGTCAACCTGTGCTCATAAATCCCATGAAATTAAAGAATCAGATGTAGCCCAGCCAGCTAGCAGATCAAATTATCTTTTATATTCATTGGTCATTGAAATCTAAATTAAAAAAAAATGAGGATGTTATCCATTATTGTTATTTCTTTTCATGGCCTATTGAATCTGCCTATCCTATACATACTTCTGGTTTCAACCTTGGAAGTGAAGCATTGGTAGAATACAAAATTCTTCGAAAACGTTACATATGTATGCATGTTTAAAATTGCATGAACATACCTAGGACATGGTAGAAAGTGTTGCTGCAGCCCTGCAGCAAACTGACAATCATGGAAATATTTTGCCTAAAGAAATAGATTTTGCAAGGAAAATGATTTTAAAATTAATATGAGATAGATGCCTTCGTATAATAGCTTAATTATATGGGTAAATTTAATGCTTACGTAATGTTCTTTTACATATCTTATCCATTACTTTTGATGGTAATACAAAAATATGAATAGTTAATCGTAGGTTATAGAAGATGATTCCAAGTCTACATATTCAAGAATAAAGGTATCATGATGATTTGACTATTTTTACTTGTAATAAGTGCATTTTCTTATTTATTTTTTAGCATGATTAGATTATCTAAGCGGTCCTTCTTTCGTTTATTATGCACTCTAAAACTTATAACATGAGCATTCTACATGAGTTTGGGCTAAAAATTATTCTCTATAGTTATTTGCACATTGATTACCATTTCAAAAACAAAATTCTAATGGAAATTAATTAAAATGACACTATTTCTTTTAATCTTTAATCTTTGAAAAATTAATTATAACTTGACTATGAATTTGGTACATTTCATGAAATACTGCTATGAAAAATATAACGCTTTACTTATCATGGCACCCATAGGAGTTGCAACATTTAACATTAATGCAACAACCATTCATTTCAATTAGAGCATTGGAATAGGTGTATACAAAAAACTCTCTTCTTCTACAAAGATAAGTATACAACATTGACTATCATAGGTAAGATATGTAATAATTGATGAAATGAGTTTTGTGGGAGGAAGATTATTACAAAGCATTGATAGACGACTAAGAGAAATTTATCCAAAGCATCACAATGAAGTTTTTGGAGAAAGATCAATTATATTGATAGGTGATTTGGGTCAACTTCCTCCTGTGCTTAATGTTGTGCCTTATGCATCCAAGAATCTAGATATTATAGGGATTTGGCAATCATTTCATTCTTTTGTTTTTTTTCTATTTTAGATACAGTTTATCATCAGTTTGGAATTGATCCTCAACAACAAAGATTTAGGAAAGTATTGATGCACATCAAAAAAGGAAAAAGCCATTATTAAGATTATAATTTCTTGGTTACTCAAATAAATCTTTCATCCACTTTGTGTGGATTAGACGATTTTGAAGAATCAATGCATTTATATGACAGGAAGGATAAAGTCCAATCACACAATAAGAAGATGTTGCACATAATGTAGAGACCTGTTGTTGTGTGTGTAGTAGACAAAGATCCCTATGGGTTCAAAATCTCAAATGATGATGATGATGATATTGAGCAATCTCTACTTATGTGTGAAGGTGCAAGGGTTATGCTCGTAATTAGCCTTTGGCCTGAAGTAGGAATGGTGCATGGTGCACTTGGCACAATTCACAGTATTATGTATCGTCTAGGTAAATAGCCATCTACATTACCATCGTACGTTGTTGTTGATTTTGACTTCTACATTGAATGTCCCTTTTATAATGGTAATCCTCATCATGTGCCAATTATACCTGAGGTCCAAGGAGCATCGTGTCAATTACCGTTATGATTGACATGGGCCATGACTATTCATAAATCTTAAGGAATTACACTAGATAAGGCTACTATTGACATTGGTTCAAGAGACGTTACAGGTCTAACGTTTGGTGCATTATCTAGAGTCAAGACCATTGATTCTTTGAAGATTCATCCTCCTTTCTCTGTGCAGAGATACAGAACGATTTCAGATGCTAAACATCTCCATAGAATTGCATAAGAAGTTCCTTTTGCTTAATTAGAGGATTACGCATATTGAGTTGACACTTATCACTATATTTTGCCTTTTGCTCAATCCTATTCTACAACTCCGTAATGTTTGTTGCAATAATTGTGCAATGTATTCCTTCATCAACATATACAAAATATATAAACTTTTATTTATACAAATTTATGTTTACTAGTATATATTATTTGGAATGCAAATAGTGATGTTATTAAAATAATTCTATTAATATTTTAACTTGAACATTTATAACTATGTCCTTTATAATGATAATTGATAACATAAAAACTTGAAAAAATAATTAAATTCTACTCATTGCCCTATATATATTTATATATCTATCAATTGGCCAAGATGATTTTAACCAAGTCCGACTACTAGATGAGAGGTAACAAGATAACTAAAAATGGAATCACTCATCTCTTCTTTGTTTCTCTACCACTTATCCAACATAGCAAACCCAAATTAAATTATTATAATGCTAAACATTCCAAACAACATGGGCATCAACCCCAAAAAAGAAATATACTAGCTTATATATATATATNAAAGACAAAACAAACTTGACTGATACGATAAAACTAAATTGGATAAGTGGTAGAAAAACATAGGAGGGATCCAATTGATATATATATATATAAGCTAGTATATTTCTTTTTTGGGGTTGATGGGCATGTTGTTTGGATTGTTTATTTGGCATTATAATAATTTAATTTGGGTTTGCTATGCCATGAGGCTAAAAAGTAAAAAATGGCTAGAAGCCAGATCTTTAAAAATAATTAAAGTATAAAAAAACGTAAATAAAAAAACCCAAATTAGTTTATCTTCATTCCTAAACGATGCTGGTCAACTTGGATCTAAGTGGAGAGTGGTCGTTTCCATACACCTACAGCTTCAATGTGGTTGGATAAGCATTAGCATTAGATCATTCAATGCATTGTTTTCTCATTTCACACATTATAAATTAAATTTCCCTGAACGCGTATAAGAAGCTGAGATTGAAAAAGCGTTGCTTACACATATTTTGAAATCTGATCAGCATTGCGTTGTTTTCAGAAATTATGCAAACGAATCAGTCATTTTGGAATCTCGAAAATGATCTATCATCGCAGAGGCGACAAACCTGCAATAACTGGGTTTAAGATGTTTTTAGCACTCATAGCAGCAGAGCTCGGTTGCGTGGGTGCAGTTAGCACAAAATTGATTAGCAATCATTGGTTCACAAGGAACAATTAATTGACATGAACAAAAATAACGCGTCGTCGCCCATCATGCATGGCAAATGGCCATGATAATTGATAACGCAGAAGAAGAAGGAACCGATCTTGAATGCAACCTTCGCTCAGAACGTGAGCAGTTAAAACATTCCACGATAAAATCATGAATCTCTGCAAACAGCGATGCCAAAGTAACTAGCCAGACACGTAACGAAGTGAAATTCCATGTCCGATCCCGATCTCATCATGTGAACTGCAAAGAGAAACAGTACCATGGACGACGCAAAAGAACATAACGATGGCGATTTTGTTGCAGGATTCTTGTCCGAAGGATTCGTTCAGGAAAACCATGGCGGAAAAACATGGCGATTAAATATGCCTGAGATGAATTTATTGAGCTATGGGGGCGTGTATTGGATCGTATTTTGGAATCAAATTGAGAAGAACCTACAGAGAAAGCGAAGCATCGAGGAGGATTGTAGCAGTAGCTAGGCGGATTAAATGGGATAATAAATGGGGAAGTAAATGAGGTCACTCCGATGGTGCAGAGTGCCTCTGCTGCACAATTACATTTATCAAAAGAGTTTGCGTCTTCCAGTTGCACAGAGTTGCAGTCTACACTTGAATGCTTTGTCTCTCATATGTCACTGGTTTACATATTCTGGGGATCGTTTTCTACCGCAGCCTCCTCCTCTTCGAGAGCTCCTGCCGCAAGAGAGCGGCAAGATCGAATCTCATCAGAGAGTTTTCTGATATGATAAAATTCAATACGAATATGAAAATCATGAAATGTGAAACATGATCGTTATGGTGATGTACTACGTTAGCTTTTCTTTTTTGCATTTCCGTCTGTCACGGCTGCTGCTGCTTGCTGAATTCTCGGTATCGTAAAAAACTGGTTTAGTTGATTGTTCTCTGGTTCTGGCTCTGGTTCTGGTTGGGTTGATTGTGCTCTGATTCTGCGTTTCTGACATTAATCCTGCAAACGGACAAAGCAACGCTAACAAACCAACGGAAGCGTTGCTGAATTGGAGGAGGCGCCAGAAAGTGATGAGACATGCCCCTGTGAAGTTGCTGTTGTGATGGCCCATAGCAGCTTCCCCGCTTTGTAACATCTTACACGTACAGTATCTTTCTACCTACCCAACTGCTATTTCCTTAATTTCAAGCCTTGGTGTCTCGAATTCAAGATTGTCCACTCATTTTGGCTTGTGTTTTTTTGCCGCTCTAGGGTTCTTCTACAGTGTCCACTGCGTTTTGGGAAAGCAAAACAGATTGGGTTTTTATTTTCATGTCGACAATAATGCGTGGAAACTTAACCGCTTGAAGTTACAAACAGTCTGTGTCTGGAACAAGAGCGGCTCCCATGTTGGGATCAGCAGGAACAGAGACCTCCACAGCAGCATCTGAGGCAGCAGAAGCATTCTTGGTAAGTTTGGGCCGCCATGTAAATTCTGTCTTTCCCTATTTCTCTGATACCCTCTACGCTTCAATCTAAGGGAGGAAATTTAGGCGGAGCAGATATCTATACAGATAAGGTTTTATGGGAAATCTTGGTTTGGCCTTTTATAGGCAACAGCTATAGTTTCTTCTTGGTAATGTCCAATACGTCGTTATGGCCTTATGGGTCAGTCAAAAACACATGAATTGTGAGGAAGAAATGACTGAAAGTAATGTCTGTACAATTAGTTACCCAGAGAAGAAAAAAATTAAAATAGCTTAAGCTTCTATTTGAATTGACTGCTATCTGAACATAACATTTTCCCGAGGCACATGACATTACAGTTACAGGTTTGTTCCAAATGTTACCGAGTGAGCTTGAACGCAGTAAAATTTCAGTTTCAGTTTGAGTGTTGTATTATCATGCAAAGTAACTTTAATTTCTTAGTAGACGCAGGATGCAGGAGTGATGAACATGAACATGCTAAGCATGCAGGCGGCTGAGTGCAGTAGAGTTATGGAGGCACTGGTGGATCCTGATGAGCTTTCTGTAACCACATCCATGGCTGACATGATAAGTGATCTGTTCAACACTCACCACACCAGCAAAAATAGCCTCAGCAGCAGCAGCAGCAATAACAACAACAACAACAACAACGTTGCGGCTGCTGCAATGTCTGCGCAGGACTTATTTGCAGTACTGGACCTGTTCGACGCCGAAGCGGACGCAGAGGCTGTTCCGCTGATTGACACCGAATCCGTCGACACCACCGCCGTCTCGCACGAGTTTGATCTGTCGTGCGTGGTAAGCAAAATGCACAGAACAACTTCGCTGTCTCCTCTCGGCAGAGAAAGAAACGAAACCCCCGCCATGATTTGCCAGAATGAAAGCGGAGGAGGAGGAGGAGGAGCAATAATGAAACGGAAAAGCAGCGGCAATCCTTCGGACTTTTCTGAGTCGGAGACGGACACCACTGCAAGTGGCAGTCAGCAGCAGCAGCAACAGAAGCGGAGCAAAACTTGCAGCAGCAGTCCTAGCGTTTGTGTGATTGACGGAGAAGGAGGAGAAGGAACTGGCCACCGCATGACCCACATTGCGGTGGAGAGAAACCGGCGTAAGCAGATGAATGAACACCTTGCTGTTCTTCGATCTCTCATGCCTGGTTTCTACGTCCAACGGGTAAACCATGTTTGAAATTTCTTAATTACCGTAAGAATATGAATATTATGTTTAGTTTTACAGTCCACCCTCGTTAGAAAATTACCAGGATTCTTCCGTGAATTTGAAATTGTCGTTCTTAATTGGCTCTGTATAGTTCAGACTCTTCAGAGACCAGCTCCTAGTTTCCTCTACGGTTTACGTATTCATAAATCCTAATTCTCCATCCAAGTTGCTTCTTCCAAACATTTGTGCTGAAGCCTCAGAGGTACTTGAAAAGTTCATACGATCACTATAGATACTGTTTCGTAGCTGGTGCTGATTTCACCGTATCAGACCAACATCATCATTTTTCAGTCAGCTGAAACTGAGAGAATATTACAGTGATCCACAGAACCAGGGTAAAACTAGAGTAACTGTGTCTACGATTTGGTGCATTCTTTCTTGCTACGTGGTTTTCGAACTTCCCGTATTTCCAGGTGCCAGGCAAGAAGTATCATAGGATACCTGGCCGTTATTTCTTATCATTGTTTCCGGAACCCAGGTACAGTAACAGACCGGGTAATTCCATAAATTTTACTGCATTGTTTACACTTCACATAACGACGAACGCAGCAAGAACGATCTAACATCTATAGATCTGACCACCTGATCATTACTCGACCATGGCAGGCTACCTATAGCTGAAACAAACAATCCAGCTACCAATTTGAAGTTCAAGATTATTGAACAAATAATCAAAACCCATAAAAATATAACACCCACTTAAATGCAACAATCCATTTTCTTGTCATCCAAGTAGCACGCTAGCACCTGCAGGCGATGGTGACATAGATGATAGAGCAATATATCATTAGAATTTGTCCAATAACAGAAAAACGATAGAGATAGTTGGGCTTGAATCCCAGAACAGAAAATGAATTGCTTGGAAACTGGACTCTATCAAATAGATCCGGGATCGATCTTGTGGTCTCCACATGGACGTAATAAAACACTTTAAAAAGATATTCATCGATCGACTGCAAATAATGGAATGCAGGGGGACCAGGCATCCATAATTGGAGGGGTGATAGACTTCATAAAGGAGCTGCAGCAGCTGCTGGCATCGCTTGAATCTCAGAAGCAGAGGAAGGCCTATGCCGACGCGCTCAGTCCGCGGCCATGCTCGAGCCCAAGACCTCCGGTGAGTCCTCGGACTCCGCCTCCTCAGCTGAGCAGCAGCGGCAACCGCCGCTTGCCACATGCTGTTGCTTGTAATTCTTCTGCAACTTCAATGGCGGAAGTGAAAGAACTGGTTGCTCACTGCAAATCCGCTGTGGCCGATGTTGAGGTCAAGATCGCCGGCTGCAACGCCCTTCTCAAAACTTTATCGCACCGCATTCCCGGGCAGACCATCCGGATCGTTTCTGCGCTGGAGCAGCTGTCTCTGGAAATCCTGCACCTCAACATCAGCACCATGGATGACACAGTTCTCAACTCGTTCACTCTCAAGGTCCGTAATAATCGCCCTGAAATATAATAATCTCTTGGTAAAATGTTTATGATCGTTCTTCGCTCTGTACATGGCCTGCATATTGTTTTCCAAATACGTTTGCATTCACAATGGATTCATCATTCATTGCAATTGATTTCTCCAGGATTAAAGTAAAGAGAGTCTAATTGCTGGTTGAATGTGATCTTGACCTGGGTATTCTTTTTTCCTTTCTTTTGGGCAGATCGGAATTGAGTGCAAACTGAGCGTGGAGGAACTTGCACAGGCGGTGCAGCAGACATTTTGCTCCTGCCCCTGCTGATTTTTTACGATCATGACTTGGCTGCTGCTGTTGCTTCTCTCTGCGGCTGAACATTCTGATTTCTGTTTTCTTCTTTCTGCACTAACCCATCGTCGTCGTCTTGTGTCTGTTACTTTTCTTTCTTTGTTTGTCTCTATGACTGATAATAACATAACAATCTCTTTGGGAGCGTTCGGCCGAGAAATGCCTCTGCACCGTCCTCCCCCAAAAGCTTGTACCTTTGACTACTTTTATTGCAATTACAGTGACTCTTCGTGGATTACTTACCGCTTTTACGCAATCCTAGTTTTGAATACTGGACTCTTCACATTCTCAGAATTACTATAAATTTTCATAATGCTGGCCGGAGTTATGTCCTTACAATTAGGAAATGCACATCGCTTTTGTGCATCCTTGTTCAAATTTTGCAAGAAAATACAATTAAAGTGTCTGCACAAACATGAAAATTGATAACTTTGTGACTCCAATTAAGCATGTTATAAGGAGAGAAATAGGCTCCAGTTCTCAGAAAATTACTTCATCTTAAAACCATTATAAATTTATAACTATATAATCGCATTAGCTTGGCAAAATAATTTGCGGTTGGACTTTAAATTTTACATATGTACCAGTACAGTATAATGGATATTGGAACGCATTTCACCGTTGAAAAATCCTGGAAAATTGAAAGGTTGGAACTTGGAACACGTCCTCTGACTGCAAGGAGCGGTGCGCATTCCAAAATCCGATGCACAGTGCATTGAAGACAAGAAACCTCCACGTGATTTAGTACGATAGACTTTGGACTTTATAGGTCTAACTTACGCAACCTAAAAGGATTGGGCAATCGGCATCCAACCTTGCCTTTTGGCTCATAGCTGTCCGTAGGTACAACTCGACACGTTACTTCAGGCAAAACATTCATTTCAAGCTATGGACCGCATTCTTCCAGGCTAGAGTTTTGAATCATAATAGGCACTTTAAAAGATTATATAGAAATTACTAACTTTAAAAAATAGTAATACAACTTCATGATTCCTTTGAACCTCTAACAAAAATACATTTTTAGTGTGATTTGAATAATTTCATTAACATTTTATATTGTAAGTTTGAAGTTTAATGATATCAACAACTATTGTAGTAGAATACTCGTGAAATGATCAAAAAGCAAACCTATTTCACTGAATACTATAGTTTTGTAGAAGTGGCTTTAGCTCGAAACAATCTTGGAGTTACCTTGCCTTCCTCGAGGATACCTTATGGCAGGTGGTGAGTAGTTTCCTACCTAAATAGTATATATTGCTTTTTCACTATGTCTTGTATAATCATTCAATTGGATAGGAAAAATGACCCATTTTTGTTTTCTTCATTAAATACTATAGTTCTGTAGAAGTGGCTTTAGCTGGGAAACAATCTTGGAGTTACCTTGCCTTCCTCAGGGATACCTTATGGCAGGTGGTGAGTAGTTTCCTACCTAAATAGTATATAGTGCTTTTTCACTATGTCTTGTATAATCATTCAATTGGATAGGAAAAATGACCCATTTTTTTTCTTCATTATGATATTATCTTAGCATTGGCTTAATAAAATGATGTCAATTATGTTTGTTGTTCACTCTAATAAAAAGAGCTAGATCCTTTTCTATTTGTAATTTCTTTAATCATTTTTCTTCTTTTTATTAGCTTTTCTAAAACATTGTTGCAACACCCTTTTTTAATCAGTTCATTGTTTAATCTTGTTTACACACTCAAATCTTCTAAAATATCATTTTTGTAGCTTATATAAAATAGAAGCTACTCAAAGCCTTCCTCAAATATGAAAAAAATGTGCAATTTATTTTTTCTTGTAATATTGAACATCCATCTAAGTATTTCTATTCATTCAATGTTCCTCTTTTGTACAACCTAACATTTAACACTATATAAGTCACTTAAGTTGATTACTTTCCTATAAAATTTTCCTTTAATTTTATTGAGATTCTTTTATTTGATAAAATATCACTAACTTGTCTTCATTTCGATCATCTTACCTCAACTCTATCTCTTATATTTTTATCAATTATTTTACCATCTAATTAGAACATTCATCTTACATAGCAAAACTATATGTAGTGAGGAACATTTTTACCATGAATTGTTCATTTTATATTACTACTATTAATGTAATTTTTATTGAAATTACGCTTATATATTTTATCTTATTTCCACTAATTTTTAAGCCTTTTAATTTCGGAGCATATCTACACTTTTCCATTTTAGAAGCAATAATTTCACAAGTTATATACACCAATACAATATTAATGACAAATAATATACACTAAGGGATTTCATCTTATATTTTTTTTGTTGACTCATCTATAACAATAGAAAATAAGTATAGGAAAAGCATAGGCCCTTCATGTAGACCTACTATGATCAAAAAATTAGATGTGATTTCATATGTTCTTTTCACTTTAGTAGTACCTCTTTCATATGTGTCTTGAATCACATTAACATATTTATCAAGGATGTTTTTACTCCATAAGGCCTACTAAATAATATTTATAAATACTCTAACATATGTTTTTCCAAATCAATGATGATAATATGTAGCTTTTCTCTATATTTTATAAATTTCTCTATTAATTATCTTATTAAGAAAATAGTATCAATAATAGATCTTCATGGCATAAATCCAATTTGATTTTCCAATAACATTAATTCAACCTTGAGATGTTACTCTATGACTCTCTTCTAAAGCTTCATAACATGGCTTATTAGTTTGATCCCTTTATAGTTTCCATAATTTTTCATATCTCTTTATTTTGAGTTCTATACAATATCAATATAAAATTATATAAAATAAGTAATGCTTTTAGGTTTAATGTCACCTCTAATACATCTCATTTGATCATAAATGGTATTCTACTAAAGGTTTAAAATTAGTAGATTTTGATGTGTAAGAAATAACGAATCTTGGTTATGTTTCATTTGAACTAATTAAGATTTTTATTTAAACTCTGAAAGAAATGAAAAGACTTTACCATGCACAAGTGCTGAAGCATTTTTTTGCATGAGATGCAAGATATGATGTCATAGTTACAATGTTGTAGCTATGATGTTGTAGATATGATGTATCCAAGAGTGGTGGAATTTATAAATACTAATGCCGATTACATTGAAGGCATTGTTTGGTCATAGTTGTAATGAAGCTCTTGTAATTTGTTTTTGTAGAAGTTAAATTTTGTCACTAAGTGCACACAATGTGAAATTAAATTTATGGAATGGAATCTTATTTGAATGATGATGTACTTGGATACATATTCATGAATAACAATAAGATTAAAATTAGTTTACCTTCATTGCAACACTTAGGTGAGTTTAATGCTTTATTTAATTGTAATTTAATTTTCTTGTTCCTTTACACTGCATGTACTTAGTTAATTATTTATGTTTCATCGCGTGATAGTTATTGTGGCATAAGCACAATTGGTTTCGAGCATAACATGTATTATTTAGTAATCCAAGCAATGTTCATACTTGGTTTACTCAACAATACTCACTTAGTAACCCAGTGGTGAGTATGTGAGTCCAAGATTTGTATGACAAACTAGGAATGGTTGCTTATTGCCTAGGATAGGTTGGCTCTTAATTTCTATATTAGATTAATTTTAGAATTAATTTCCACATTTTAACACTATTTTAATATGGCCTCAACAACATTAATATCATGGATCTCAATTACATTTAACTATATGCATTAGGACCACATGAGTCTAATTGTGAAGACAACGACTTGTGATCAAATGCTTAGCTATCTAGTTGCCACACTAGTCCAGTCCACCGATTATAATTAGGTTACTTACATACATTCATGATTTGTATGGTTGGGTGTTGGGATTGTTTGCTACTCATAAATAATAAACAAACTCAACAAGGAGAGGGGAGTGTTAGACCTTGATGAAGCATTAATAAGATAGGTTATGTTGATGTATCCCTATCGATGTATCCTATGAGGCGTTGACATAGGTACGTTGATGCTGATGTAGCCGTTACTTATATAAATGTGCACAACCCTCACATTTATGACACCTATCGGTCATAGGCTAGCCAACCTCTTGAAATTTCTTCCCATAAAAGATAAACTATTTTCCTTCTAAGTGTCCACAATGTGGATTCAAGTGATTGTACAACATTTTATTCAAGTGCATCTGTACTTGGATACATTTGCATGAGCAATAATAAAATCGATATTTCTCCTATTCATGACAGCGCTTAGACTAGCATAATTCTTCTTTTTCACAATTTACTTTACATACAATTTACTTTCTTTTTCTTAAGTAATTAATCTTATCATTCATAAGCAACGTGAGTACAACCACTTCGAGTCTAATATATTAATGCTTAGTAATCCCAACAATGGATAATTGGTGTGCCCAGTAGTATACATTTGGTAACCCAATAGTGTTAATACACGTTTAGGATGTGTATGGCAAGTGAGAACATATACTTTACGTTAGGCTAGTTAGTTAATGAAGTAGTTAATTTAAACATTAAATCTTTATTCATTTAATCATTTAGCAAGTAGAAGAAAAATATTAAAAATCATAAAACTAAATATCTTATGTCTTAACAACACATAACCATTTGCACAGATTAACATAAGTGTGGATTGGGAAGACACCAACTTACAACTATGTAATTCACCACCTATGAATATTGATCACTTAGGTAAATAAGTCCACAAAATTTGACTAGATTGTGTTTGAATACTTGTTATTCAGATGGTTGGGTGTAGGGGATACCCACTAGTCATCATTGGTGTTGTTACGAGGGACTTAGCTTAGCTAAGTTTGCTAAGCAGTATTAGATCATAAATTCATACAAAGTTGTTGTAAGGAAAACATAACAAAGCATCTTTTAGACAAAATAATAATAATAACATCAATATATCAAGGCGTACTTTATTCAAATCACTAAATTAGCTTCTTCTTGTAGGTATGATTCATCATTACATGTTAATGAATCCGGTCAATAGAGTGATAGGACTAAAATGACTACCGATGAGAGACCTTAGCAGTTGAGAGTAGTTTATGTACATATGGATCCCTACTATCTAGATTTCACTTTTATTCTTCATTAGGATGAATAGTTCATTTGAGGGATATGGAAGAAAATATTGTATTACCTCCCAATTGGTCTATTTTGCCATGCTCAAGGTCAATCTTATGAACTTGGGAATTGAAATAATGGGCCCAAAGTATGAGGCAATAGTCCATGCCTCTAGAGATTACCAACCCATAGATGTCCAGCTCAAAAAAGATCGATGCATGGAGACATGTTATGAAGCCTTCAAGGGCAAAAGGATCATGACACCATTGCTTTTGCAATCACAAAATAAGGGTAATGAATTCTTCTTAAGGAAATCTTAACATATAAATTCCCCTTCTTTCATTGAGAATGACACACTTCACTAATGGTTGTAATCAACTTTGGAGAACAACAAGGGTGAGGAAAGGATAGAGTCCAAGATATAATGAACATCAATGCAAAGATTTCCTAGTTGTTCATCAACAGAGAAAGAAAAAAAAAGAAAGGGAGAAATAACAAGCAAAGGATCATAGGAGAAGGACCAATAGGTGCCACTCTCCTAGTCCTCCACCTTTACCATCCTCCTTATCATCAAACTATGACAAGATGGTCATGGTCGAGATTGAAGGAGTAATGATCAGGATCAAGATGGATATGATTAGAAATCTCATCCTAATGATGGAAATAGGGTGCATAGGTAACTATAAGATGAAGAGAAACATGATGGAGAACAAAGGCATAGCATGTCACATCATAGGAGGCATGGCCATGATAGGGGCCACCATGAACATAATGACTATGATGAACCATTGCTGGCTATAAGGAACATGCTCAATATTTCAGAAGTAGTCCGAATTCCTGATCGGCATCAAAGGGATAGCAGAATTAAATGGCTTGATATAAAAAATATCCCTAAACTTGAAGGAGGATATAATGCTAATTCTCAACATTATTTACAGGCCTTTCATGATGCATGTGCCTTACAGAACATTAAGGACAAGTGGAAAAATCTCAAGCTATTCCCAAGGATACTCATCAAAGGTATCATTTCCTTGGAGCCAAAATCCATTTGCAAATGAAGTATAATGTTGAAGTTGTTCAATGATAAGTACCAAAAATACTCCAGAGTATGCAACTTGAGGAAAAAAATCCAAGGATAGAAATAACACAATCATGAATCCTTAGATTCAACCTTGAGTAGGTACCATTGTCTCTTACACTAATGCCTAAACCATGGGATTTCTCAAAGGAGTAGCTTCACCACATTGTAGATGGGCTTAGAAGAAAAACCAGAAATGCTCATGGAGTCTATGCCCAAGGGAGACTTTCAGAAATGAAAGCCCATCAAATCCAAAGATTAATTAATTAGGTGGCAAAGGAAGAAAGAGAATTGAAGAAATAAGAAAGTGTAGAGGAATACCATAGGGTTCCCTCCATTCATAAAAGAAATGTATGTTGCTATAATTTAGAGGAGCAAGGTCCACTAGATGAAGTGGTGCAAAGGAAAATCAAAAATCTATTCCTAAAATACCAACCAAGGTGGAGAAAATGTGGGACTCCTTAAATGAGAAGTTCCTAATTGCTCTCAAGATTATGGAGGAGAAAATGGAGCAAGGGAATAGAGATAGACATAAAAGAAGAAGGAAAGATACATGTAGGAATTATTATAATTATAAAAAAGATAAGGTACAATAATTGATGAGGTTGCAGATTCAAAAATAGATGATGACAGATGTGACATCTGTTAATATGAACATCCCAAAGGATGTTATCCCGTAGTGTCACATATGTGAGAATTTGGGATGTACACATTAAATACAAAATTGGCAAGAAAGAAACCACCAAGGAGATTGCCTTATCCATAAGGCAATTATCAGCAATAGTTCCACTCATCATAGTATTACCCAAGTGGAGTGCCATCTTAACCTCATGAGTAGTATCAACAATGGAAAAACTCATAGTTGTGGGGGATGCCACCATTGTGGTAGCAATATCCTTACAAGAAACTAGACCCTTATGGATTTTATGTCCAATAACCTGTATCTCCTCGTGGCTCTGCAAGCCACACTTCTTTTTCTCATCACTCCTATCCCCCATAATATCACAAAAGACCCACTCTATGAATTGAGTCTCCTTTCACTTACCCTCCTTCATATCCACCAACTCAACCTACTCCCTCTAATACCGCTCCCTTACCAAGTGCACCGCCTATGCAAGGGAAAATTCCACTACAACCTTAACAATGAAATGCCACAAGGGTAGTGAGCTTACAACTAGATAATCATCCAAGTGATTTTGATCATAAACCTCAAAAGAGGGCTTTCTTCTAACCAAACTGTCCAGAAAAATCCTTGCAAACATCTATGGTTAACTAACTTGCATCAACTACTTTTAAAATTACCATTGAACTAACTGTAAATCAAAAGTCCCCAAATGTTCAAACAATCATGTTGACTCATGCACTAATAGATTGGATCAGGTTAGGACACCTTTCCAAGAAATGATCTATTCTTGGGAGTCCCTTAATCTATTTACAAATTACAGGAAATGATCCATGCAATGCTCTACTAGAGTTACGTTTCAAGATAAACCTAATTTCTCACGAGATGTACAAGACTTGGAACATGCCTTCACTCAAGAAATGTAATATCAAATTAGAGCTTGCAAATCAATCCATCATTGTTTCTTTAGGATTAGTGGAGGACATTGTGATCATTGTTTGTGATTGGCCATATTTGGTAGATTTCCTAGTAATCCACAGGGATAATTATAAGGAGAACTTCCCTATTACCATGGGAAGGGCTTGGCTCAGCACAATTAATGCTAAGATGGGGATCAAAAACCTTTCCTTGAAAATCTCCAAGGAAAATGAATTTTGAAAGCTAG
>MNCI01037419.1:0-27700 GCA_015680685.1 Gnetum montanum
ATGAGCCTTAGAGGCATATCATATTTTACAATTACTACAACAAAACTTAAAAGCACACTACATTTTTTATCATCTAATTGAAAATGTCTTCTTCTCACAAGAGTGCTTCTCTACCCATGTTTGATGAAGCTCATCAACAAGTGCCATAATAATATCAAGTGGTATATACTCATCTTGATGAGTATGTATCCAATTTCACCTTCATCCTACATCAAGATGAGCAACAATGGTGGAATGACATGGAGGGAAACATTGTGTTGCCACCCAATTAATCCATATGGGGTCTCCAGGAAGTCATGCTGAGTATGTTGTGTAAGATACTAACACTAGGGATTATCATCCCACTAAGGCATAATGTCTACAAGATAATCCCTAGTGTTAGTATCTTATAGACATTATGCCATGAATTTGTGAAGTGAAAAGGATTTAATGATTCTCCATTCTAATTGTACCAACAAGATGATGGAGAACCCTTCTTTGGAGGTTTTCCATTCAATGAAATTCCTCTCTTTAACTTTGATGAAGGAGGTCAAGACCAGAACTTGTAGTTCATAATTCATAATCCTGGTTTTGATAAGAATGGATCCATTGAAAAAGAAGGATCCAAAGGAGCAAGTCAAGGTAGGGATACAAAAAAAAATTGTGATTGTGGTCATGATCATCAAAGAGATTGTAGCAGGCACCATGATGATGTTAGTCCTCCTTCCTCTTCACCTTCATCATAATATTCTTCTTCCTCTAGCTCTAATCAAAACTGTAGGAGGTATGATCATGATGGAGGTGACTAAAATGATCGAAGGGATTGAAATGATTGAAGGGACCATCTACAAAGGCAAGATTAAGGGCACGAACATTCAAGAGAGGCACATCATCATGAACAAAGGGGTAGTATAGGGCATCGTAGGCACCATTATCATGGCCTCAATGAGTCTTTTCTTGCTACTCAAAGCATGCTCAATATTGTAGAGACAATACGAATTCCAACAAGACATGTGAAGGATACTTAGATCACAAGGTTAGACATGAACAATATTCCTCAGTTTGAAGGGGGATATAACTCTAATTTGCATAACCATCTCCAAAATTTTTAAGATGCATGTGCCTTGTAGAACATATAGAATGAGTGGTAAAAACTTAAGGTATTCCCAAGGATTCTCATCAAATAAGTAGAGAACTAGTACCAGTCCTTAGAGCTAAAATCTATTAGATGATGGAGTACCATGCTTAAATTGTTTAATGATAAATATCAAACATACTCTAGAGTATCCAACAAGAGAAGGCAAATCCAATTATGGAAATAAGGAACACACAAACCCTTGGATGCCACCATCGGCTAATATTATTCCTTAATGCACAAATGTCATGGCCATGGTTATTCTCAACTAGATCAACTTTTCCACATGGTAGATAGGCTTCGATCAAAAACGAGAAGAATCCTTGGTGTCTATGCTCAAGGGTGACTATCAGAATTAAGTGCTTATTAGACATAAAGATTAATCAAGTAAGTAGCTAAAGATAAGGGTGAATTAAAAAAAAAAGAGAAAGTGCAGAAGAATATAACCATGATCCTTCCATTCACAAGAGGGAGGTTCGATTTTGTGACAATGAGGAAGAATCTCCACTTGATGAAGTGGTGAATAGAAAAACCTTGGCACTCCATAAAATTTTAATCTAAAATTATGACCAAGGTTGATTAGTTATGGGACTCTATGGATAGCAAATTTCATGTTATCCTAAAAATTACTAAAGTATGCAAAGAACAAGGTAGTGATCGTGAGCGTAGGAGGCATAAGCAAGTTGAACGTGCCTATTAAAAAGGTAAGGGCAAGATTGTTGTAATAGAAGAAGTTATGGAAAGAAAATTAGATGATGGTGGTGGGTGTGACAGCTACCAATATGTACATCCTAGGGGATGTTTCCCCATAGTGTCACACTTATAGGAGTCTAAAGTGTATGCTTTAAATCCATGACTAACATAAAGGTAAACATCTAGAAGATTACCTTATTCTTAAGGTAATTTTAGATAGTTCCAACAGTAACAACAATATTATCCTAGTGGAACTCCACCACAACCATATGAGTAGTATCAATAGTGAAAACAACCATAATCATGGGCATTGGTACCACCAAGGCAGAAATATCCTTAAAGAAAACATGATCCATATGGGTACTACATTCAGCAACCCCTGTCTCTAGCTTTCTAATCTTACTACCATTCTTCTAATTATTATTGAACTTATTGTCCACATGAAAGAAGAGATTCCACCTTTTATCCTTATCCTCCTCTTATCCTTGCACATGTTCCTCCTCTAGTCACATAGCTACCACTTGCTTCACCTATGTAAGGTGAATTATTAGCTCAACCACAACCATGCAATGCTACTAGGTCTATTAATCTACAATGAGATCATTAATTGAGTGGGTTGAATACTTGATCAAAGAAAGGACCTTTCGTTCAACCCTGTAGTCCACCATAGCCCTCAAATACACCTATGATTGACAATCCTATTCCTCCATCTTCCTCTATATGAAATTTCTTCAAGTCCCTTTCAGACCAAAATCCACTTAGTATCCATACTGTGATGCTTACTCACACTATATTTGGTTGGATTTGTGCTAGAAACCTTTCCAACAAATTAGCTGATCCTAGAAGTCCTCTCATTTATTTGTAAATTGCTGAGAATAAACCATGCAAAGCTCTTCTTGCCTCAGGTTCTAGTGTCAATTTAATTTCTCATAAGATGTACACTACATGGAACTTGCCTACTCTCAAGAAGAGCAATATTAGATTAAAATTGGTAGACTAGTTCATCACTATTCCATTGGGACTAGTAGAAGACAATTTCATCCTGACAACTATCTATGGGTGGTCTGATCTAGCTAATTTCCTAGTGATCAAAATGGAGAACTGCAAAGGGGATTTCCCAATCATCATGGAAAGGGCATGACTTAGCATTGTTGATGCAAGAATGGGCATAAAAGATGTTTCCCTAGAAATATCCAAAGAAAATGCATTTAGAAAGATCAAGTAGAAGCAAGTTCCATGCATTGCATACAATGATACATGATGCAATTGTGTGCAAAAACTCTAGGCCATGAAACAAGCTTCTATCTTTACATGCAAGAACTATGCACTAGATGCAGAAATCCAAAGGTGTTTGTACATAGTATCCACAAAATAAGAGGACACCTAGTAGTTGACCACTGATTCTAAGAGTATCACATTTGCATGGAACTGACTGAGAGCCTGACATGTGCATATGTTGTAGGCATGGATGAACTAGAGCAAATTCATCACCAACTCTCTAATGATGCAAATGATGATACCTATTGGTGAGATTTGGAAATTCTTGAAAATTTTAAGTAAGAGCCCCTTGAACTAAAAATGCTACTAGTCATAATGGAAATATTTTTAAAAAATGGGAAGCCAATCATAATCAATGCAAATCTCACTCTAGAGAAGAAAAAGATGTTATTAAATGTGGTTGAAAAATGGTCAGTAGGTTTTTCTTAGTCATATGCTAAACTCATAGGGATTAATCCTAGAATATACTAGCATTGTATCTACAATGATTTGGCCATCAAGTGAAAGAGATAGCCATAGAGGCCATTGAACCCCAAACTGAAGTACATCATTAAAAGGAAAATCAAACAACTCCTCAATGTGGGGTTCATTTATCCCATTGTAGATAGTTGGTGGGTTAGTCCACTTGTGATTGTGCCAAAGAAAAAAGGTAAGTGGAAAGTCTACATTGATTTTTAACTACTAAATATGGTAACATTCAAGGATCATTTTCCATTACCATTTGTTGATCAGGTGTTAGACATAATATCTGGGCATTGCTACTATAGTTTTCTAGATGGTTATAAGGGCTATAACCAAATTTAAATTGCACTAGAGGACCAGCTAAAGGAAACATTCATGAGTCCTTGGGGAATTTTTGCATATCACAAGATGCCATTTGGTCTATGCAATGCTCTTGCTACATCCCAATGCCTGGTTCTAAGCATTTTTCAATAGCAAATTGGAAGTGGTATGAAAGTCTTCATGGATGACTTCTCCACATATGGAGCTACATTTGAGAAAGCCTTGGACCACCTTGAGTAAGTGTTAAAATAATGTGTTAAAACCAACTTGTTGCTCAATTGGCAGAAAAGTCAACTAATGGTCTAAGAAGACATTGTATTGGGGCACAGAATATCACAAGTAGGAATTAAGGTAGGCCCTAAGAAAATAAGGGTCATCTAAGGAATAACCTATCAACCAAAAACTATCAAATATGTTCAATCATTTCTTGGACATACTAGCTACTATTGACAATTCATAGAGAATTTCTCTAAGATTGCAAAGTCATTGTGGAATTGACAAAGTAAATGCTCCATTTTTCTAGACCATAGAATGTGAAAAAGCATTCCAATAGCTAAAAGAGAAACTTGTAGAAACTCCAATCCTACAAGAACCATATTGGTTTAGACCATTTCATGTCATGATGGATGCATCAAATTATGCCTTGGGAGCCATGCTTATGCAGTTGGACAATAAGAAACGTCCATACTACATCCACTGCACTAGTCGAAGCATTATCATTGCACAAAAAGTGGTGTTTTCTCTAGAGAAGTTTAGGCATTATGTGCTTCAATACAATGTGTATGTGCACACAGACCATAATTCCATTGACTTTTTGATGAACAAGCCAATGGTGATCCCCCATGTTATATGGTGGCTATTGATCTTATAAGAATTCATTTTTATGATGGTAGATTGAAAGGGCACTGAGAATGTGATCATTAATCACTTGTCTTGGTTGCGATGGGATAATAAAGAGGAAGAAAACCCATTATCTAATATGTTTCTTGACGAATTCCTCTTTTTGGGGCTATAACTAAACAATTGTCCAATGACCCTAAATGGTATGATGGCATTCTTAGCTATCTTTTCACTCAAGAGATGCCATAAGGGTTGAACCATTGGAAGAAATAGCAGTTTCGTTAGTAGGTAAAACACTTCATGGAGATCAATAGACACCTCTACAAGGTGTGTGCTGATGGCCTAGTTCGTTGGTGTGTTCCTAATGCTAATCAATTGTGCATTCTCCAAGGTTCTCATGAAGGTCCTTGTGGAGGACACTATGCTGAGAGGTGCATGGCCATTAAAATCTTGATGGTAGGGTACTATGGACCAACAATCTTTAGGAATGCTCACCATTACATTTGCTCTTGTCAACAATGCTAATGAGATGGTGGAATGACTCCTCGAATGGAGGGAACCCAACAATGGATTTAACCACTAGAATTCTTTAACATCTAGAGCATTGATTTCATGGGTCCCATCATGCCTATGTTAAATGAAAAGGCATACATCATAGTCGCTATTAATTGTTGTATGAAATGGGTAGAAGTAGCAACCTTCATCACTTGTACATCTTCTATTCTTGCTCAATTTTTATAACAAAATGTTATAAATAGGTTTGGTGTGCCACGTGCATTAATTTTTAATAATGGAACTCACTTTATAGGTAGTACTTTTTGGAAGCTCATGCAATATCTATATGTTGAACATAAACTCACAACACCCTATCACCGCCAAGCCAATGGTCAAGCTAAGCTTACTAATAGGGAAATCACAAGGATTCTAATAAGAATTGTTAACAAATATAGGAAATACTAGAGCACAAAATTGAATGATGCCATTTGGGCCTACTACTCAACATGGAAACTTCCTATACGTTATTCTCCCTGTGAGCTTGTGTATGGAAAATTACCAATACTTCCTATTTAATCCAAGCTCCGTACACTTTGAATAGCCTATGGCCTCAACCTTGACTTGAGTCTAGCACGAAAAGAAAGACTAATGAATCTTAACCTGCTATACAAACACTGATTAGTGGCCCTATCATCTAACGAGTTGCATAAGGCCTACAATAGAAAACACCATGATCTTAAAGTTAGAAAATTCAAATTTCAACAAAGAGATAAGGTTCTCTATTGGAACCCCATACATGTACCTCAACAAAATAACTTTAAAATATTGTGGGAAGGACCTTATGTCATGTACGAAACATTTTCATCTGGGATGATGATCAACAAACCTAAGAGCCCAGATAAGAGACATATGGTCAACATCCAACAAATCAAACCTTTCCATGAGCATGAGCCTGCAAATATAACAAATGCCTCATTGAATGGACAACCATGCTCCATATTTTAGATCTCCTCCTTTCAAATTATTCATGGGGAAGATGGTGACCCATGTTAACCATATAAGTAACTCCTCAGTTTTTCAACTTTTTGTTTTACACATTCTTTATTTTACATCTTCTTGTTTTCATGTTATTAATATTTTCTAATTTTTTTTACACCATCGTTAGTACATTTGCTATTTCTTGAATATTTTACACTTTATTTTATATTTTTTTTATTTTATTTTGATGTGATTTTCTAACTTTTTGTTAATAAGTGCCAGATACAGCAGTAATACATTGCTTGATGGTGGTATGTACTATTTTGTTATTTGATTATTGGTGTCTAGTTTCTAGCTTTGAATTTTGTTATGGATGATTAGGACATGGTTTCTTTTTCATGCAACAAGTAGTGAGTCCACAACATCCACCCATCCATAAACTCTATGGTTTTCCTTGTTTTGGAAATGTGCAGTCCCTTTTTCATTAACAAAATTTTAACAAATTTGTGACTTTGGTAGTTTCTAAAAGTAGAAAGGATTCAAAGGTTTGAATAGGGTGTGACTTCAAAGGGATTCTGTATTCTTTGTGCCTTTCTATTTACCTGGGTGCATGTGTGTTTTCATGGAAGTTGAATAAGTCTTTGCATGGTGTGGTTTCCATTTCAAAAAAATGATGGGAATTCAAAGCATATCCTTTAGAAAAAATAAACAAGCTACAAGCACTAATTATGGGACAAGAAAGACATGTTACCCATGCTTGAAGGTCCCCTCTAACTAAGGCCTTTCCTCACTTCCTACTTCTCTTTTCTTCTTTAATAAGGAATGGTGGTTGCTGTATGGGAGCACTCTTATGTCTTAGGGGGATGGACTAGTCTTAGAATGGCAATGCAAAGTTACTGAATGAGGTTGGTTTTGATCTAAACTAATGATGGATCTTATCAAGTCATTTAACCATAAAATCCATAAGGGACTTCATGTGACCTTAATCAAAAACTCCATTCCACTCTCTCTCACCCATCTATGCTTTTGACGTCTCATCTCATTGTTAGTTTCATGTTCTTGTTTGATGTCCTAGTTTGATGTGTCAAAATTCTTAGGTAGTTTCTTTTAGGTTTTTGTACTTAACCTTCTGTAACCATTAATCATCCATGAAGCCCATGGACTCTTTGGTTTGAAGTTATGCAAGGGAATAAAAGGCCTGTGCCTATTTTTGGAAGGATCCACTTGTGTATTTTTTTGGTTGGGTTAATTAAGTTCTTTACCCTTAGACACTCTTACAATCAAATATTTATTTTTACCTTATCAATGACATCCAATTATGCACATCTTCATAACATTTTTAAGTAAACTTTCCTTTTTATTATTGTGAATTCTTACACCCTCTTCAAATATTTTCTTGTGTTGAATTTTTTCAAATTTAATGGACTACTTATCTATTTTACCCTATTTGTCAACCTTCCCACTAACACTACTAAAGGAATCAATCTATCACAATCATAACCTAGCTAAGTGTAACCATTGATGAGTTAAGGAATTTAATAGCTGTGTTACACATTGTATACTAATTCATGATTCTATTGTGATTGTAGTGAAAGCATGAACTAGAAGTAGGACTATCTTCACCAAGGTTGATGCAGTAGCATCAAACGATGTGGACCATTCATGATTAATGGATCTTCTCTCTCACTCTTTAGCTACCAAGAGGCATTGGATGTTAGTTTTATCTAGGGTGTTCACTTCTCTTATTATGAACATCTAATTTTTTAAAGATTGTAACTCTGTACACTTGGGAACTCAGGGTTTATCTATTCCTTTTGAGTCAGTTTTCATGTCAATCAATAATCCCATACCTTCCCATATTTTGTAAGGGACTTGTTCCTCCTCTTCTACACTTGAGAACAAGTTTTCATTTAGTCATGGGGGTATGATGAATCATGTTTTTATGTGTGATCCAACATCGGGTATCTGATTTTAAAGCCAAGATGCAATGTTGGATATCTAATGTCACGAGGTATACCCCAGCCTATAAATATAGTGCTTAGGATCATGATTTTCATATAGTTTTTTTTAGTCAGAGTAGTGATTCTCTTATAGTTTTTCTTCTTTAGAGTTAGAATATTTTCTAAGTGCCTGCAGTAGGAGTCTAAGTGTATATGGATCTTTGTTTGAACACTGATGTACTTAAGTGTAGTAGTGTGATAGAAATAAAAATGAACTCTTTCAACAGTCCTTGCAGCATTGAGAATAGATTAATGTTTTCTTTAATGCACTTCACTTTCATGCACTTTACTTTAATGCACTTTAATTAAGTAATTAATTTTCAATTTTTAATGAACATAAGCATGACCTTCTTGAGCATACGTAGCACTTTGTAACCCAGGAATAATTAACATTTGATAGCCCAACAACACTATACATGTTCAGGATGTATCAAGGAAAGTGGGACAGGTACTTTTGTTAGGCTAGCTAGGAAGTAGATGAATTAGATCTTAAATTACTTTACCTTTCATTGTTTTTGTAGGTGATTAACCTTATAAAACATAAAATGAGAAAAATCATATACCTCAATTACACTTAAATCATACCCTTGAGCTTCACAAGTGTAGTTGGAAAGATAATGAACGTTCTCAATGCCCATTTCACTTCCTAAAGGAACTAGTTCACTAGAGAACTATAGGTCCATGAAATTTGACTAGATTGCATGCAAACAGCTTAGTGATTTATGTGGTTGGGCGTAAGGGTACCTCGTCACTCATCACTTTTACTAATCATGACACTTACCTATCCATGCACCTCCAACAACAGTCGTGTAATGCGTAGTAATGCTATGTCATTTGAATATTTCAGAATGAATGTTTCTATTGTTGGTACTCTTTTTGCTTCACCTTCACCTCTGACTCTGACTCCTTCCTTGTGTTGCTGTTGTTATTATTGCCACCGAATCATGATGATGTTACTTGATTAGTACAAGAGTAATAATAAAAGTATACCATGGATTTACTTGTTTCTCTTATTATCTCTAGATCTAGATGTTCTTCTTCTTCTTATTTTTATGTTTCTAGTGGCAGTAGCCGATATAATAGTCAATGCAAGTCTAGTGGTAACCTTTTCCATTTCCTTTGCCTAGAAGTATGCATATGGTTATTCTTGAAGGTAAAAAGTTATGGGTTCAATCTTAAGTTTTGGAAGAGTTGCTTGATGCAAGGTAAAACTCAATTTCTTTTAAAATAATATAACTCATTATTATAGTCAAATCATAACTCAATGTTAATAATGAACTATTGGTTTAATGGTACAAGTCTTGGCTTTGTAACCTCATGTTATAAGTTTGATTCTATTAAGTAGATTTAAGTTATAAACTTCTTAGAATGTACCTATATTTCACTTATTATGGGTTTCAACACTTCCTTCAAAAACACTCTTGATTTGCAAACTCTAAGTTACAAGTGTAATTCTAATAAGTAATACTAGTTCTGACATCTTCCTTAAACAACAAATTTTGAGGTCCAACAATGCCTAAGCCTTAAATCCTAAGCTTTTTAGTAAGCCTACATATTCTCATGATGTTGTTCAAAAGAAATCAAGGTAATGTACTCCTATAAGGTGTTATTGATGGTTAACATAGTATGAAATTGGTAAGAATCTCCACACTCCTTTAACTCCTCTTCCAAAGGAAAACAACATTCGAATCACTAATAAGGCATGTTTCTTACACTCTCCTCTACTTGTAGAATGCAATATTCTTAGAATATAAATTTTTTTCCATTCACTTTCCAAGCATGAAGAGCACATTGGATATTGTTGTAGGGAAACCTCTTTCAATCCTCTTATTCTACCCTACATGATATGTATCTTTTTGAGTTCATTTTTGATAAATTATTTTTTTCAATGCTCTGATATCAAGGTGGCCATGATATTGGGTACATGATATCATAGCCAAATATGTGATATCGTACATTTGAGATCGCAAGGTTACTTCTGGGTCTATAAATACAGTGCCCAGGTGCACAATTGGGAGTAAGTTTTAGTAGTCAAGTAGTGAAACTCTTGTACTTTGTCCATTTGAAAGTTAGAATATTTTCCAAGTGCCCGTAGTATGAAGTCTAAGTGTGAATGGATCTTTATTCAAGCATTGATGTACCTAAGCACACCTTGTATTAGCAATAAAGATGAGCTCTTTGATCCATTCCTTGCAACACTTGAGATTTTCTTTCTTATGCATTTATACTTCATGCAATTTATATTAATGTTATTTAGGTAGTAATTAATTTTGATTAATCAAGTAACTTACTAAGACACACAAGCACGACCCCCTCCGAGAATACATGTGACACATGGTAGCTCAGAAATTATTAGTGTTTAATAGCCTAGTAGTGTTTGCATGAAGCTTGGGATGTGTCCAGAAAGTGGAAATGGTTACTTGTGTTAGGCTAGATTAGACTATAGTTTACTTAGCAATTAATTGCTCTTACTTTTAATCACTCTTACTTTTATTCTTGTCTAGGTGAATAATTCCATAAAAACACAAAATAATAAATATGCCTCAATCACACTTAACCATACAATTGCATTTCATAAGTGGGATTGGAAAGACAATGAACGAACAACATGCACACACTATTTAGCTCTAGTGCACTTAGTAATTATAGCTTGCAGAATTCAACCAGATTGCATGTGAATGCTTGTGATTCATATGGTTGGGCATAGGGGTACCTTCCCGCTCATCATTGGCATCATTGCTGGGAGTTGTAGTTCTTTGTGTACTATCTAACCTAGTGAAATTTAGTAACCTCATTGTTCAAACCTTGAGAGTCAAATCCTATGAAAAAAAATTATTATTATTATCATTAAATTAAATCTTAACTACACACTTTTTATTAACACAAAATTTCTTCTTCTCATAGGAGCCCATCTCCACCTAGGGTTGTTCAAGTAACTCAACAATACTGAGTGGTATATGCTCATCCTGATGAGTATGTACTAGACTTTACCTTCATCTTACATCAAGATGAACTAATATGGTGGCATGATATGGAAGGCAACATTGTGTTACCACCTAATCCATCTATTACAACCTTGCACTAGCTAATGCTAGCATGACACAAGATTCAACATCTCCATGGAGAATATGAAATGTGAGAGCCTAACTTAAGGGATTATCATCCCATTGAAATGCAAAGATTAAGGGATCGACATTTGGAGCACTAACATGAGCTTATGAAGGGAAAGGGGTCAAACATCTTTCCACTTCTACTTGGCCCAATTGATGAAGGTGACCACTTCTTTAGTGATTTTCTTCTCTTTGACTTTGTTCAAGGAGCCCTCAACCAAAATGTACAATCCATAATCCATAATCCTAGTTCTTGTCAAAATTGATCCGATGATAAAAATGGATCTGGAGAAGCAAGTCAAGAAAATGGGGACAAAGGAGATTATGATTGTGATCATGGTCACAAGAATCAAAGGAAGGATGATAGGTGTTAGCATAGAGAAAGTTTCCCTTCTTCTTCCCCTTCATCATCATTGTCTTCCTTTTCCTCTAGTTCAAATCATGGCCGTAGAAGAAATAACTATGATGGAGGTGATCGATGAGACTAGAATAATAGAAGGGACCATTGGGACAGTCGTGACCAAGGATATGGGCAATCTAAAGAGGCCCATCATCAAGAAAGAAGAGCTAGTAGGGAATATCATAGGCACCACCATCATGACCTTGATGAACTTCTACTTGCTACTCAAAGCATGTTAAATATTGCAAAGGCTATGAGGATTTCAACAAGGCATGTGAAGAACAATAGAATAAAGAGGCTACATATGAACAACAACTCTTAGTTTGAGGGATGATATGATGCTAATCCACAAAATCATCTCTAGGACTTCCAAGATGCATGTGCCTTGCAAAACATTGAAAATAAATGGCAAAAGCAGAAATTATTTTCAAGGACACTCATAAAGGAAGCAAAAAAATTGGTATCAATCCTTGAAACCAAAATCAATTAGATGATGGAGTATGATGTTGGAATTATTCAATAATAAATATCAAATGTACTCTAGAGTATCCAATCTAAGAAAAAAAATCAAGGATGGAAATAAGGGAATCATGAGCCCTTTGATGCTGCTATTAGCTGATACTACTCTTTGTTGCATAGGTGTCCTAGCCATGGATACTCTCCACTTGATCAGCTCTACCATATCATAGACAGGTTGTAATCTAAAACCAGAAAGACCCTTAGCATCTATGCCCAAGGGAGATTGATAAAGTTAAGCATCCTTTGGATTAAAAAATTAATTAAGCAGGTAGCCAAGAAGGAGGAAGAGCTAAGAAAACATGAAAGTGTACAAGAATACAACAGAGACACTTCTATTCAAAAAAAGGGGTTTGATTTTGTGACAGTGAGGATGAATTCCCTAGAGATGAGATGGTTAGTTAGAAAAACTTACCATTCCATAAATTGCAATCACAAATTATAGCTAAGATTGACCAATTTTTAGACTCCNCCAGTGAGGATGAATTCCCTAGAGATGAGATGGTTAGTTAGAAAAACTTACCATTCCATAAATTGCAATCACAAATTATAGCTAAGATTGACCAATTTTTAGACTCCATGAATAATAGGTTTCAAGCGATTCTAAAAATTGCTAAAGAGTCCAAGGAGCAAGGTGGTGAGTGTGAGCGTCAGAGATGTAAGGAGGATAAATGTGCCATATCTAAAGGTAAACGTAAGATGGTTGCAGATAGTGACTTAGATGATCATGGTGGGTGTGATGTTTGCTAATATGAGCATCTTAAGGGATGTTGTCCAGTTGTATCACACTTGCAAGAATCTAGGATGTATGCCTTACATCCACAACTTGCCCAAAGGAAAATGCCTAAAAGAATACCTTATCCACAAGGAAATCCTCAATAGTTCCACCAACCATAGCAATACTATCAAAGTGGAACTCCTCCACAACCTTACAAAATGTACCAGTAGTGGCAACAACCACAATCGTGGGCATTACCACCTCCAAGACAGCAATACCCTTACTAGCAACCAGATCCCTATGGTTACTATGTTTAGCGACCTTCATCTCTGAGGGACTCCTTTGGTCATATTGCTGCTTACCAATCTCACCACTACCTTCCTGAAAGATACCAATCATCCTATCTAGGAAGGGATACCACCTACTAATATCATGTACCTCTTGTCCCTGCACCTACTCCTCCACCTCCTACACAACTGCCACCTACTTCGTCCATGTAGGGTGAATTGCCTACACAACCACAACAAAGGAATGCTATGAGGAAAATTAACCTACAATCGGCCAACCCATCTAGCGAATCGGAATCATGAATAAAGAAAAGACCCTTCTTCTAGCCTCGCAGTCCATCAAAGCCCTTGGATACATTGATGGGTGGTAACCTTACTTCTCTAACTTCCTCTATTTCCTCTCCATCTGATTCCCCTTCAAACTAAAATCCTTCCTAAATCCATACTGTAATGTTGACACATGTTGCATCTAATTGGATTTGAGCTAGTAACCTGCACAAAAAATTAGCTAATCCTGAGAGTTCCCTAGTTTACTTGCAAATTATTGGGAATGAGCCTTGTAAAGCTCTTCTTGACTATAGTTCTAGCATTAATCTAATCTAGCATGAGATGTACATAATGTGGAACCTTCCTCCTTTGAAGAAGAGCAACATCCAACTGGAACTGGTGAATCATTCCATCACTGTTTCATTGGAACTAGTTGAAGACATCGTTACCACTATTTGTAGGTGGTCATATCCCATTGATTTCATAGTAATCAAAGTAGAGAACTACAAAGGGGACTTTCCAATTATTATAGGAAGGGCATGGCTAAGTACTATTGATGCCAAAATGGACATTAGAGATCTTTCCTTGGAGATATGAAATGAAAATGAATTTGGAAAGATCGAGAAGAAGAGAGTTCCATGTATCGTGTACAACAATTTAGGGTGCCATTGTGTGTAGAAGTTATGGTTAGTAAATAAAACATCTATCTCTGCATGCAATCAATGTGCACTAGAAGCTAACATTCATAGATGTCTATACATAGTAGCTACAAAACAAGAGGGCACCTAGTGGCTGATAGATAATAGTAGCAGCAATACATTATGCATGGAATCGAGTAAGGGTCTAATGTATGAGTACATTGCAAGTATGGATGAACTTGAGAAAGTTCACCACTAGATCTCTAAAGGAACAAATGATAATGTCAATTAGGATGAGCTGAAAATTCTTGATAATTTTAAATAAGAGCCACTTGAATTGAAGATACTACCAGCTACAATGGAGTATGTATTTTTGAAAAATTGAATGCTAGTTATCATTAATGTCAAGCTTGCTATAGAATAGAAGAAAAAGTTGATAAAAGTTGTGGAAAAATGGTTAGTAGCCTTTGCTTGGTTATATTCCGAACTCACAAGGATAGATCCAAGAATATGCCAGCACTGGATATACACCAACCACACCATCAAGCCAAAATGATAGTTGCAGCAGTGTTTGAATTCCAAATTAAAGTAGATTATCAAAGTGGATATTGAACAACTCCTCAAGGTAGGATTCATCTACCCTATTGTAGATAGTGAGTGGATCAGCCCACTCATGATTATACCAAAGAAAGAAGGCAAATGATGAGTGTTCATTGATTTTCGGCTACTAAACATGGCAACTTTTAAAAATCATTTTCTGTTACCTTTCATCAACCAAGTGCTGGACACCATTTCTTGGCATTATTATTACAGATTTCTTGATGGTTATAGTGGCTATAACCAAATTTAAATTGCACCAGAGGACCAAGCAAAGACAACTTTCACAAGTTCTTAGGGGACTTTTGCTTATCGCCAAATGTCATTTGGTCTATGCAATGCCCCAACCACATTTCAATGATTAGTTCTTAGCATTTTCCAATAGTAGATTGGTAGTAGGGTAGAAGTCTTTATGAATGATTTTTCTACCTATGGAGGTACGTTCGAGCAAACCCTAGACCATCTTAAGCAGGTGTTGAAGAGATGTGTCAAAACACACCTCCAGCTCAACTAGCAAAAGAGTCATCTAATGGTACAAGAAGGCATAGTCTTGGGGCATTGCATCTCAAAAGCATGAATCAAGGTGGACCCTAAAAAATAAGGGTCATCTAAGGAATAACCTACCAAATTAAAACAGTTAAAGAAGTTCGGTCATTCTTTGGTTATACTGGCTACCACTGGTACTTCATCAAGAATTTTTTCAAAATCACCAAACCATTGGTAGAATTAACAAAGAAGGATGCATCATTTATCTAGACCCTTTCATGTGAATAAACATTTCAACAATTGAAGAAAAACCTTATTGAAACCCCCATTCTGCAAGCACCAAATTCGTCCAGATCATTTCATGTGATGATCGATGCATCAAATTATGCTTTGGGGGCAGTTCTTATGTAGATGGATGATCAAAAATGTTCATATTACATTTACTACACAAGCCATAGCATTGTATGTGCACAACTAAACTACACCACCATAGAAAAGGAGTTGATGGTAGTGGTGTTTCCTTTAGAGAAGTTCAGGCACTATGTTCATGGCTATCAAGTGTTTGTGCACATAGATCATAGCGTCATCAAATTTCTAATGAACAAACTGATGGTAAGCCCCTGTGTCATATGCTGGCTCATGATTTTTCAAGAATTCAATCTCATGATGGTAGATCGTAAAGGTGTGGAGAATGTGGTCACAGATCACTTATCGCAACTAAGATGGGATGACAAGGAGAAAGAGAATTCTTTATTTGATCAATTCCCTAACAAATCTCTCCTTGCAGGTGCTATTAATGCATAAATTCCCAATGAATCAAAATGGTATGACACCATCCTCACTTATTTTCTCAAGTAAGAACTACCACAAGGGTTGGACACTAGAAAAAAATAACAAGTTCTTCACCAGGTCAAATATTTCATGGAGATTAATGAAAACCTTTACAAGGTTTGTCCCAATGGCCTGGTACGTTGGTGTGTCCCTGACATACATCAACTGCACATTCTCCAGGATGCTCATGAAGGTCCTTGTGGGAGCCATTATGCTAGGAGATACATGACCATAAAAATCCTCATGGTAGGGTATTATTGGCCAAAAATATTTAGGGATGCACATCAAGTCATCCATGCTTGTGATCATTGCTAGAGGGATGGTGGAATGACAACTTGAATGGAGGGGCTACAACGATAAATACAACCTCTTAAGCCATTTGATATTTGCGGCATTGACTTTATGGGTTCCATTGCACCTTTATCAAATGGAAAGGCATATATCATAGTCGTAGTTGACTATTGCACCAACTGGGCAGAAGTAGCAGCTGTCACCAACTGTACAGCCACCACTGTTGCTTAGTTTGTATAGCAAAACATCATAACCAAGTTTGGTGTACCTTGTGCATTAATTTTTGATAATGAAACTCATTTTATAGGTGCCACTTTCCAAAAATTGATGCAATGCTTGGGGGTTGAGCATAAACTCACAACTCCATATCACCCCCAAGCCAATGGTCAAGCTCAGGTTACTAATCAGGAGAGTACAAAAATTTTAACACATATCATTAGTAAGTACTAAAGGGACTGGAGCATTAAATTAAATGATGCCCTTTGGGCTTATCACTCCACATGGAAACTTCCCATAGGTTATTCTCCCTATGAGCTCGTGTATAGAATACTACCAACATTGCCCATCCAATTTAAGCTTCATACACTCTCTTCAGCCTATGACCTTAACCTAGATCTAAGTCTAGCATAAAAAGAATGATTAATGAGTCTTAACTTGCTAGACAAAAATTGATTAATGGCTTTGTCATCCAAAGAAACACATAAGACATTCAACAAGAAATGCCATGACCTCAAAATAAGAAAAGTCAAGTTTCAAGCAGGAGACAAGGTTCTCTATTGGAATCCTGCACATGTACCCCAACAAACCAAATTTCAAACATTGTGGGAAGGACCTTACATCATTGATGAGACTTTTCCATCTAGTGACATGATCATCTACAAACCTGATAGGCCATACAAGTAACAACTAGTCAACATTCAACAAATAAAACCTTTGCATGAGCCCAAGCCAACCAATGCAACAAACACCTCGTCAGATGGACAACCACACTCAATATTTCGGATCTCTCACTTTCAACTTAGTCATGTGGGATATGGCCACCCATACTAATACCTTAGGTGGATCTTCAATTTTTGACCTTTTTGTTTTACACATTTTTGGTTTTACAAATTTTTGTTTTCATCTTCTTTTTTTTACATATTTATTTTACATATTTGTATTTTTAAGGTTATTGGTCTTTTCTTAGTTTTTGTTTTACACAAATGTTAATATATTAAATATCTATTGTCTACTCTTTTACTTTCTTTTATGGTAATGTTTTCTTATGTTTGATGTGTTTCCTTACTTTTTCTACTAATAAAATGGCAGGTACAATGGTAATGTACTACTTGATGGTGGTATGCTTTATTTGTAATTTGATTGTTGATGTCTAGTTTTTGACTTTGAATGTTGTTACTAACAATTGGGACATGGTTTCTTTTCATGTAAGAGGTAGTGAGTCCACATCATCCACCCATCCACGTACTCTATAGTTTTTCTTGTTTTGGAAGCGTGTAGTCTTTTCTTCATTAATATAAATTTAATAAATTGGTGACTTGTGTAGTTTCTAGAATCAGGAAGGAATCAAAGGCTTGGATAGGGTGTGGCTTCAAAGGATGCGGTATTCTTTGTGTTTTTTTGTTTTCTTGTGTGCAGGAGTGTTCTTGTAAGATTTTTATCGTTTTTCATCATTTCATAATAGGAAGTCAAATAAGTCCTTGCATGGTGTGGTCCTCATAAAAAAAAAGAGTATTCAAAGCACACCCCTTGGACAAAAAAAATGCAAAAAAATGCCTGGGTCTTTGGATGGTGTGGTTCCCATTCAAAAAAAACATGGGAATTCAAAGCACACCCCTTAGACCAAATAAAAGGGCTAGAAGCATTGGTAATGGGACTTTTCTTGTCTCCTCTAACTAAGGCCCTTTCTCACTTCCTATATTCATTGCAATTTGGAATAGTGGTTGTTTTTTGGGAGCATTCTTATGTCTCAGGGAATGGATTTGCCTTAGAATGTCGATGTGAAGTCACTAAAAGTGGTTGGTTTTGATCTGGACTAAGGAGGATCCTACCAAGTCAATTAATCACAAACTCCACAAGGGACTACATGTGACCATAATTAGGAACTCCATTCCACTCTCTCTATTATCCATCTATGCTTTTCATGCCTCACCTCAGTACTGGTTTCCTGTTTTGATTCAATATTCTAGTTTGATGTGTTGGGTTTCTCAATCACTTACTTTTGGATTTTTGTATTTACTTTCCATAACCATTAATCATCCATGGAGCCCACGAACTCTTTGGTTTGAATTTATGCAAGGGCATAAAAGGTCTGTGCCTACTTTGGGGAGGACCCACTTGCATATCTTTTGGTTTGGTTAAGTTAATTTCTTTATCCTTAGACATTGTTACAATTAAATTCTTTTTATTTACCAAATCCATGTCATCCAATTTTACTCACCTTCATAACTATTTGTAATGAACTCCTTCTTATTGTTGTGAATACCCTCTTTCCAATACTCCTTATGTCAATATTTTTTTGAATTGTATGGATTGCTTCTCTTATTTAACCCATTCATTAGTCTTTCCACTAGCAATATCAAGCAATCAATTTATCACAATCACAACTTGGTCAAATAAAATCACCGATGAGATAAGGTATTCATTTGTTATATGTTACACTATATATACTAATCCTTGGTGTTGTTTTGATTGTAGTGGAAAGTGTGGACTAGAAGCAAGACTGTCATCACCATGGAGGATGCAACCATATCACTCATGGGAGATTGTTCTTGATTGCTAGATCTCTTCTACCTCTCCCTCATTCTTCTATTGCCAAGAGAGGTTGGATGTCCTTTGGATCTATTGGTGTTCTTTCCTATTGTCATGAACACCCAATGTTGTACACCATTGTAATATTGTATGCTCTGGCACTTTTGTATTTGTTTGTTTTCTTTATGTCACTCTACATGTCAGTCAAATAAGTCCACACCCCCTATGATATTTTGTAAAGGACTTGTTCCTCTTCTTCTATACTTGAGGACAAGTTTTCATTTAGTTGTGGGGGTATGATAAATCATGTTTTTCAATACTTCGATATTAGGGTGGTCACGATATTGTGACCCAAGATGTGATACCATATATTTGATATCACAAGGTTACTCCTGAGTCTATAAATATAGCACCCAAGAGCACAATTGGGAGTAAGTTTTAGCAGTCAAGTAGCGAAACTCTTATAGTTTGTCCATTTGAAAGTTAAAATATTTTCCAAGTGCCCATAGCAGGAGGTCTATGTGTGAATAGATCTTTATTCAAGCATTGATATACCTAAGCACACCATTGTGTTGGCAATAAAGATGAGCTCTTTGATCCATTCCTTACAACACTTGAGATTTTCTTTCTTAGGCATTTATATTTCATGCAGTTTACATTAATGTTATTTAGGCAGTAATTAATTTTAATTAATCAAGAAACTTACTAATATACATAAGCACGACCCCCTTCGAGCATACCTGTGACACATGGTAGCTCAGAAACGATTAGTGTTTGACAACCCAGTAGTGTGCACATGAAGTTCAAGATGTGTCCACGAAGTGGGAATAGTTACTTGTGTTAGGCTAGATTAGACCATAATTTACTTAGCAATTAATCTCTCTTACTTTTAATCACTCTTACTTTTATTCTTGTCTAGGTGAGTAATTCCATAACAACACAAAATAATAAAAATCATATGCCTCAGTCACACTTAATCATACAATTGCATTTCACAAGTACGATTGGGAAGACAATGAATGAACAACACACACACACACACACACACACACACATACACACTAACTATTTAGCTCTAGTACACTTAGTAATTATAGTCTACGGAATTCAACTAGATTGCACGTGAACGCTTGTGATTCACATGGTTGGGCGTAGGGGTACCTTGTCGCTCATCAATTTTATTTGGGATGATTCTTGAATGTTTTGGCATGTTTTAGAATGTTTTTGACTCATTTTGATGAGCTTAAGAGGTTCCAAGATCTATGGGGACTTGTTGGAAGGCATCTAGAGGCTCTTGACATCAAAATAAGCATTTTTATTTTTTGGGATCTTCAAAAGAGACATATCCCTAGAAAGATAGATATCTCAAGTCCAAAGGAAACATCTACCAAAAATAGTAGATGTCTCTCCTATGAGTAGGGCTTTCATAGAAGCTAGAGATGATCCAAATGCATGGGAAAACTTCTAAAAATGCCCATTCCAATTCTAAAAATAGCCAAAGTAATATAGTAATAGCTGGGGAGAAGGTGGGAAGACTTGGAAAACATCTTAAGAACCTCAAGTTGAGTTGAGGAAAGGTTTCTAGAATTTTTACCTTTTGGTTGCTTATAAATATTGATGTATTTCACCATTGTAAGTGCTGAAGTGTCAAGGGCCATAGTGCCAAGTGCTACAGGGAAAACGCCAAAGGCCAACCATCCCAATAGAGGGCAAGAGATAGAACTCTTGAGGGAAGAGAGCTTGTGCAAGAAGAATGCTTGTGCAATGAAGTTGAATGAGAGGTAAGTGAGAGCACTTGAGAGAGGTTAAGAAAATATTTTATAAGTGTCTTGTGTTAAGTTTGGGCTACATTGTGAGCAATTGAGGATTGAGAGGGGACAAGTATGGCCTCTAAGATCCTTAGGAGAGTTTTGAGTTGAGCTTTTCTCCTCATATTTGATGTATTTTCTATGTATTTCGAAAATTATCTTAATATAAGGAAGGTTTTATCTATTTTATTATATTTTTCTTATTTTCTAAGCTATATCTATTTGGAAGTTATGGATTGGATCCTTTTGTGGTTTATTAAGTTGCAACACCCCTACACCATATTAGTATAAAAGCCAAGGTTTAGAGATTTTCACACTTTTATGTTGAAGTTTGATGTTTTTATTAAATGAAAGGAACATTGTTGTGGGTATATGTATATTTTCTTTTCGATATCATTCTTGTCATTTTAGATATGATTCTTAAGAAGAGGATACATCAAAAAATTAGACAAGAACTTCAAGAGTTTAAGGACTCCTTTAAAGCTTTTGTGGCTAAAATGCAAGAAGTTATTCCCAAAGTAAAGGTCCACAAGCACTAAGATTTTGTAGAAACTTTAGAAAGGAATATGAAGAAATTCAACACTAGCATGGGAAATATTTTGAGGAGAATTGATAGAATATCTTCTAGCCATCAAGAAGGAAAGGAAGACAAAGGGGTTGATGAAGTAGTGATCATGAGAAAAGAAGTTTTCAAGTATCTCGTATTGAGCAATGGAGTGCTCAATACTCAAGGGTTTCAAGGGAGGGAACCAAGAGCTTCATAAAAGGGACTAAGAGATCTTCAAAGTCCAAGATCGTGTATGCTACAGATCAAGAAGAGTTCCTACCTTGTGAGTAACAGGAGGTGAAAGATCAAAGCCAAGAGCATGGCAAAGATCATGTAACTACTTCAAGTAGGATCAAGGATAGCACTAGAAGGTATGATACCCATTCTTTTAGCAATTGTTCTACACCTTGTGGCAAGGGGAAGGATATTTTAAGTCAAGTTGAGAATATCTCATGGGAGAGAGGTGAGTCTTTTGGTCAAGGTATGTGGAATAATGATTACTTTGATGATGTTTTTGATGCATCTGATGTTGAAACTAGGTAGGAGAGTTTACCTTCTAATTTGGTACCTCCAAAGTGGGATGAAGAGCTTGTTAATGATTCCTTTAAAGAGGAGAACCCATTGGAACTAGGAACTCCTATTTTGGATCTTGAACCTTTAAGGTTTGATGACATTGGACAGCCACATCTTGAAGATCAAGTTGAACCAAAGGTGGATGAGAGAAGCCATGAAGAGGTAAGTAAGAGTGAGCTTGACCTTGTTGATGATATTCACGTCTCTCATGTTGAAGCTAGTGTGATGGATGTTAGTTTTTCACTTTAGCTTGGTAGTGGTTTGTTTAATGGAAATGATGAGCATCATAGTCATTGTGGTGATTGTGATGGGATTGAGAGTCATGTTATGACTTTTGATACCATTGTTAGTGAGAGAAAGACTAATAATGGTAATTTGTTTAATGATGATGGCTATAGGAATAGTCATTGTGAGAAGGTCATTATTGATGTAAGTGAATACATTGATAATGATATGATTTTCCAAAATTTGGAGATGCTTGGTATTGATTATAGTAATGATAAATTTGTGAAGTGTGATGACGGATTTGATTATCTTAGTTGTAAAATGGAAGTGCAGCATGAAGGTAATCTACATTGTCCTTATGAAAGGAAGCTAAGTGGTAGTATTCCAAACACCAAGAAGAAAAAGGTGAAGAAGAGGAAAAAGAAACAAAGAAAGGATGTTGAATTAAGAAAGTCTAATCCTTTTTATTTTTCTTATCCTTTATTTGTTGTAGGTTTGAGTCATCATGGGGATGCAAGGAAAGCATTCCAAGGAGATGATTAGATGAAGGAAGCATGGTGGAGCATGAGAACAAGCGTCCATGAGCAAGGGAAGCTCAAAACCAAAACCTTCAATGATATTTTTTCTCATATTTGTAATGCATTGAACATGTTCCTAGATAAGAAAATTATGTTCCTAATGCATTAGCTTAAATAGCCATTACTTTAGATGTTTCTTTTAGACACAATGCTTGGGATTCTAAAATTATTATTGAAAAGGTTAACTCATATTCTATTCCAAATAATATCTTTTCTTTCCAAGTTTTGATGATGATAATCATATTCATTAATTTTTATTTTTTAAGGATGAATTTAGTGATCAATGTTTTAAAGTTACTTAAATTCATGAAGAAGCTATGTCAAAGAATGTCATATTTTTCAAATAAAATCTCTCCTGAAATAGCAACTAGAGAAGCTTTATTTGATAACTTACATATAAAAACCAAAGAAATATCTAAAAATAATAATTGGCAAATGTTGGCTAAAATAGAAACATTTCAAATTTAAAAGAGTGGACAACACTACCCTATTAAAATAGGAGCTTACATGCAGATCAAAAACAAAACTTAATTGAATTGTTACATGAATTTAACAATGTTTTAGTTTTATTTTATGAGGATCTTAAAACTTTCAATCCTCTAATGATGATACACACTAAACCTCTTAAATCCAAAACTAAACCATTTAGACAAAAATCTAGACCTATTAACCCCAAGATTGAAATTATTTATCATGTGAAACATTCAAGTTCGATATCAAATTTAATGCCCATTAGAAAATGATTATGTATTAAATAAAAATAATTAAATACAAAGATACAAATTAAATAAAAACTTTAATGCATTTTAATTAAAACATTTTTACTCAAGTGCCCCTTGTAAACACTTGGTAGATCCTTAGTTACATGCTTTCTTCTCATTCTTCATGCATTTCATTTGTTAATAGTTGCATTTGCATATTTTGTTTGCATTTCCATATACCACCATCTCTTTCTTAGCATATTAGTTTTGGTTTGATCTATGTATGTTTTTCAACATGATTTTGATAATCAATATGATCATTCGAGTTGCTAAGCATTGGGTTATCATAACACCATTTAAAAATAATACAAGTATAATGTTTTATATATTATTCATGTTATATCATATTACTATTATATAAAGCCTCCTTTATATAACATATTTCAATAATTATATGATTCTTCCCAGTCTATTTCAAGGTTGTGGTTTTATTAGTTATGTTGGATTATAGAGAATGGGATTTATGCTAACGTATCATGTCATGATCATGGTCATGTGAGTGTAGGACATGTGAGGTTGAAGGATGATTAGCCACAATCACTAAGTGACCTTAACAAATTTCATTTTCCCCCTCATAAGCCCTAACTCTCAAGTGTGATGATCTATGGATATCTCGTGAGCAACAAAGTGAAGTGTGTTCCTTCATTTGAGAACCCTTAGCCACCCATGAGACCTCCTATGATGTCATCTAACTTATAATTAAAGGCACATGCATGAAGGTTGAACTACACAATGGGAAAAGATTTCAAAAGGATTATGTTGTTCGACAATGCAGCCAATAGGCTAAACTCGTGTTGGAATTTCTACCTTAAGAATAAAGTGCACAATGAGCAAAGTGTCTTAAAAAAATAAAAATAAAATAAAAAAAGAGGACGTTGTTCATTGGTACTGTAATAAGTTCTTAAGTATGATGGGGGTCCAACAACAATCCTTACCCTAGCCTTCATTCCCATTTAACCCTTTTCCCCAAAATTCCAAAAAAAAAAAAGAGAAAATAAAAAAATTATTCTTCTACCTTTTCCTAATTTTTCTCAATTTATCCCATATTCCCTTGCCCCTTTTCACAATTTCCTTTCTATTTTATGTAAAAAAAAATCTAAGAAAAAAGCCTGAAAATTGTGGCTAGCTATGATCTAAAAGAAGCATGTCCTCTTTATAAAGTTTAGTATAAGTCTTGTGCTCAATGTTTTCCTCGTCCTAAGTACTTTTACTTGTGAGAGATCTGGAATTGAAATCTTTATTACAAATGACAATATATATATATATATAGTCAAAATTATAATCTATAAACTATATTTATTCAAATTTTGATTAATTAAGATAGTGTGAAAAGGGTGGCCCATGTTTAGTGCTCTTTTGATGATCAATCATGATTAAAACATTATAGTTTACTTGCAAGTTTCATTTGTCATTATTTTGTGATCTTTTCAATTCTTTGTATTTCATATATTCTTGCACCTTTTAAAAATTTCTATAGTTTTTGCTATCTTTGCACTTGCATGCAAATGGAATTGCATTTGTTATTTAGTTGATGGAATCATTGAAAATGATAACATTGTCTTGCTAATATAAAAACATTAGACTTCAATGCACCAACACATTTACTTGGCTAATAAATAAATAAAAAATTAAGGTTTGGAGCGGCAGTGCTCTATATTTACGTTCATATGCGGAAAGAATGCTATACTGAATGTCAACATAGAGAAATGGTAGTGAGCATTATTGAAAGTCACAAAATTAGCAGTTCCAACATTTTGACAACCTTAGTAAGGTCTGAAGAGCTTAAATTTAGCAAGTTAAAAAAAAAAAAGGAAGTTGTTTCAGCATGGGCAGCCGACGTTACGATCCTAATCGGATCTATGCAAAGGGAATCTGCCTCACATCCTCTGCAACACTGGCAAAGTAGGTGGCATTCATTGCTAGAAATCGAAAGTTGCCCAGAAAAAGGAACGAAAAGTTACAGGCGATTGTGGAGCCCTTAGAGACATGGCCCGGTGTAGCCTGCAGGAATTGTGGAGGAGAGATTATTCTTCAAAAATATCTTGCTGTTGTGGTAGAATTTTGGCTCAGATTCCCCTGTCTGCTATGGAAAAGCGAAATGAACATGCATGAACGTGCAATTGTTTTCTGCAATCGTTGCAGTTGCACTGGTAGCTGTGTGCTGTGCAAGGAGTTGATGATGTGTTTTCGAATTGCTGCTGAGCATTTCACATTTGGGTTTCATGCTCTTTAGTAGATTATAGAGGAATTGTTGCGCATTTTTGGCTGTGGCATCAGTCGAGGACATCAACCAAATAAAGACGAATTATTGGTGGCGCTATCGGAGTAGGAACTGGTTGACTGTGGCAGTGGGAGGATTGCTTGATGCCACATGCAGCGATGCGACGGGGTCGATAATTGCGATTCTGGCTCTTCATCACGGCATTCTCTATCCACGATTGCCGAGTGGTGCCGGCCACGGTCCTGGCGCTGCTCACGGGTTCATTTTCTATTTTTATATTTCTGTTTTGTGTTTGTGTCATTTAGTCTGTCTCGTCTCCATGTATCCAACGCTGTGTACGTGGTGTAGGATTGTATGAATACTTAGTTTTGTATCTAAATAAACAATAAAAAGAAAAAGGCATTTAATATTCTTTGGCACTTTGGCTTTCACTTTCATGTGTGTTGTATGTAGGTTCCAACCTATGCGGAGATTTGCGATGCCCAAGAAAATTTCACATACAGAAGCGTGTAAAATCCTCATTGGGAACGTAAATTATAATTTTTCATACAATGGTCTCAATTTTCAACTTTCAACAATAACATTCATTGTACATTAAAATCTTACCTGTTTTACCTGCAAATCGTGTCCAATCTTACTGCAAATCCGCGTCCAACGCCTTTCATTGACAGATGCTCCTACTCCTACTCCACCATTCGTAGGGAATTGGATGCTTTCCCAGACTCTCCAAACGCTTGTATTTCTAATTTCTCTCTTTCAACTCTGAGATTCTTTGTTTCATCTTTGATTTTTCTCAGTATCTCACTGCATTTGCAAGCAGTGACGAAGGAGGAGATGAGCTTTTCTCCTGACGAAGGATTTGTCTCGTCTGTCTGATCTAGGTGAAGATGTTGTTGTTAGCTATCGTTTGATTTTCTATGAAAAATATCTAAAAAAGAAAGGTCCATATCGATGAACAACTATGGCATATATAGTGTATCAGCTATTGTCTGATTTTTTAGCTACGCAACGACTGTTGAGGATGAGGCTCGCTTACCCTAACCATTATTTATTTGGGGTCACTTGCACAAACCTTCACTTCCCGCTTCAAAGTCACCTAGTCTGACATGACATGCTTGCTGAGTCCTTTTTTTATGTACATAAAAAAACTCTCTCACTTACTAGTTGTTTGGTTTAATCATATTTTTCTTTTGAGGTTCTTTTAAGATTTTGTCAATTTTTTCATGTTTGATTACAATTTGTTAAAGGAGATAAAATATTTGAAGGTTCTCGTTGAATCATTTTTTTTCTGATCGTATTTGATTAAATACAGCAAGATTAAGTTTAATGTTAGGGTGAATGCTTGAAGAAAACACACTGGAAATGTTAGCAAAAAAGGAACAGATTCTCTTGGTTGAATATTTATTATACTTTTCATCAATTAACAATTTCGAAATAGCTTTTTGTTTAGTATGCAATGCTTACCTCATGGAGACCATTCTTTAATGTTTTAGATAATTGAGTTTTTATTTTTGAAGTGTGCTTAAGTTTTTAGTGCATTGATGGCTTGTTGCTCTTTGAAGGCATTTCACTTTAATCAGTTAATGCGTTTGATACAACGTTTTGTTTGGTTTATAGTTTAACTGTAGTTATGACACTTTTTTTCTAGGTTGGTTGGTTTGTTTCTTTTGATCAAAGTAGAAAAGATTGATGAATATAATCAGAATTATGCAAACCTTGTAGTCCCTTTTGCATGCATTAAAGCTACTTTCACTATTTTTCAACTTGGGCTTTATTCTTTCATTCAAAGAAGAAATTCCTTTGTGATGCCATATGTTAAGTTAAGTGGTGACTGATCCAACACGGGTCAAAACCAGTTAACAACAGTTAGAGTAGTAGTTAACAGCAGTGAGTAATAGTTAGTAGTAGTTAACAGCA
>MNCI01037423.1:8856-25912 GCA_015680685.1 Gnetum montanum
CCTTATTAATATACAAAGGCAATGTCTGAAGAGCAAAAAAATTAGATAAAAATGTTTGCATGCTACATGAAGGTGTCCCAGGTATGAAAAAATTTGTCAAACATTTGCAGTAATCATGATAGAATTAATTAGTAGCAAATGAAGAACCTAAAGCCTATTTAAACAAGAATATATTGTATGTAAGGACATTTGACATTTTGCATCTATGTCAAACTTGAGACTTTCAAGTAGTGTAGATGTTCAAGAGTCCACAATGATCATCATCATTTTTCATAGTGTAGATTATAGTAGTAAAGAAAACCAATGGTAAGCTTGAAGGGTAGATTACATGGAATCCTTAGAGGTAGATTCGACCACAAAACACATCCTACTAGTTGTATCGGGTCCTAAGCATTCTCCCTTGAGCTCTTGGGCATCAAAATCTAAAAAATTGTATTCTCTAAACTTTGTTGATGTAAATTTTTAATCATTTTGATACAATTTTGTAGTTTCATTTGTTCATCACATTTTACTTTACATTTCTCTACACTCGGATCATACGCTCGTAATCTTTATTTTTCATTTTGGTAATAGATCTATAAGTCCCTAGGTGGTTGATAAGATCATCTAGGACACTTCAGATCCTCTTTGTGAGGACCATGGATTTGAAGTTAAAACTATTTTCATTTTGAAATTTTTGGATCTCTAGCACCAACATTTTTTAGGCATTATAGTTTTCTAGTGCTAGAAGGAGGGTCTTTGCCTCATTTTTTCATCTAAACCTATTTTCATGTTTGCCTATTTTCAACTTTTGTTCATGATAGTGTGTTTTTAATAGTTTAATAAAAAAATAATTTTCTTACCTAGTGTAGTGTGTATGCCACAACTAGTTTTTGACCAAAACAACCTTTTTTTCCATCACTATTTGCAGTGTAGCCTCTCTTCCTTGCAACCTGCAACTTTGAAAAATTATCTTTTAGTATTGTTGTAGTGCATAGCATCCCTACCCATCATATGTTTGTGATTTTACAGTTGTAGTTGTAGTGCATTCGCTAGAACCTCTTCCTAATTTTCTAGCATTAGTAAAAATTAGGAAATTTTAATTTCTCATTGCAATTACAACCTTTGTAAGCTAAAGCTTTCATTTGCTATGTACACTAAAGCTTTCATATGTTGTGTATGCTAAAGCGTTTGTATGCTATGTATGCTAAATCTCTTGTATGCTATGTATGCTAAAGCTTTCATATTCTATGTAGTTAAGGCTTCCTACACTAAAGATTTTATTTGCTTTGTAAGCTAGGATTGTCTCATATGCTAAGGCTCTTGTAAGCTGAGGTTTCCACAAAGACTATCACAAGCACCTTGTTTATGCCTTTTTGTTGTTCAATAGTCTTACCCCATAATATAACATATATTGCCTCCAACCAAAAAGCTATTCACATATATGATCCTAAGGATTTGAGGGTCATAGAACATAGAAAATCTCTTAGATGGAGAAGACAAGAACCAGACTTCACTATTATTAACGAAGAATATTATTATTTTATTTATGCTAAAATTCAAGTAGGTTTCTTCATGCCACTTTTGGAATCTAAGTCCAAACATCAATTTGAAATCATCCACTAAAATGGGAAGGAATACATACCTTGCCCTTATGATGAAATTAACCTAATTGGTGTTTATACACATACTTTGACATAGTTGATAAACATCGATGAGTTAAGTAAGTAAGTTAGCTTGATAAAAATTGAGAAGAACAGGATGAGTTCAAGGTAGAATAGGAGTTAGACACTTTTATCAAAAACCTCTTCCAATAATGTAGTCCCCAAACAACTATTCTTAGCTTTGCATCCACAACATTCCCTATGGGTTAGATACCTTAGTTTCCTATGTATCCCACTATGTTCGGCCTAGCACCTGTCATTGTTGCATACCAATCTCAACCTGTGTCTTACTCTATATCATTGTTCTTGTTGATGTCCTTTGCCACTCAACCTCATTTTGTTTGCCTAGCCCCAATAGTGTCTACAACATCACCTTCCTTCATCATATCAGTAGGACCCTCTGTAGGAATCTAAACCATGCAATCTTCTTACACTCCTTTCATCCTCTTTATACCTTAAGCACCAATATAAACATCATTTTCATTATTTAATCCTCCTGCTACCATGATCACCCAACCTCTTCCCTCGATGCCAATGCCCATTTCATGGTCCCAGGCCTTTCAACTCCACTCCCATAGCCATTAATTCCAACCACCCAAACTACAGCGATGCCTTAAGACCTAGATCAAGCCTTTTAAATAATCCAATAATTCATGAAAGAGTTGTGAAAACTCAAAGCCTCAACGACCAAGATGGTTAAGATCATGAACTTCTACCAAGATTACGCCATTAGGCTTGTTGTCCCTTAGATAACTCTTCTTACCAACATCCCCATCCCCCAATTCACTAAATACAATGAAGAAGGTGATCCTAACTCCCACCTTATCACTTTTCACTCAAAGTACTTCTTGTTGTAGGCCTGGCCTCATACTGTTATTCGTGTCTTCCCTATGTACCTCACTAGGAAAGCATTGGATTGGTATTGTGCATTACCTAGGAATTCCATTACCTCCCTAGATGACTTAATCTCATAGTTTGTTAACCATTTCAAGTATAACTTAAAACCTAATACAACACTTGACTAATTGATGAAAGTTAAATAGGGACTTCTTGAACTTGTACAAAATTTTATACAATGATGGAATTCTTTTTTTAATGATATTCCTAAATCCATCATTGAGACACATCTTTTGGCCATGTTCAAGAGGACAATTAATCACTTTATCAAATGCAAATTATACTACTTATAGCTTGGATCACTAAGCCAAGCCTTTTCAAAAATTAAGAACATCGAGAAAGTGGGTGAGGGTAGTAATAATCTAGTCTATTTAGCTTATAAGAACCAATACATGAGGAGGGATAAGAAGAGAACTAACCAAGAACAAACAACTATGGCTATAGTAACAAAAGATTCAAAACAACACCATGCAACACAACTTCTAATACATCACAACCATCCACTTTCTACATGCCCAATTAACCAAGATTCAAAATTTGGATAGAAGGATAGGACTAAGTATGATAGGTTACCAATGAATTCCTTTAAGCTTTTAGAATAGTTGATTAAAAACAACCACATGAAACATAAGCAATTTTTTGAGGAAGCTTATAAGAGGCATGATTGTTACATCCCCATTCCCAAATGATGCTATTGCCTAATGAAGATGGTGCCTTTTCATAATAAGTGTTATTGTTACCTTAACAAGACCCAAAAGGGTGGTTGTAATTGAGACCTGAAAGGTCATGTTGTAATAATGGACATGTCTCTTGAGGTAACCTTTGGGGTTTTGACCTAAGGCATTTATACTTGGGGTCAAAGGTCATGCTAACATGGAGTGGCAAATCTAATATAGGCAAGTGATGAGAACCAAGTGAAGCAAGATAGGAAGTGCACTAGCTATCCCTTCAAGCTGGGTTATAGGCCTAACCGTGGTGGTAGTGCTGGATTGCCTCTAAGGGATAGATGTTAAAGGAAGAATACCCCAAGGAACACTCTCAGAGAATAATCCAAATATACTATTCCATATCAATGAAGCATTCTATTCTTTCTCTTTTTGCATTTTTCCTATTATTTCCTTTGTACATAATGTCAAATATCATATATATGTCACATTTGGTATATTTTTTGTGTATGCATAATGTCTAATATATCATATATTTGATGTTTTCCATGACATATGAGGATGAGATGTCATAATGATCATCTTTGTGACATAGATTGAGATCCAACAATAGTAATCAAAGATGATTCAAGCTACCAAAGTACTTTAGATTAGATAGGTTTTACCATTATCATCAAAGTGTTAACCATGACAAGCATTGAAAGGTGACATCCAGAAGATGATTGATAATGGAGAATTGGTTTTGAATAAGTCCAACTCTCCAAACACCAATGACTCTTACACCATAGCCTCATTCACAATAACCAAATGGTCTAACCTTTCTAGAGAATTATTCATTATCATAGTACCGCCCCCACCTCAGAATACGAAGCTTAGAGACCCATTTGCCTTATGGGTACCATTGTCACCAGCCCATAAGGAACCTTTCATCATATATGTCCTACCTTCAATGGCAACAACATCACAAGTTAAAGTAAGAGAACCATTTGTTATTAGGGTCCCTCCGCCATCTATAGGCAAGCCTATAACAACCTATGATCAAAGCCTACATATAGTAGTCAATAACTCAATGGTTAGCAAGAAACCATCACTGCAAAGGCAACAATGAAAACTTATTTCCATATCATCAATGAATCTCACTAAAGATAGCCAAAAACAAAAGGCTTCAAAACAAGCTAACCCACCAAAGCCTACACCAAGACTAGCTACATCCATGGACAAGGGGCCCAAGCAACATACTTTGAAACATGAGCCAAAAATCCTATGAAGGATGGAGGAGATCAAAACCATCAAGGTTGAAAGAACACATGCTAAGGAAAATAACTTTCTTGCAACAATGGAACAAGAAAAATGGTACCTCATGCAAAAGAACACATCCTTAAACTTGTATGACCTAGTCATGACTTCTCTTGCTCATAGAGACACACTGGTTCAAATGTTGACTTCTATTGCTATGAGCGAAGACATGCCTATCAACAAGGAGTCTATCCACTCTGTCATTGAGAAAACCTTACTTAGGGAGAATGGACACCAATCCATGCTTAACTTTCATGATAGAAAAGTGAAGATTGACTCACAAAATGGAGAACCACTATTTGTTGCTCTTCTCATTACCATATGTGTTCATAGGTATAAGGTTCATTGTGTTCATGTGGATGATGGGGTAGCAACTAATGTGATACCATATACTATCATTGAGAAACTAGGCTTAATTGAAAACATCCAAGAAATCACTACCTCAACACTCAAGCCATTTAACAAGTCACGAGTAGTGGTATGAGGTTCTATCTCTTTAGATTTCATAGTTGGAAAATAGTTTTCCACATTTGCCAACTTCCTAGTATTTAGAGAAATACCTTATTTCAACTTGATCCTAGGAAAGCCATGGTTGGCTAAGCTTTGCATAGTTTCATCTCCTATACATCAGGAGATCCACTTACCATATTAAGGTTGTAAAATTTTTATTCATGGGGACAACACATGTTCACCATATGTCAACAACATCAACATTAACCAAGGTTTGGGGTGGGCCAATAACAAGGACAACTACAATGTTACCAATACCAACTCTAAAATGCTAAAAAATTAACAAAAGCACCTAATGATTGTCATTTTGAACTAGAAGAATGGTGAAACTAGGATTGCACAAAGGAAGCCCCTTGACTTTGTTAACGGTTGTTAGTTCACCTTCATAACTTGGTATCATGTTTTAGTGATTTTATCCATATATGCTCTTTCAAGATCATCCCATAAAAGTAAAAATTATAAAAAAATGCATAAAGTAAAAAGACCATAATGCATAATAAAGGAAAGGATAGAGAGAATACATTAATTATGCAATTTTTTCCTAATTTTTGATAGATTAGAAAACTGGTATGGTCTCTATTACATAATTTTGTATTCTCCATTTCCTTCACTCATGATACTAAATGGGAGTCTTTCCCAAGGCTTATTTAAGGCTTCTTTGTTATTGGCTTTGGCTTTGTTGTTCTTATCATGATTATTGGTTTCATATTTAGTTATGAAAGTTTCCTCTTAGAGCTTCACCTCGGATCCTTGTTCAAAGTTAACATTGTTGACTAAAAAGGGGATTGCATTGTCTTCATCGATTATGATTTCACCTCCCTTGTAAGGTAGGTGAATCTCTTGGTGGTTCTAGGAAGAACCAACTTGCAAGTTAGCTAACCATGGTGATGAAGCATTAGTTGGTTGCGTTGACACAGCCTCTTCAATAGAGTCGCTTCGATGTAGCCTCGTTAACATAAATGATGTGTTGATAAGGCCTCATCGATGTATGCAATGTTATGTTGACAAGGCCCCATCAATAGAGTGTCTATTTTTTCCTATAAATACATGTCCTCCTATTGTGTATTGGCATTGTTTAGTCAATAGAGTAGCCAAACTCTTGTAGTTTTATATTGTAGTCTTAAAGAACAATTAGTGAGTGCCTGCAGTGTGGATTTGAGTCAATTGTATTGTGTTTTATTCAAGTGAAAATGTACCTAGACACATTCCATGAATGGAAATAAGATTGAGATTGATTCTTATACATTGTAGCACTTTGACTTAGATTAAATTTACTTTCCATGCAATTTACATTTCATGTACTTAGTTAATATTTATGTTTCCATGCATGTTAATGAATTAGTGGAATGAGCACAACCAGTTTCAAGCATAAACATGTATTTTCTTGGTAATCTTAATAGTGTTATTGCTTGATTCACCCAATAGCATAACACTTGGTAATCCCAATAGTGGATGCATGGGTTCATGATGTGTACGACAAGCTTGACATAAACACTCATCACCCGTAGGCTAGTTTAGAATTTACTTTCTATTATTAATTAGTTTAACAATTGATTTCTTTATTTTCATTAGGAGTAGCCTAAGGCTAAAACAACAATAAGAATCATATACCTTACTTTGGACTAGACCATACATGACAAAGCTACCACTAGTCCAAGTGGGAAGATAGTGACCTGCGATCAAGGCATAATGATCTAGATGCCACAACTAGTCTCATCCATGGAGTTTGAGCAGATCATGTGTGCATGCTTGTGATTTGTATGGCTGGGTGTAAGGGGTACCTCACTGCTCATCATTGACATCATTGTTGGAGATGGTGCTAGTTATCTAGATTAGTTATATCATACATGATCATTGTAGATGCATTAACAATTTATCTTTCAGAAAATATTAAATCACACACATCATTAACTTATGAGCAACAAGGTACTCGTATGCCCAATCATATGAATCACAAGAATTCATGTGTGATTTGATCAAATTCTGTAGACCTTAAGTTCTTAAGTACACTAGTTCTAAGATGTGAAATCTAATTGGAACGATAATTGTATTCTTAGTTCCACTCATGAGGTACAAGTATATGGTTAAGCACAATTGAGGCATATGATTTTTATCATTTTGTATTTTATAAGTTTAATTGCCTAGAACAAGAATGAAACGTAGAGTAATTTAAAATATTATTCATTTACTACCTATCTAGCCTAACACAAGTACCTGTTCCCACTTTTTAGACACATCCTAAACACGTATAACACTGTTGGGCTATGAAACATTAAGCATTTCTAGGTTACCATGTGCTAGACATATGCTTGAGGTGGTCATTCTTGTGTTCCTTAACAATTGGAAATTAATTACTTAATTAAAGTGCATTAAAGCGAAGTGCATGAAAATAACGTGCATAAATATTAAATGCATCAAGGAAACATTAATATATTCTTAGTGCTGCAAGGATGAACAAAAGGATTCATTTTTATTTTTGTCACACTACTATGCTTAGGTACATTAGTGCATAAACAAAGATACGTACACACTTAGGCTCATGCTGTAGGCACTCAGAAAATATTCTAACTCTAGAGAAAACAAACTACAAGAGCTTCACTATCTATGACAAAAGCTAATATGAAAATTGATGAGTGGTGAGGTACCCCTACACTCAACCATACGAATATGAGCATTCACGCACGACCCGGTCAAACTCCATAGATGGACTAGTTGTGATATCTAGATAGTTACTCATTAATTGCAGTTTGCTATCTTCCCACCTGGACTAGTATTTGCTTCGTCATGTATGGTTTAGTCCAAAGTGAGGTGTATGATGTGTTTCCTATCACTATGCTACTCCTAGGGACAATGGAAAATAACTTTATTTTAAGCTAAGAGGGAAAGGGAGAAGAGAATCTAAGCTAGCCTAAGTGCAATGAGCATTCATCCTTAATCATCCATACACATCTTGGACCTCGTGTACTACTATGAGGATTACCAAGCGCATGTCCTAGGTAGGCTACTAGGATACCAAGTAGTCACACTTAAATGCTCATAATTAAGTCATACTCATTCCACATTTAATAACAGGGATAGGAAATGAAGGTAGAGAAATAGTAATTAAGAAAGCAATGAATAACAATAATAGTAAGCAATTAAAACTAAGTTAATGTTGCTATGGTGAAGTAATCTTGATTTTTATTGCCAGTCATGTGTGTGTCCAAGTACATCACACTTGAATAAAGGTTCTATACAATTACAATCATCACACTGCGGGCATGCACTGAGGAAAGGGTTGAGAGGAATTGAAACTAACAAAAAGATCCTGCTCTAACACTAACTTTTCCTATTACTTTTCCCATGCACCCCATTTTGTATTTATAGGCTTACATGGAAACCATGATATCGCATATCCGATATCACTTGTCAAGCCACGATATCGCGTACCCAATATTAGGGGTCCACTATCGAGGGTTCAATATTGAAGCTTGACAAATCATGGTTCATCATACCCCCATGACTGAATGCAAACTCGTCCTTGAGTTGAAAAAAATTAGAACAAGCCCCATTGATTACACAGTGGATAGGTATGGGATTATTGACTAACTAAGAATTTATTCATGCTGCAGTGGAGGATTGCAGACAAAACAATTGGGACACAAACATAAAATTACAAAAGTACAAAACTTTGTTGGAACTCATGTGGTTCCAGGTTGTGGTTGTTCCTCCATGGGTCGCTTCCCCTTATCTTGTGCTCCAGGTTTTGGAATTTGATGGCTCTGAAGGAGTGCCTAGAGCTTTTCCTCTTTAGTTCAAGGGTCCTGTGCCATCCATGCTGATGCTCTAATGTTTGATGGAGTTGGCACCTCCCATGGACATGGTAGTTGTAGTAACATTTGATTTGCTTTGACATACCGAGCCACAAACCGCCATTGTTCCTCCTCATAGGCTCTAGCTTTATCCTTGCACTCCTGGTAATCTGTAAGCCATTGATCCAAGTCTACCATGACATCTTTTTGTCCTTGGTAGCTGATTTTGACCACCTCTAACTCAGAATTTGCCACTTCTAACTTCTGTAACGTCTTCTTGTGCTTCGTAAATTCTATTTCATATTTTGCGTAAGTGGTAGCTACCTGCTTCTCTAGCTCTGTTCTCAGGCATCCTGCTATTAACATGGATAAATTAACATACCATAGGTTTGACAATTCCATGTACTCCATAATATCTTATATCTATAGGTCTCGACTTTTGAGCTCTACTTGGTGGATGAATGCATAGGTGTCCAGTATGACCTGCCAATCAACGTGTTGAGCATTGAAGGTGTTAATGTGGGCCTTGGCCATATGGATCTCTTTTTCAATGACTTGCTTACACATCCCCACCTAATCTCTAAAGTGATCCTTTAGTTTCTCATCTTGCTTGGCCTCGTTTTGCCACATGCTTATTTTAATTGCCATCTTTTGACAAATTGCGTGTACCTCCACCATTGAGAGGATTCGATTCTCTTTGGCCAAGCGATTCATGTCCTGGTTGACCCTAACTAACTATTCTCATAACTACTAAAAATTATCTTTGAGAACATTCTTTTATTTCTCCATAGTGGTCAACCAAAGATTATCTGTGGCAAGCTGTTTATTCTCTTCTTGCAAGGCCTTAAGTGCTTTGGCATTTGCATATGTCTGTGCTTGTGCCTTGGAAGCATCCCAATCAACCATCTCTTTCTCCTCTGCCACTCTTTTAGTTTCTACCAATATTTTAGTGAGTTTCTCCATCCTGAAAGATTCTAGCTGGTCTGTGGGGATGAATTGAGATGGATCCTACTGTGTAGCTTGCAGGGTGACAAGCCTTTCTTGGAGTCTTTCCAACTCTGCCTTTGCATGCTCAGCCTTGATCTCTACCATGACCAGGTTCCCTTTGGTGGATATGAGGTTTTATTGAGTTACTGTGACATCTTGTGGGATGTCAAACAATGACATCATCACTTGTTCTATTTGTAGCAATTGATTGAGAACATGCTCATGCTTTGCAAGAGTCATCGAGGGACCGACCAAAGTTTGAGCATCATGTGCTCTTGTGAAATCCACCAATGGCATAACAGGGACATTGAATGACTCTTTTATGTGGTCCATGACCACTTCTACAACTCTTGCTACATTTTGGTGCTGCATGACCATGAATGTGGCACCTTCACATGTTTCCAATTGCACCTAAAAGGATGTAGCATTTCTCGAGATCTATTATGGCCAGTATGTCTCCCCTCCTCCTCTTTGGATGGACAGTTTTCCTCATGTGTGATCTATGGAAACCATGGGTTGTATGGCATTGTCGATGACCTAGAAGAGATTGGTATCATTACAACTTCCCCAACTGACCATCTCAATGATGCCCTTGAGATGGCTTATCGGTAGTCAATAATCCTATGGTGGTGGCGGCGATTGGTCTCGTTGGCCTATGCGGAGCCCTGCTTCTTGTTGTTAATTGGGCCATGTACTTGGGAGTTGGCTAGGACTTGTAGTTTGAGTTTAAGTGGGCCCCATTATCTATTCTTATTCCGGCCCCAGTGTCTTACCAGCACTTTTCCTTTAGGGCTATTGGTTTTAGCAATTCGGTGAATGAAGCATTTTGGGCTCTTCTAGGGATGTCATTAGTGTACCCCATAATTTCAGCATGTTGACACAACTTCTTGATGAGATAGGGGAAGGAAAATGCAAAATTCATAGTCTTGTGTTCCTAAAATCACCTCAAAATCTTTGTGAGATACAGATGGGGAAGGTTAGCATTAACTTTGCCCATCAATATCGCACTTCCTCTGGCCGCATACATTGAGATCTTATTTAGTCCTTTCATGGGGAAGATGTGATAAGTGTTGATCTTGAAATAGATCCTCTCTTCTAGAGTTAACTCTCCATATACCTAGTCTTCCTTTCCATATGTCCTTTTCAACCAATTTTTTCACACATCGACATCAAAGCAAGTGGGCAGGTGAGCAATTTTTGGCCCCACATTCAGACGATGCAAAACTTTCAAAATGGCCTTGGTAGAAAAATCTATAGAAAAAAACCAATATCAACTATGGTGCCTTCTTCTTTATTGTGCAAAAATTGGTACGTCTCTCCTAAGTATCAGGTGCCACTTTTAGAAAGGATAGGCCATAATGGGGATCCTTTGAGTTGGTCCCTAACTACCTAAGAAGAAAACACTATGAAAGGCTCAAATTTTAGTTCCACGATCATAGCTACTAACATGGACCTTTCATGGATCACTTGAACACATTCTGGGGACAAAGTGAGATGTTGTCCTTGTTTAGCTGCTTTAGCGGCTCCTCCTTTAGCTTGTTCCAATTGCATTGTAATAGGAGGGTCTCAATGGATGCGGAATGATTGTGCCTTCATGTTTTGCACATTCCTCAGGAGACGCCTGGCCTCTACCTCTCCTTGGTCATTTGGACGCACCTTGAGAGGGTTCTCCTTACTGTCCATGTTTAGGGGCCATTTGCAATCACATGGGGCCGTCCATTAGTAAGGTTGCTTATAAAGTTTGGTTTATACCTTACTTCTTGCCTTTAATGATTTTTTTTCTTGTTTCATGTTATCCAGAGTTAGGAAATTTTATAAAAATATCCCCTAAAAGTTTTGATATTGGACACAATTTGATTAGGTGGCTTCACAAATTAATTCCCTTGGTATGAGTGAATAGATAAAGTTGATTTGGCAATGTGTTTAACAATTTTTATGGCCTTTTATCCTTTACGATATCCTTCAGGTGACAATGAATCTTGAAAAATTATGCATGACTTGGAGTGTACCCTCCCCATGACTAAGTTGAACACTCTGGGTTTAGATGGGTTCAATCGGAATGGGAATCAGAGCATTAACGAACAAGTTATGGATGTTGGAACAAGAGGTGTGCAAGTTAGCAAGTTTGTGGAGAAAAATTTGAACAAGTCCCCTCATGTGAATAGTGTAAAATGATGTTGACATGTGTGGGGGGCCCATATATATATGTTTTTTATGGACGCGATATCACGTACCTGATAGCACAGACCTGATATCGCATCAGACTCGATATCGAGTACCCGATATTGTGGCCCATTGAAAATAGGGTACTTAGTAAAATTAATGAATTTCTAAATTTTCAAGGCAAAAATGAAGGAATTAAGGTTAATTGGAAAGGTGTAGGGTAACATTGAATAGACCAGAAGGCACAAAAGTTATAATGGAGTGGAATTTGACAATGACATTCCTGAATGGAATGAGGAAAAAGGACATTAGATGGTGTATAGGAATGCTTGAACTTAGAAGGATGATAAAGGAAAGAATAGATTTGAAAATGAAGTACTTGGAGGTTATAAAATGATGTGGTGGTGTGCAACAAGTACAAATTACAAAAGTCACACAAGTGGATCCTCCCCAAAGCAGGTTCCTACCTATAATGCCCTTACGTAACCACACCTTAAAATGTCCGTAGGCACTAGAAGGGTTAAATGTAATCCACACCAGTTCCACAAAACACACACATGTAGATATCACTATGATGAGGTATGAATTCAATGCTACATAAGACATGAGTCACAAATACATAAATAGCGAGATGAGGCAAATTGTAGAAGGGATTATAGAGATTGGGAGATGAGGTAATTAACCCAGGGCATAATGAATCTTGTGTGTGGGGCATGATTAATGTGTCATTAATCCATCACTCCAAAATCAAGACTAAGTCCATTCCTCTAATTAGTGACATAACATTGTTTCATCCAATGATGGACAACCATAAGAGCATCATGATAGCAAGGTGTACGTCACTTGGTTTTTTGTTCAAGGGAGAAGTGATTTGGAATTTGTTTGTGGCACATTTGTTTTTGTTTGGCCGCTTTGGCACTCTTTATCTTCTCTTTTTTTTTCTTTGATGCATAATCTAGAGAAGCTACCTACCTTCAGGTATGGATGCATGTCTTTCCAGTGGGACCCCTTAGAATAGCATTGGGTTTCTTTATTAAGTTCCTTTATTAATTTTACTCCAATTTTTCATTAGATCTACAAGGATCTTAGTACAACTAGGCTGCATGGTAACTCTTACAGATGTCACCAAAGAGAATCCACAAGTCCCCTTGATGTCACATCTTGGCCATTCCTACTTAGTCCATCCTTCTTCGCTCTGGGCATAATGAGCATAAATTACTTTAAATTTTAATGATGTCAAGAATATCATCAAACCCAGAGTAGAACCTCTTATTAATAGAATGGGTGGGCGGATGTGATGGGCTCGTTGTCTAAATAATTAGTTACTCAAGACTTGATAGCAAAGAACAACACCTCAACCAATGAGTCACATGAGTGCTTTATTTATAGATGATATTACCCATAAAAAGAGAAAAAGATAAAATAATAAATTAAAAGATGAAAAAATGGAAAATAAAAAATTGTAAAATTAAAGAAAAGAAAAAATATTTATTAATTTTGCTTGTTAGAATGGGGGATATCTCCCATAACTAACTTTTGATCATGGTGAGAATTAATAAATGGAAGGTTTGGATTCAAGCATTTTGGAAATATTAGGACCTAATCATATCCAAACCATTGGGTGTCTTTTGATGTCATGGTTGGAATGTACCCAAATTGGGGTGCACACACTATATTAAAGTTGACATAGTGGGGTAAGTTAGAAGAGGGGTTTAATTGATACAGAGTTGACCTACTATGGCACCCTTGACCATAAGATGGTGTGCAATGATCGATCTGTCTCCCTACATAGCTATATTCATTAGGCTGCATAGTTTTTGGAGTGTTGATTGGTGGCCCAGATAAGGTAACACAAGGCATTGAGTTCGAGGGGAAGGATGCACCACAGTGTTGAACTTGTGCTGATTTGGAGGATGCAGTGGTCTTGGAATTGTGTTGTTCTTTTCTATGGTCATGTCTAAAGAAGGGACACCTTTGATGTTGTGGAGGGTTCCCACTACTATTGATAGTAGTAGCACAAGTAACGTTCATGGGTTGATGCTATGGTGCAAACCCATTTGGTACTATTGGTGGGGATGTAGAAAGAAATGAAGGATGAGAATATTGAATTTGAGGAGAAGTGTAAGGCACATGAGGTGGTGATTTTGTTGAAGAAATCATGGGTTGATAGTACTTGTGAGAATGATAATAATGTGGCAAGGTAGAGGATGTTGAGCCGGTTGGGAAAATAGGATGATGAACCTAATAAATGCCTGGGTTTGGATGATATGAAGGGTGTGACCAGTTTGAGGGTGGCCTCCCCCACGATTGGGATTTTTGCCACTATGATTGAACGTATGAACTCTGGATGTGACATTCTTCCCCAATACTCATGTAAATGTGACAAGATCGGGCATTGTCCTTTGGGGTGATTGTACAGGCAAAGGTTACATTGATACATATGATTAGTAGTTGAGTTCTTATTCTCTTCAACTCTTCTTTCCAATGGTCTAAGGGTGTTTGGTCCTATATCTTGGTTCATCATGGTTCTACCTCTAATAATTTTGGTATATTCTCCACATTTTTCATGCATCCATTCTATCATCTTATTGATTTTTTCTTCAATTTCATCTAGTGATTGTAGTATTGGAAAAGATGATTCCACCTCCTTGAGGTGAGTTGATTTCTACTCTTCATGATCATGGACCTTTGCTAATTTTAGATTTTGATCCCATTGAGAGCTTTCAACATTCTCCCATTTAGTCATTTCTCCTTCTTCTTTTACTACCTGCTTAATAAGCTCTTGAAATTGGTGGGTTCATAGTTCGTATAGTTTCCATGGGGCATACATCCCTAGGGTTTCCTTTGTTTCATTACATAGCCCATCCATGATGTGATACATTAGCCTTTTCTCAAAGAATCCATGGCCTAGTCAATTGTTTAACAATTAATAGTATCTTTCTAAGGCCATGTCCAAGGGTTCATGTTGTCCCTATTCCCATTCTTGGATTTGTCTCCTCAAGGTTGACACTCTTGCATAGGTTTGATATCTTTCATTAAATAGTTCCATCATTGTTGGCCAACATTGAATTGATTTTGGTTTTAAAGACCTATACCATAATTTTGCTTGGCCAACAAGTGTCAGAGGAAAGAGCTTAAGTTTTCGTTATCCATTATCAATATTTTTCCATATACAGGCATCATGAAAGGCTTGTAAATGATGTTGTGGATCTAAATCATAGCCTCTTGAAAATTTGGGAAAGTTATTTAACTCAAGCCTGGGCATATGGCTTTCTTTATGATGCTTGTGAGATATTCGAACAACCTCTTGTATATGCATTAGGCTCTTAGTGCCAACAAGGGTTCATCGTCACTAGGTATGTTATGAATTTATGAGTTGGGATGATGTTGTCTTTGTTTATGTATATAGGAGACCCCTGCATCAGATTGAGTACTCTAAACTTCATCTTCATCATTGTAGAATTTGTTGGTTCTCCAATGAATTGCTTTACTAGTTGTTGCATTATCATAGCCTTGTGAGGGAGACATTGCTGTGAATTTGTATGTGATTTAATTGAAATTAATTTCTTTTCTAAGAGATATATCGTGAATACTTTGTAACAACGATCTTATATGATATAACTAATCTAAATAACTAGTACTATCCCTAGTAATGGTGCTAATGATGAGTGGCGAGGTACCCCTACACTCAACCATACGAATACGAGTGTTCACACATGATCCAGTTGAACTCCATAGATGGTCTAGTTGTGATATCTAGATAGTTACTCATTGATCGCAGTTTGCTATTTTTTCTTTGTCACATATGGTTTAGTCTAGAGTGAGGTGTATAATGTGTTTCCTATCACTATGCTACTCCTAGGAATAATGGAAAATAACTTTGTTTTAAGCTAAGAGGGAAAGGGAGAAGAGAATCTAACCTAGCCTAAGTGCGATGAGCATTCGTCCTTAATCATCCATACACATCTTAGATGTACTACTACTGGGATTACCAAGTGCATGTCCTAGGTACGCTATTGGGATACCAAGTAGTCACACTTAAATGCTTGTGATTAAGTTGTACTCATTCTGCATTTAATAATAGGGATAGGAAATGAGGGTAGAGAAATATTAATTAAGAAAGCAATGAATAATAATAATAAGAAGAAATTAAAACTAAGTGAATGTTGCAATGATCAAGTAATCTCGATCTTTATTTCTAGTCATGTTCGTGTCCAAGTTCATCACACTCGAATAAAGGTTTTGTACAATTACAATCATCACACTATGGGCATGCACTAAGGAAAGGGTTAAGAGGAATTAAAACTAATAGAAAGATCCTACTCTAACACTAACTTTTCCTATTGCTTTTCTTGTGCACCCCATTGTGTATTTATAGGCTCACACGGGAACCACAATATCACATATTTGATATCGCTTTTCAGTCCACAATATCGCATACCTGATATTAGGGGTCCAATATCGAGGGTCCGATATCGAAGCCTAACAAATCATGGTTCATCAAAAATCATGAGCCTAAGCACTATATTTATAGGTTGGTAGATTCTCTATAATATTGGATATTCGACATCGTGTCTTAGGCTTTGACATCAGGTACCTGATATCAAGGCTCCTATATTGGATATTCTATATCAGAGCTAGTCAACACATGATTCATCATACCACCATGACTGAATGAAAACTCATCCTCAAGTGAAGAAGAGGGGGAACAAGTTCCTTACAAAATATTAGAAAGGTATGGGATTATTGACTGACATATAAATTGACTTAGATGGAATAGAAAAATTCTAAGTGCTTGGATGTACAGATTACAATCTTTTACAAAATTGGATGTTCATGATAGAAGAAGAGAACACCTTGGACAAAATTAACATCCAACCTTCTAGCAGCTGAAGAGTGAGGAAGAAGATTTAATAATCATGAAGATTCCTTGTCACATGGTGTTGTTGCTACTTCCTTTATGAGGACAGTCCTACTTCTAGTCCACGTGTTCCGTCCACGCTTCCCACTACAATCATAACAAAATCTTGGATTAGTGTGCAATGTGTAACATATAACATTGAAGTATCTTATTTTGTTAGTGGTTACACTTGGCTAGGTTGTG
>MNCI01037423.1:26684-37178 GCA_015680685.1 Gnetum montanum
AAATCCCCTTGAAGTCACACCTTATTCAAACCTTTAAAGACTTTCCAATTCCAAAAACTACCAAAGTCATAAATTTGTTATAGTTTTGTTAATAAAAAAGGGATTGCATATTTCAAAAATAAGGAAAACCATAGAGTTTGTGGATGGGTGGATGTTGTGGACTCACTACTTGTTGCATGAAAAGAGACCATGTCCTTATTATCAATGACAAAATTCAAAGATATAATCTAGACACCAACAGTCAAATAACAAAATAGTACATACCACCATCAAGCAATGAATTACCATTGTGCTTGGCACTTATTAACAAAAGTTAGAAAATCACACTAGAATAAAAGAAAATATAAAAGAAAGTGTAAAATATTCAAGAAATAGCAAATGTACCAATGTTGTTGTAAAATAAAAATTAGAAAAGATCAATAACATGAAAACAAGAAGATGTAAAATGAAGAATGTGTAAAACAAAAAGTTGCAAAAAAAAAGAGTGTAAAACCAAAAGGGTGAAAAATTAAGGAGCTACTTATATAGTTAGTGTGAATGGCTATCCCCCCATGACTAAGTTAAAAGGAGGAGATCCAAAATATTGAGCATGGTTGTCCATTTGATGAGGTGTGTGTTGTATTAGCTAGCTTATGCTTGTTGAAAGGTTTGACTTGTTGTATGTTGACCAATTGTTTCTTTTTTGGGCTCTTAGGTTTGTAGATCATCATGGTCCTAGATGAAAAATTTTCACAAATTTTATCAAGGCCTTCCACAAAATTTGGAATTTAGTTCATTGCGGTACATGTGTGGAGTTCCAGTAGAGAACCTTGTCTCTTGGTTGAAGTTTGACTTTCTTGATTTTAAGGTCATGGTGATTTTTGTTGTAGGCCTTGTGCAACTCATTAGATGATAGGGCCACCAATTGATTTTTGTCTGGCAAGTTGAGATACATCAATCTTTCTTTTTGTGCTAGAATTAAGTTAAGGTTGAGGTCATAGGTTGTTGAAAGTGTACAAAGCTCAAATTGAATAGGAATTGTTAGTAATTTTCTAACACAAGCTCATAGAGAGAGTAGCCTATAAAAAGTTTCCATGTTAAGTGGTAGGTCCAAAGGACATCATTGAGTTTTGTGCTCTAGTCTTTCCTATATTTGTTGATAGTTCTTGTTAGAATCCTTGTGATTTTCCTATTGGTAACCTCATCTTGATAATTGGCTTAGGGTGGTAAGATGTTGTGAGTTTATGTTCAACCCTAGGCATTGCATGAGCTTCTGAAAGGTAGCACCTATAAAGTAATCCATTATCAAAAATTAATTCATGTGGCACACCAAACATATTTACAACATTTTTTATACAAACTGAGTAGCAGTAGAAGATGTATAGTTAGTGACAGTTGCTACTTCTACCCATTTTGTATAATAGTCAATATCAACTATGATGTATGCCTTTCCATTTAACATAGGTGTGATGGGACTCATGAAATCAATGCCCTAGATGTTGAAGGGTTCTAGTGGTTGAATCCATTGTTGAGGTCTCTCCATTCAAGTAGTCATTCCACCATCTTGTTGGTAGTGTTTACAAGAGTGGACATATTGATGAGCATCCCTAAAAATTATTGGCCATTAGTACCCTAAGATTAGGATTTTAATGGTTGTGTATCTCCCAACATAGTGGCCTCTACAAGGACCTTCATGAGCATATTGGAGAATGCATATTTGATTAATATTAGGGACACACTAATGAACTAGGTCATTAATGCACACCTTGTAGAGGTGTTTTTTGATCTCTATGAAGTGTTTTACTTGGTGAAGAAACTGTTGTTTTTTCTAGTGGTCCAACCCTTGTGGCATCTCTTTAGTGAGAAGATATGTGAGAATGGAATTATGCCAATTAGGCTCATTGGGTAATTGTTTAATTATAGCCCCAACAAAGAGGAGTTCATTAAGAAACATATTAGATAGTGGATTTTCCTCCTCTTTATTGTCCCATTGTAACCAAGACAATTGATCAATGACCACATTCTCAGTGCCCTTTCAATCTACCATCATGAGATCAAACTCTTGTAAGATCACTAGCCACCATATGACATAGGGGCTCACCATTGGCTTATTCATCAGGAAGCAGATGGTGCTATGGTCTGTGTGCATAAACACTTTGTATCCAAGAACATAATGCTTAAACTTTTCTAGAGTAAACACCACTACCATCAATTCTTTTTTTGTAGTGGTGTGATTTAGTTGTATATCCATAATTCTTTGTCTATTGTAGTGGATGTAATATAAATGTTTCTTATCATACATCTATGTAATCACATCTCACTAGGCATAATTTGATGTATCAGTCATAACATGAAATAGTTTGGACCAGTTGGGTGCTTGTAGGATTAGAGTTTCTACAATTTTTTCTTTTAGCTGTTGGAATGCTTATTCACATTTCACTGTCCAAAAAAATGGATTATCTTTCTTTGCTAGCTCCACTAATAGTTTTACGATCTTAGAGAAATTCTCTATGAATCGTTGGTAGTAGCCAGTATGTCCAAGGAATGATTGAACATCTTTGATAGTTTCTAGTTGATGGATTATTCCATGGATGACCCTTATTTTTTTTAATGTTGACCTCAATTCCTACTTGTGATATTTAGTGTCCCAACATAATGTCCTCTTGGACCACTAGATAACGTTTCTACTAGTTGAGCCTCAGGTTTTTCTCAACACATCATTCTAGTACTTACTCAAGGTAGTCTAAGGCTTCCTCAAATGTAGTTCCATCAGTGTAGATGTCATCCATGAAGACTTTCACACCACTACTAATTTTATACTAAAAAATGATTAGGATTAAGCTTCGGAATGTAGTAGGGGCATTACACAGACCAAAAGGCATCTTGCGATATGTAAAAGTTCCCTAGGGACTAATCATGGATTCAAAGTGTACACCCTAGAATTCTGTAAGTGTGGCACTATGGAGCAACATCCCTTAAGATGTTCATACTAGTAGACTTCACATCCACCATCATCATCTGATTTTATTCCTATAACTTTTTCTATTATAGAAATCCTGCCCTTACCTCTTTGATAAGCATGTTTAACTTCCTTGCACCTCCTATGCTCATTATCACTACCTCATTCCTTGAACTCTTTAGAAATTTTTAGGACAACTTAAAATATTCTATTCATGGAGTCCCATAACTGATCAACCTTGTCCATTATTTCAAATTGAAATTTTTGAAGTGGCAAGGCTTTCCTATTTACCACCTCATCGAGTGTTGATTCTTTCTCACTATCATAGAATTGAACTTGGCTTTTGCGAATGGAAGGATCATGATTATACTCTTTTGCACTTTCTCATTTTTTTAATTAATGTTCCTCTTTAGCTACCTACTCAATCAATCTTTGGATATAATGGGCAGTTAATTCTAATAGTCACCCTTGGGCATAGATGCTAAGGGTTCTCCTTGTTTTAGCTTGAATCCTCTCTACAATGTGGTGAAGTTGATCCAATTAAGAATAACCATGGCCAGGACATTTGTGCATTAAGGAATAGTATTGACTGATGGTGGCATCCAAGGATTCATGTGTTCCTTGTGTCCATCTTTGGATTTATCTTCTCAAGTTGGACACTCTAGAGTATGTTTGATATTTGTCATTGAAAAATTCAAGCATTGTACTCCATCATCTGATAGATTCCGATTCTAAGGACCGGTACCAATTTTCTACTTCTTTAATGAGTGTCCTTAGGAACAACTCAAGTTTTTACCACTCATTCTCTATATTTTGCAAGGCACATGCATCTTGAAAAGCTTAGAGATGGTTCTATGGATTTCAGTTATATTCCCCTTTGAACCTAGGGATATTGTTCATATCTAGCCTCTTGATCTGAATATCCTTTACATGCCTTGTTGGAATTTATATTTCCTTTGCAATGTTTAGCATACTTCGATAGCAAGCAAAGGCTCATCAAGGCCTTAATTTTGATGCCTATAATTCCCTCTACTAGTCTTTCATTCATGGCATTATGTCTCTCTTGAATGCCTACACCCTTGGTCTTGCCTTTCCCAATGGTCCCTTCAATCATTTTAGTCCCGTTGGTCACTTCCATCATGGCCTTGCCCCTTGTAGTTGTGATCAGAGCCAAAAGATGAAGTTGATGATGAAGGTGAAGAGGAAGGAGGACTAGCACCATCACGGTGTCTGCTACCACCTCTTCAATGATTACGATCATGATTATGATCTTATTTCTTGTTGACATCCCTACCTTTACTTGCTTCTTTGGATCCTTCTTTGTCATTAGATCCATTCTTACCGAAACCAGGATTGTGAATCGTCAACTGCAAGTTCTAGTTTTGACCTTGAAACACCACTAATTTCAGCCTAATACTTTGAAACTAGAATAACTCAGAGCCTCTTCAGCTTTTGGAAGGCAAAAATTTGACTAAGGCATGGGACTCACATTGGGCTTCTCAAGCCAAGCTTGCCCTCAGTGTGAGCAACTCTAATGACTTTAAAATCGAGTTAAAGATAGTTCAATCTGAGGGTGCAAGCCATCATCAAGGGTCACTATTTTCTACTCCAAGTTTTAGCATTTGGGAGTTCAAATTTTGGGACAAATTGTACACATTTTCTCACTCACATTGATGGTCATGCTGAGGTCACGCTGGCAGCGTGAGTACAACGTGAGCAACTCTTAGAGCCTAAAAATCAAGTCGAAATGACTTTATTTGAAAGGTGCAAGTCATCCTTAGGGTTCATTGTTGACAACTTCAAGTCCTAGCCTCCAGAATTCCAGATTTCACGTCCAAAATTGCAAGTTCTTGTAGCTCATGTTGTAGTCATGTTGAGCTCACGCTGGCAGTGTGAGTCCAGTGTGAGCTGCCAAAAGTGGTTTAAAACAAGGCACATCAAGCTCAATTTTTTACTTGTAGATTACTGTCAAGGTAAACCACAGTCAAAAAATTGTTGTACTCAAGAAGAAGGATTCAAAGGTTAAAAATTGATGTGAAATACGTCATTTTTTTGGCTCAGGAGGTCACGTTAGCAGCATGAGTCCAACGTGAGTGTAGCATGAGTCCAGTGTGAGTACTAATCATGTTGGACACACCAAGACAAAGTCAACTCATGTTGAAAGCTCTAATGAAATAGAGATGCCTCAAAAAGTCACAAAACCACTCAAATCGACATCCTACAGAAGTCAATTCAAGGATCGAGAAGTTTCAAGCGAGCCAGAATCAATCTCTCTTGTTGTAAATTATCATCTTCATTGTAAATTTTCATCATTTGTGAGCTTGTCAAGCTGTTACGCTCCAAATTGTATCTACTTCCATGGGCATAAGCTAGCTTGTGTGAGCCAACACATGTTGTAAGATACAGTGCATCTGGTTAAGAATGTACCCCACCTACGCACGTCCAGTTGACACATAGTTGTCCCTCTAACACCTATCACATGATCTATTTTCCTCTCATTTCTTAGCCATTGATCCATCTATGAGGTTTGTACATGAGCCTAGCCAAACCTTATAAATACCCCATCCATCCACATAAATAAGGTTGGAAATTTTGAAGGTTGATGGCTTAGGAAACACTAACTAGCAACTTTTGGAAGCGCGGGTGCATCTGACTCCTAGCATCCAAGCACCTACAAGCATATCATCCTAGGGCTTAGTGCTTAACTTGCCATCCACACACACAGCTATGCTTTGATTAGTGCACATTCATTCTAAGCAATACAATACAGTTCATTTTTTCCTTCCATTATATTGTTTACTCTATTTTAAATTCAGTTTATGATTTGTTTACAATAACAGTTCTATATACACTCTATTTACATTTCGAACATCAGTCACGATAACCCTAGCGCAAGCCATAGCTTACATTCAGGGAAGTCCTTGGTTGATTTGCGTGTAGACCATCCAAGGCACTCTACGTTCATTTTATTTTCCAACTTGCCCTCAAGCGAAGATATGGTCACCTGTGTCTGTCTGATGATCTTTCGGTGTTTGTTCTTCCCTTCCAGCCTTACACCGATGATTTTGGTCAGTACAAACCTCCATCACTAAATTTAAAGAGAGTAATTTCATTAAATGAAAAACCTCCAGAGAAGGGCTCTCCACCATCTTTTTGGTATAGTAGAAATGGGGAATCATTAAATCCTTTTCCCTTAAAAAATTCATAATGTTGTTCTAACTGGCGATCCCTAAGACATTATGCTTCAGTGGGATGATAATCCTTAACATCACTATCCTACACAACGTACTCAGCATGAAGTCCTTATAGACTGCATCATATAAGAATTTTTTGGTGCATTGCAGGAACAAATCAATCGGGTGGCAACATGATGTTTGCCTCCATGTCACACCATCACAGCTATTCATCCTGGTGTATGATGAAGGTGAAATTTCATACATACTTATTAAGATGAGCATATATCATTTGGTATTGCTGGGGCATCAGTTGATGTACTTCGTTAGACTTGGATGGAGAATAACTCCTATGAGAATAAGACATCTTATGTTAGAGAATAAACATGCAATGTGCTGTTAAATATTGTTGTAGTTATTTTTGAAGTATGATATGACTCTAAGGTTTATTTCAATGACTTGAATAATTTTTCACTAATCCTAGATACTACATGTAACAACTAAAAGGTCCCTAGCAATGGTGCCAATGATGAGCAGCGAGGTACCCCTACATCCAACCATACAAATCACAAGCATTCATACATGATTTGGTCAAATTTTGCAGACCTTAAGTTCTTAAGTACATTGATTCTAAAAAATGAAATTTAATTGGAATGATTATTGTCTTCTCAATTCCACTTGTGGGGTATAGGTATATGATTAAGTGAAATTGAGGCATATAATTTTTATCATTTTATATTTTATAAGTTTAATCATCTAGAACAATAATGAAAGGTAGAGTAATTTAAAATCTAGTTCATCTACTACCAAGCTAGCCTAACACAAGTACTTGTTTTCACTTTCCAAACACATCCTGAACATGTATAGCATTACTGGGCTACCAAATGTTAAGCATTTCTATATTACCAAGTGCTACACGTATGCTCGAGGTGGTCATGCTTATGTTCCTTAACAATTGGAAATAAATTGCTGAATTAAAGTGCATTAAAGTGAAGTGCATGAATATTAAATGCATTAAAGAAACATTAATATATTCTCAGTGCTGCAAGAATGATTAAAAGGGTTCATTTTTATTCTTTTCACACTACTGTGCTTAGGTACATTAGTGCATGAAAAAAGATCTGTACACACTCAAACTCCTACTATGAGCACTCAAAAAATATTCTAACTCTAGAGAAAACGAACTTCAAGAGCTTCAATATCTATGACAAAAAATGATATGAAAATCATGAGCCCAAGCCCTATATTTATAGGTTGGCATATACCCTACAATATCATATATTTGACATCACATCTTGGACTCCAACATTGGATATCTGATATCAAGGCTCTGATATCAAATATCCGATATCGAAGTCAATCAACACATGATTCATCATTAACTAATAATAATGCCTCTTTCACAAGGAAGCGATAATGCATCATATGAAGAGAACATTTATTGGAGAACTAATGAGATATATATTAAAGAAAATTGTAGTGACCAACCTCATGGAAGGGTTTCATATGTTCGTAACCACCTTGATTACACTTAAGGACTACATTCACCTAAGGAAGATAATCCTAGAGGAGATAATGTAAGTCCTAGACTAGGGGAGGCCTCAAGGCCTAGGACCTTCGCAAACCTAGAAGAGATACATCAAGGGACCATGGGCAACATTATAGAAGCCATGGCAACTCTCCTAGTTCCTCATCTTTCTCTTCCTCTTCAACATCTAATTCTAACAAAGATGAAAATAGGAATAGAGGTATAGAGATAGAGCTCCACTATGGGGTTAAAATAAAAATAGAAATCAAAACCAAGGGCAAAATCAAAGACATCAAAATGAGCATAGACAAAATTATCACAATCAGATAAATAGAAATAGAAGTTTTTGCCACAACATGTTTGATGATGGTGAATCCTTGTTGGCCACTAAAAGCATGATGTAGATCATAGAGGTAGTTAAAATACCCCATAGGCATCACAAGGAAAATTGCATCAAGAGGCTTGATATGAAAACATCCCTAAATTTTCAAGAGACTATGATTCTGATCCATAACATCATTTGCAAGCCTTCCATGATGCCTGTGTATTATAAAACATTGAAAGTGGGTAGCAAAAGCTTAAGCTCTTTTCTAGGATACTAATAGACAATGCTAGAGTGTGGTATAGATCATTGAAACCAAATTTAATCCATTGGTGGTTCACAATGATGGAACTCTTTAATGAGAAATACCAAACCTATGCGAAGGTGTCCAACCTAAGGAAATGAATCCAAGGATGGAAACAAGAACAACATGAGCCCTTGGATATGACCCTAGATAAATACTATTCTCTACTAAATAAATGTCTAGGCCATGGTTTTTCTCAAGAAGATCTACTTTTTTACATCATAGATGGGCTTCATAGTCAAACAAGAGAGATCCTTGGGATGTATGCTCAAGGCCAATTATATGAACTAGGAATCCATCAGATCCAAAATCTAATCAAGCATGTGGCAAAGGAAGAAGTAGAGCTATGTAAATGAGAGAATGTTGAGAAATATCACAAGAACCCAACTCTTCNGGAAGAAGTAGAGCTATGTAAATGAGAGAATGTTGAGAAATATCACAAGAACCCAACTCTTCAAATGAAGAGGACCCATATCTATTATGAGGAAAAAGAGGTAGCTCTCAATGAGGTGATTTTACAACAAACCTTGCCAATACAAAATTCTATTGATGAGTTTGAAGCAAAGCTAGACAAGATGTTGGATTGGATAAATGAGAAAGTTACAACTTGCATAGAAATCATAGAGGAGAGAGTAATTCAAAATAAATCAGGTGACCACAACAAAATGAGGAAAAGGGACTAAGAGACAAGTAAGAACATTGATTAGTAGAAATGAGAAATGGCTATAGAAGAAGAGGTTATAGACTTAACCATAGAAGAAGATGATGGATGTGACATTTGAATATATGACTATCTAAAGGACTATTGCCCAGTCATGTTACATATACATGAGTATTGGGATTTTTTATTGAATCCCAAGTTCATACAAAAGCAAATGCCTAGGAAATTACCTTTCTCACAAGGTAATTATAGACATTCCTACAATCAACCCTACCACCCTAGTGGGACTTCTTATCAGCCTCAATACCATCATCCAACATAGTGGCAAAACCCACAGTCATGGGGGAGGCCATCATCAAACCAATACTACCGTTACTATTAGCTGAACTTGTATGGATATTATGTTCAATAACCTATTTCACCAACTAGTTCCACTTCCTCTACCTTGAATCACTACTACTACTCTCCCAAATATCATCAATCCACAACATCTTATATGAGATTATTACCTCACACCTCTCATCTTCTATCATATTATCAATATTCTCATACTTCCCTTTATCACATGTCACAACCAACAACATAGGAAGGTTCATCATCACAACATCAATGAAAGAATGCCACTTGTGCTATGAACATACATAGAAATGATAATGCCAATAGATCTCCATCACAATCTTAGAAACACCCTTTCTTTAGGATGATTCCCATGTGTAAGCATAACACTCCTAGACCTACTAACTCATCAAAACTAGTAGAAGGCCAATCTAATGCAACAACCTTCCTCATAGGAATGATGTCTCCTAATCTTACAAAAAAGCTAACAACTAGTACCACTACAACATAAGACATAAATGATGAACTTATCATTGTGGAGAGATAAGAAAATACATGCATCATTAAAAGTAAAGGATGTAGTTATGGACTAGAAATTCAAAATATTAACAAAACCCACAACAAAGCTAAGGAACAAGTGCATGAGAAAAAACTAGCCTCTGTAGTAGCCACTACACTAGAAGACATTCAATGGCTTGAAAATGAGAATATAAAATTATTTCAGAGATGCATGGAGGAAATTGATCCACTTATTAGCTCTAGACTTAAGAAAATTGACCAAATAGAGGACTTAGACATGGATATCTTACACTTTGATTATACACCAGAAAAGGATATTAAACATGGAGACTTGGAAATTAAAACAAAAAATCAAAAAGAAGAAGAAAACACATTTGGACCCCCAAAAATGAAAATACCTTTAATTCTAGATGAAGATACATCTTTGAATGATCCAAATGAGACTATCACCAATGTTAGATGTGCTACCGCATGATTAATTAAATTAGTAATGGTGATAGATGGAAAATTAATGGTATATAACCAAGGAATTGTGCAGTCCATCTTTCGAATGTGTGGTCATAAGATTAGTCATGGGGGAGATTCTCCATCCTAGTTCAAGAACTAATAAGTTCTTTTCACCTTTTTTGTTTTATAATTTTTTATCATTTTCCTATTTCTTCCAAAATTTTCTAATTCTTCATATGTTTTCCATTTCTTAATATTTTTCTTTT
>MNCI01037423.1:37858-60685 GCA_015680685.1 Gnetum montanum
AATCCCTTCTCATCCCATTATTCACCTAACTACTACATGTGATTATGAGCCTTTTGGTTTTGTGTAGCTTAGTACAACATTCCAACCACGGTAGTTGTGTGTTGTTTAGAACAAAGGCATGGTCTACATTTAACTTCTTGGATGCCCATAGACATGTATAGAAGTGGTTATGCAAGGGCATTATGGTAGGAGTCTACTTTGGGGAGGACCCACTTGCATAAATTTTTTTGATCATAGCTTTGAAGTAACCTTCACATCTTCCAAAACATCAATGAAAATTTCTATAAATTTATGCATAATTTTGGAACTACTTCTCATCACTTTCAATTACTTTTTACTTGTTTCTACTTTTTTGTTAAAATATCCTTCAAGTTCAATATTTCTTGGCCATATTTTGAATTAGACCTTTGGTTTCATTTGTTCAAAAACTTATGTGCTTCTAGAGTTACACTTATTAGTCATGGGACTAGGGATGTCTACTTTGAAATTTTTCTAACACCATATTTTCAAACATCATGGTAACCAATAGTAATTGATCAAAATAATGTGAATAGCATGATGATTTTAGTTACCTCATAGCCTTGGGCATTGTATGTTTTCATCACCTTGTGCTTAAACAAAGACTAAGGGATCTGAAAAGGGCTAATTATTAAGGAAAATTCACAAAAACTAATGTTGATCCTTTGCTGACAAATGAAGGATATGCCCATGAACAAATCATAGCACATATAAGATAGTAGCTCAAGAATTGAATGTTTGCTAGATCCATGGGACAATGAGAAGAAATTTTAGTTCATCCTTCAAGAATGTTCCACATAACCAAAGAAGCATTAACTTAACAATCAAGGTTGGAAGTCTACCACTACTAGCAACAATAAGAAGAATCATCTTCAGCACATTTTTAAAGACCTTTGCAAATTTTGTAATCTTCAATGTCTATCTAGTATTTTTGTCACTCTGTCATTTTGAAATGCATCCACTTGAATAAAATTTTTTAATGAGGCACTCAGAGTCAATTAGTAGTTAGCATCAATCAATAATCTCATCATTTTAAATTTTTTGTAAAGAAAGCTCAATACTATCTTGTTAACTCGAGGACAAGTTTTTATTTACTTGTGGGGTATGATGAAGCATTAGTTGGTTGCATCGACATAGCCTCTTCAACGTAGCCACTTCAATGTNGACATAGCCTCTTCAACGTAGCCAATTCAAAGTAGCTACCTTAATGTAGCTATGTTGATGTAGCTATGTCATAGTAGCCATGTTGATGTAGCGACATCGATGTAAATGATGCATTGATGAGGCCCTGTCGATGAATGCAATGATGCATTAATGAAGCCCCATCGATGCAGTGTCTATATTTGCCTATAAATACACATGCTTCCACCATGTATTGGCATTCTTTGATCAATAGTGTAGCTGAACTCTTGCATTTTTTTCTGTAGTCTTAAAGAATAGTCAATGAGTGCCTATAATGTGGATCTGAGTTAGTTATACGGTGTCTTATTTGAGTGGCAATGTACCTGGACACATTTCACGAATGACAATAAGATCAAGATTGATTCTTATTCATTGTAGCACTTTGAAATAGATTAAATTTACTTTCCATGATATTTACATTTCATGTACTTAGTTAATATTTATGTTTCCATGCATGTTAATGAATTGGTGGAATAAGCGCAACCAGTTTTGAGTGTAAACATATATTCACTTGGTAATCCCAATAGCATTATTACTTGGTTCACCCAGTGGCACAATCCTTGGTACTCACAGTAGTGGATACATGGGTTTAGGACGTTTACAACAAGCTTGGCATGAAGACTCATTACTCGTAGGCTAGTTTAGACTTTACTTTCTATTGCTAATTAGTTAAATAATTGATTTATTTATTATAATTAGGAGTATCCTAAGGTCAAAACAACATCAAGAATCATATGCCTCACTTTGGACTAAATCATATGTGACAAAGCTACCACTAATCCAAGTGGAAAGATAGCGAATTATGATTAAGGCATAATGATCTAGATGCCACAACTAGTCCCATCCACAAAATCCGATTGGATCATGCATGAACACTTGTGATTTGTATGGTTGGACATTTGGTGTACCTCACTACTCATCACATGGCTATTCTAGGATTAATTTTACGATTGGTATTTCCTTGATAATTAAGAAGAAAAAAGATGTAGGAAACTATTCCTTGGTCACAAAGTCTAATGAGATGGATATGCTCACTACTACCGATAACTTGTTAAAGGATTTAGGTGCATAAGTGGAGGGATCTTAGATGTTCTTAACCAAGCGTAACTGTTTCATAATGGGTAGGAAGATAACATATGTGGTTTCTCCATCATCAACATGTACCCAATAAACCTTGTATTAGAATACTTATATTATGATGAAAAGAGGGGCTTGCAATGCCTCATTTCTCTTTAGACTAGTCTTAACCTAACTATCGTGAAATGTCAGAGTCATCTATTTTGGTTCTTCCTTAAGTGAAGATGACATGATGACAAAGTGGATAGACTTTTCATTGGTAGGCATGCCCTCATTTATAGGAGTTAAATTCAAAATCTTAACTAAAGCTTCACAATGAGTAGTAGAAATGATAACCAAGTCATAGATGCTCAAGGATATATTCTTTTATTTCAATGAGAGCTTGACTTATTCCATGGCAATGAGGAAGTATTTATTATTAGTGGATGATTTTTCTATTTTGTTGGCATTAATTTCTTCCATTTTTCCTAGGATCTCAACTTCATGTTTTAACATGTTTTGTTTTAGCCCCTTGCTTTTCTCTTCTTTGTGATTGTCTTTGGGCTAGCTAGTTGACACAATTTAAGTAGTAGATTTTATGGGCATGGCTAAAATTGGGGTAAGTTTTGGTGCACCTAATTCCTTCTAGACTATCCATTGATTATTATTTTTGGCATTAGGCTTAAGAGGTGATGCTTTCCATTACTTAGGTGGTAACTTTTTATTGTTAGATTAAGAGGCTATTGATGCATTGGCCACTACAAGAGGATGTTCATCAATATGGGCTATGGGATTATTGGTGGAAGGGGGGGGCACTCTAATGATGAATAGTTCTATGGGAGGTGTAGGTTGTGATACCCTTATAATAAATGGTATTCTTAAACTTATGGAAGTTAAAGCCTAGTTGTTACGAGGAGATACTCTAACCACAAATGGCTCCCTAGAAAGTTTAGGCTCATTGGAGATGTTAAATGTAGCTATAGTGTATGGGTCATTACTAGTATAGAGGAGGTTATTGTACATTTACATGGGCTAGTTTTATGGCCTAACAAGATTGGATTCATCTAAGACTAGTTTCCCATTATCTATCATCTTTTAAGTCCATGAAAAAAATCAGTATTAGGGTTAGGGAGTTGATGATAATGGAAAAAATTAGTCTAGCTTGAAGTACTTAGACATTAGTTGATCATCTTTTGAGGTCCTTTGTAATCTCACATAGACAATCGTATTGCTTGTGAGCATTCTTAGATTGTTACTTTTATTAGTGATGGGACGCGATATCGCATCCCCCGTGATATTGCGTAAATGATATCACATCATCCCCTGTGATATCACGGTTCACCACCAAGTCTATAAATAAGAGGTGGCTCTCCCTTGTTTCTGCATCTAGATCTAGATCCTTAGCGAGACTCTTGCAGTTTTACCTCTCCAGAGATAGAATAATTTCCATGTGCCCGCAGTAGGAGCTCCAAAGTGAACGGATCTTATTCGAGCAAATATTGTACCTGAACACAAGTTTGTGTATGGAAATAAAGACAAATTGTTGGATAAACCTTGTAGTTCATGGACTAGGCTAAATAGGACTTTATTTATTGTTATTTATTGTTCATCATTTAAATGCTTTCTTAGTTAATTAAATCTCTCTCAACCCTTCTTCCATAGTTAAGTGCATTCAGTATGACCACTTCGAGCACGTGCGTTACGCTTGGTATTCCCAGTAACGAATAGCATTTGGTAACCAAGGTTGCATTGGTTCAAGGTGTGAACGGTAAGTGGGAATGGATGCTGATGCTAGGTTAAGTAAGGCTTAGTTAGTTAGTTAAAGTTAGTTAATTAGTCTCTTCACCCTTTACCTCATTAGCATAGGAGATAAACATAAAAAATATAAAAATCACATACCTCAAACTTACTTAACCATACAACCGTGACAAATACAAGTAAGTCTGGGAAGACAACGAAAAATTAGCCTTAAGTGTTCCATGAAGTGTGTAGGCACTTAGTCTGTGAAGTTTGATTGGATCACACGTGTAACGCTTGTATTCATATGGTTGAGTGTAGGGGTACCTCGCCACTCATCATTGGCGCCGTTGCTGGGGACTAAGTGTTTGTGCACTAAGTAGAACATAGGAAATCATCCACATCATTGGAAAGCTTAAACAAACCCTTAGGGTTAATTAGAAGAAAAATTATATAACGGTTAATCAGCACACCGAGTAAGATACAATGTCTTCTTCTTCTCATAAAAGCACTTCAACACCTAGGGATCACAAAAGAGACAGTCGACGATCTAACACACATAACCAAAATCTGCCAGTTCCTTAGGAATTTAGTGTGGTATATATTCATCCTGATGAGTATATACCCAACTTTACTTTTATCCTCCATCAAGATGAACAACTGCATTAGTGTGATTTGCAAGGTAACATAGTGTAACCCCCAGATCGGGCAGTTCCTAACATGCTCCTGCATTCTCTTGCACAAATAGACATGATGTAGCTATATGCTGAATATGTTGTAGAAGATTATAACATAAGGGACTACCATCCCATAGAAGCGCAACGTCAATGGGACTTGCGGCAAGAAAGTTGCCACACATCATTGAAGGGCAAAGGCCCCTGTAATGCTTCACCTATCATAAGAGAAGTTAAGGGTGGTGAACCTATCTCAATAGGTTGTCCACAAGATGATGTTCCCCCTCCTAACAATAGTGAGGAGGTGGGGTATTAGAACCTATGCTCCATGATATACAACCCTGGTTATGATCCCCATGAACACCAAATGTTCACCGAGGGAACAAAAACACATGACAAGGATGGCCATTCTGATCGTCATCACGATCAGAGCCGTAGCCACCAAAGAGAAGGTAAGAAACATCATCATGGTGATGGTTCTCCTTCTTCTTCTTCTTCATCACATCATTCACCCTCTCCTTTGACATTAGGATGTAGTCATAAAGAGCATAACGGTGAGGATAAAGGTAAGCAAAATGAGAGACCTCGATGAGAGAGTCGAGAGCGGGGACGAGGGCATGAAAGAAGGGAAAGTAGGGAACAACATAGGCATCATAGACGTCATGAGAGAGATGACCATGACAAACCCCTACTAGCAACCTGAAGTATGTTAGATATTACAGAGGTTGTGAGAATACCTATAAGGCATTAAAAAGATAGATGGATCAAGAGATTAGATATGAATAATATCCCACGCTTCGAGGGGGGATACAACACTGATCCGCAGAATCACTTACAGGCATTCCATGATGCCTTCACCTTGCAAAATATTGAGAATGAGTGGTAGAAATTAAAGTTGTTCCCTAGGACACTCATAAATAAGCAAAGAGTTGGTACCGGTCCTTAGAGCCGGAAACCATTAGGAGGTGGAGTACAATGCTAGAATTGTTCAACAATAAATACCAAACATACTCCAGAGTGTTCAACTTATGTGTTCAACTGAGTTCTTCGATTATAATCTGTATATTAAGCTAAGTTGATCTACTTAAACTTAGTGTAATAATTCTAAGCTTAATTTTTAGGTTTTTTATTTATGCTTAACTATGTATGATTCTTCCTTATTCTAGATTATTTTGAGAGCTCACCTGAACTCAAAAATGGGAAGATTGTTACATGGTTTAAGTTGTTACGTGTTTTGAGCTTGGTTGTGGGTTTTACTTCTAAGTAAAGCTTTTCATTTCATGGGTTTGAGCTCTTGATGCTTGTAGGAAAATCATTTTTTTAAGTTACATTAGCATCTAGATGAAGCTAAAATTTTCATCTAGATGGAAATTTTGTCTCTAGATAAGCTTCACATGCACAAGTGTTGGTGGACCCAATGATAGCTCAAATGAGAACTAAATTTGGGTGCTTTTTCATCTAGATCAAAGATTATCATCTAGATGAACATTGTTAATTGGAGAACCATCATAAGATTCAAGTTATATTTTCTAGCTACATAAGCATGTTGGTCATGAAGCTTTTCATCTAGATACATTATTTGCATCTAGATACGTTCAAAAAACTCACATTTCCAAAAGTTATTTTAAACGGTGGAATGAAATTTCTAACTTTAGCCATTTTAAGCGTATATGTCTCAGCATTTAGAGCCAAGGTTTAGAATCTTATTTTTTATTCTACTTAGCTCAATTTGGTCTACTAGCTCAGCATCACACACAATTGAGTGTTCTTGATCCAACTCAGCTCTTTTTCTTAGCTTTATGAAGTTAGCTCATATTATTTTTAGACTTAAGATGGTAGCTCATATTAAATTTATTATAATAGCTTTATTTGATGGGGCCAAGCTTAAACAAAGCACATGCACAAGAATATTTTAATCAAGCTTAGCAAGAAGAGCCAATTCAAAGAACCATTTTTAGTAACAAAAATAACTTTACCACATCAACCCACAATTAAAAAAAGTGCTAAGTAGAATCAGCTCATAGAACTATTTTTTGACTCTATATTAGCTCTTTAATTTAGTTCTTCCACATCAACTTTCTCCTAAAAACTTAGTGGGGCCTAGTTTAAATATTTTCCAGGCATGTGCATAAAAGGATTTTAATCCAACTCAACGCTTCAATTTAACTCTACCATGTCAACTTAAAAGAGAAAATAATAGAGTGCTTCAACTGTGCTCTACCACATCATCTAAGAGAGAAAGCAAAAAGTGAAACTAGCTTGTAGAGCCATAAAGGATGTACTCAAATATTTCTACCATGTTAATGTTTCCCTTTTAACATGCTAGCTTAGACAGAAAAGCTTGATTTAATGTTTGTTTCTTTACAAAAATGTTTCTAAACCAATTTTTGATCTTACTAAATGCTCTACTACATCAATATCTAGAACCGATATTTAGAACCTATTTCTAGTTCTAAATGGCTTTATCACATCAACATTGCCATATTAACACTACCAGACCAGCAAAAAAATGAAGCTTAGTCATTCATCTAGACCAATGTTCCATCATCTACCATATCAGCACTACCACATTAGCAAATACATGAGGCTCATTTCTTCATTTAGATTAATTTTTCTTCATCTCTCACATCAATGCCTTAACTACAAGTACAAGAAATTTTATTAAAATGAGAAAAAAACCATGAGAATTAAAAGATTTTAAGTATTTCCATGTCAGATTGAGTAGAAGGATAGCTAGAACCAAAGTTTAGAACTAGGTTTTAAACCTGTGCGAGCTACACTAAAAAGAGGACCATGTCATGTTTGAAAATATTAAAGGAGGCAACATAAGCTTATATAGAAGGAGCTATTATACAAAAAAGCTAGAGTGAATGCTACTATAAAAGTGAGCTAAACCTATTAATGAATATAAGGAAGCTTGTTGAAGCTTAAAAGAGTTGTTATAAGAACAACTAGTAATTTATGTGGGAGGGAGCCATTAGCACTAAGATGAAATAACAAATTTCTTTCTCACTTCCGTAGCTTTTAAGGTTCACTTGAAGTTCATGCCAAAAGCAGTAATGGAAGATCTAAAACAATAGGTATGGTTCTTTCTTCTTTAGCTACTCTTCTATAATGGATTGGTGATAGATACAACATATTTCCTTGCATAATTCTTTATTAGATTGATAATGGTTGAATGAATGACTCTAAAACTAGCTAGAAGAAATAAAGGCTATAAATTAAAGCTATCTAGCATAGGTTGTGTAATTCTAGTTTTTGGCCTTGAGCTTGAACTAGAATTTCTTCTTCTATGATTCTCTTCTTTTCTCTCTATTTTCTTTTATGTGAACACTTTTTTTTTAGTTTATTTGTTACAAGGAGGTTGAAAACTCTTGAGTCTCTATTGAAACACCACTAAAAAAATTCATGTTGTAACTTATAACTTTCACCCTTAAACTTGAGGCAAGATCTTATTGTAAAATGTGAAGTCTGCAGTTCACATGCTACAATCTCACATACTTTAACTTATTGAGGCTAAAAAAAGGTTCATAAGTTGTTATTGCCTCACTTTCCAAGTGGAAAAGGTTATATTAGGCATGTATCTAGGCTTGCAAAGGCTAAAACTACCTTGGAAATTCCTAAATTTGTGTTTTTCATAGCATTTATGTTGGCCATGATGATTAATATGCTAGAGCAACCTACAACAAGCATATTAATTTATGGGCTCTAACTTTTACAACATAGCTAGCATGCTTTTGCTAGAAGAAGCTCAAAACTAGTGTATTTTTCATTAAAATTTCCAAATTTAAAAGATATGCTAGGCATGGAAGACTTGTACACACTTGCAAATTACAATAATGTGTCGATAATCATGAAAAAAAATGCATAGCCCCAAATTAGACACTAATGACTTATTTAAACCAAGTTTCAACATATTAAAAATACTTTTGGAATTTTGGCATTGGGATAAATGTTCAGAATTTCAGTTGCAGTGCATATCACCATAAGTCTACCACCATTCACCATTTGTAGTGTAGATCAAGTGCTAGAGAAGAAGATAAGATCTTTGGAAGTAGAAGTTTAGAGCATCTGAATCATGAATCTGACTGCAAGATACACTCAATTGGTTTCATCTAGCTTCAAGCATCTTCCATACACCCTTTTTTGCATTCTAGGCATATAAACTTGTACTTTCCCTAAACTTTATATCTACAAGAGTTTATTATTTTAATAAAATTAACAATTCATTCATTTTTTACAAGTTTATTTTTCTATTTCTCTTGGATTAGATCTACATTTTTTATTAAATTTATTTACACCATTTTACAATTTCTAAGTCCTTGGATGATCGACAAGACCATCTAGGGCACTTTGAATCCCTTTTTCAAGGCCTGTGGGACTTGGAATTAAACTATTCCATTGAAGATCTTTGATTTCTAGTGCTATATAGGAGGGCCTCTTTCCAAGTTCTTCCCCAAATCCTACATTATCCTTGTTCTTTATGAGTTGCAAATATTGTTTAATTTGATTTACATAAAAAATTGAATTTTGCTGAGAAAAATCTACCAAGTAACCAATGCTACCACCCATTCTCATACAACTCATACCCAACATATTTATTGTAGCCAATTTGGATGTTCTCAAAATTTCATAGCAATTGCTAGACGTTTGAAAGCTAGCATATTTCTTGGAAAGACTACAAAATTTTCTTGTTAAAATCTACCTTTGGGTTTTTTAAAGGCCAACATATTTTTTCTAGGCACCATCCACTTGCAACCACATAAAATTTTTCATTATGCTTCTCCTGCAGGCCCATCGTATTTTCCAAAACTAACTTATTTTTCTTAGCAAAACCAACATACCTTTCTCCCACAATGTCAACATACCTTTCCCAAAAAAACCCCTAGCATATCTTTTGGTGAAGAAACATATCTTTTTCACCCACAAAATAACTAGCATATTTTCCATAGGAAAAATGCCATTTGATTTTTTGGAAAAATACCGTAACATTTGGCATATTACTAGCAACTAGTTTTGCATATGCAAATTTTCATAGCAACTACTAGACTTTTTAAAGCTAGTGTATTTTTGCAACAAAATTGGCCATATACTAATTTTTAAATCAAGTTAAAGCCTAACAAAACCTGCACTTCAAATTTCACAAAATTGGATTTTAGGTATGCATCCAAAGGCTAGTGTATTTTTGTAAAGCCTAGCATACTTTTTGTTGGCCTGGTGCATTTTTTCAAAGCCTAACATACTTTTCTTTGGCCTAGTTTATTTTTGTAAAACCTAACATACTTTTCTTTGGCCTAGTTTATTTTTGTAAAACCTAGCATATGTTTTGTTGGTCCATCATATTTATGTAAATCCCAACATACTTTTTTCTAGCCTAATGTATTTTTACAAAGCCCAATGTACTTTTTGCTAGCCTAGCATATTTTTGCAAAAACCAACATATTTGTTGTAGTTTTCATACTATTTCATAGCCAAATCCATTTGTACATAGAGAAATTTCACCTACTAAAACTATTAATTTACAAACTAGTTAAGAACTTAACTAGATGCCTTTTGGCACATCAACTATATTTCCATTGAACTTTACACACATGGCCCCTAGCCAAGAAGCTGTCTACATACATGATCCTAAGGATCTGGTGGTTGTAGAGCATAGACACTCTCTCAAAATACTTAGTATAGACTCCTTCTACTCAAACTTAGATGAAGAATACTATAATGTCATATGTGTCAAGATTCAAGTAGGCCTACTCATCCCATGTGTCGAATCTGAATCCAAGCTTGAGTTTGAAATAATTCACTGAAATGGAAAGGAGTACATCCCTTTCTCCTATGACCAAATAAAGTTGACAAAGTTTCATACACACATGCTAGCCTAGTTAATAGACCTAGATGAGTTGAGTGAGAAAGTTAAGTTAGCGCACAACCAAGAGGAATAAAATGAGTTTGAGGTAAAGTAGAAGCTAGACATGTTTATTAGAAACCTTCTCCAATGATTGGTTGTCCAAGAAACCACCTCTAGCTATGTACCCCTACTATCCCATGCAAGGAAGGTACCTTAATCCCCTCCTACCTATCCCACCATGTTTGGGCCAATAGCTGGCATGACTACACACCAATCCCAACTTGTTTTCCAATTAGCCTCATTATTCTTATTAATTTCCTTTCACATACAACCTCACTCTATTCCTCCAATCCCAATGATGGCTACAATGTCACATCTCCTTTTCATACTAATGGGCCCCTCAGTGGAACCCCAAGCTATACAAGCCTATCATACTCCTTTTCCCCCATTTATTCCTCAACATCCAACTCAAACCTCTTTCTCCTTGTTCAACCCACTTGCAACGGTGGTTACTCAACCTCTTTCACCTATATCAATACCAATCACACAACCTTAGACCACTCAACTTCCTCCTCAATCATCAATACAAACACTACAACCTATAGGGATGTCCTAAGGCTTGGATCAAGCCTTCCAAATGATCCAAGACCTTACTAAAGAGTTGTGAAAACTCAAAGCTAGTACAACTCAGATGATCAAGGTTATAAACTTCTACCAAGATGATCCTATAAACCCTATTGTTCTTCAAATAACCTTACTTGTGGATGAGCCTATACCAAAATTTTCCAAATATAATCATGAAGGGGATCCCAATGCATATCTAGTTACCTTTTGGTCTAAGTGCCTCTTTTTGCAAGCTTGACCTCATATAATACTGTGGATTTTCCCCATGTCCCTTAAAAGAAATACTCTATATTGGTACCGAATCTTGCCTAGAAATTCCATCTCTTCCCTTGAAGACCTGATAAACCAATTTGTTAAGTGTTTCAAATACAACTTGAAGTCATATGCCACATTGGATCAACTAATGAAGGTTAAGCAAGGACCACTTGAACCCATAAAAAGGTTCACTCATATATGGAATTTAATGCTCAATGAGATTCTAGAGCCTATCCCTAAAACTCACCTCTTTGCCATCTTTAAGAGAGCAATAAATAACTTTATTAAGTCAAAGATCTACTACTTAGAGCTCCAGTAACTAGTTCAAGCCTTCTTGAAAACTAAGAACATTAAGGAGGTATCTAAGGCTAGCAATGATTCACCCTATGTGGCATATAAAACCCAACATACTAGGAGAGATAGAGATAAAACTAGGTAAGAACATACAATCGTGGTCGTAGTAACAAAAGAGTCAAAACAACTAGAGAGGTGGGGATCACCACCATGCAATACATCCCTTGACTCATCCCAACCATCCATTTCCTACATCCCAAATCAACCAAGATCAAATTTTGGATGGAAGGATAGATCGAAGTATGGTAGGTTTCCTATGAAGCCCTCTGAGCTTTTAGAATAGTTTCTTAAAGACAACTGTATACAACATAACCAACTATTTGAAGAGGCTTGTAAGAGGCATGATCATCTTTGTGACCTAGCTAGAACTAATGATAGTAACTAAAAATAATCCAAAGCTACCGAAGTACTTTAGATTAGATAGATTTTTCCATTTTCATTAAATGGTTGGTCATGACATCGATTTTTTCCTAGCATTAAAGGATGACCTCCAAAAGATGATCTACCATGAAGAGTTGGTGTTGAATGAACTCAACTCTTCAAGTGCCAATAATAGCTCCTATATTTTAGCCTCATTCATAGAAACCAAATGGTCTAATCCTCCTAGAAAATCATTTGTCAACAAAGTACCACTAGCTAGTACTCAACTCCAAAACACAAAGCCTAGAGAGTGATTTTTCAGATGGGTACCACCTCCTCTAGCCCCTAAAATGTCTTTCATCATACATGTCCTTCCTTCAATGACATCAACTTCACAACCCAGACCATGAGATATTAATCCTCTAAAGCCTAGGGAACCATTTTTTATTTATCTTCCTCCACCTTTGACAAGCAAAATCATAACAAGCCATGACCAAAGCCCACCTATAGTGGCTAACAACTCAACAGTTAGTAAGAAATCATCACCACAATGGTGATGAAAACAACCTATTGCCAAATCCATAATTAAGCTCAGTAAAGGTAGCCAACAACACAAGGCTTTGAAGTAAGTTGACCCACTAAGATCTACATCAAGATCAGCTAAACCCATGGCAGGGGGTCCAAGGCACATACACCAAAACCTAAGTGATGAGTGGCGAGGTACCCCTACACTCAACCATATGAATATGAGTGTTACACGTGCGATCTGGTCAAACTCTACAGACTAAGTGCCTACGCACCTTATGGAACACATAAGGTTAATCATTTTTTGTCTTCCCAGACTTACTTGTATTTTTCATGGTTGTATGGTTAAGTAAGTCTGAGGTATGTGATTTTTATATCTTTTCTGATTTATCTCATATGCTAATGAGGTGAAGGGTGGAGAGACTAATTAACTAACTTTAACTAACTAACTAATCCTTAATTAACCTAGCATCAGTATCCATTCCAACTTATCGTTCACACTCTAAACCAATGAAACCTTGGTTACCAAACACTATTCATTACTAGGATTACCAAGTGTAACACACGTGCTCGAAGTGATCATACTAAATGCACTTAACTACGGGAGAAGGGCTAAGAGAGATTTAATTAACTAATAAAGCATTTAAACGATAAATAATAAACAACAATAAATAAAGTCCTAATTAGCCTAGTCCATGCACTGCAAGGTTTGTCCAAGAAGTTCATCTTTATTTCCATACACAAACTTGTGTTCAGGTACAATATTTGCTTGAATAAAGATTTGTTCACTTTGGAGCTCCTATTGTGGGCACATGGAAATTATTCTATCTCTGGAGAGGAAAAACTTCCAGAGTTTCGCTACAGTTTAGGCCTAAAATTCCAAACAAGGGAGAGCCACCTCTTATTTATAGACTTGGCGATGCACCGTGATATCACGTACATGATATTGCAGCCCATGCGATATCACATCCCATCATACCCCCATGACTGAATAAAAACTCATCCTTCAGTTCCTTACAAAATATTGGGAAGGTATGGGATTATTGACTTGAGTGGAACTAATGGTGAGTGGGATGACATGTGAACAGATCATCATTATAGAACAAAACAAAACTGCTTTTCATGACAATAAGAGTGAACACCTTATACATTTGACATTAGGCCCTATTTGGCAACTGAGAGAGAAGAGAGAAGAAGTCTGTTGCTGCCAAAACCAAGATTGCGCCTTTCGCTGTCTATCCGTAAGCGTGTCATCCATCTCCTTCCTTGCATAGCTGCTTCGGCACCGATCCATTCCAAGTGTTCCCTCCAGATCCAATCCATTGTTGCATGATTGCCATCTACACACACAACATAGTCTTTATATTAGCAAGGGTAAATAAATCACACTGTAGTCAATACCTTACTTCAATGAAAGGTCTTTTGGCTAAGTTGTGGTATGGCTGATATGGGTCTGGAGATATAATCATGGTGACTACCGAAGATGTAGGAGTTAGGAAAAAATCAGAAAAATTGGGTCCTGACCCCCATGACTAAGAGCAAACCTCTGGTAGTGATAGAATGGAAAAGGAAAAAGAACAAGAAAGATGGAGAAAAAGAGACAACTATAACATCGATGAAGTGGATGTCAAGATGGAAATGAACAAAATAGTAGTGACTGCAACAATGTTAAGGGAAAGAAGTTAACTGGTGCACCAAATAGGAATGCTAGTGGGTCCTCCCCAAAGCAGGCTCATGTCCTTAATTCCCTAACAAACCCACATTCAAAGAGTCCATAGGCTCCAGGAATGTCATTTGGAACAAGAGTTAAAGTCTTAACTGCAAGAATTTACCAAAAAGAAAACAATGCATCCACCAAGATATGGACTATTGATATAACCGGCAATGAGGTGATCGATGGAGAAAGAAGGATGGCAAGAAGAGAATGCAATGGAGTCTCAAGAACAAGGTGGTGTACAACCCCTTGTGTGTTTCATGATTAATGTGACTTAGTAGATCCCATTCCAAGTCCAACCTCAACAAACCACATCCAGTGACTTCGCATTAGTGTATTCGGCCAATCCATCCACTTGAATAACAAGAATTCCTTCCCCAAGAGCCACCACCATTCCAACGAAACAAAGGAGGAGATAATGGAAAGCGAGAAGGGCCTTAGTTAGAGGGAACATGTTTATTTTAGTTCCATAACCAGTGCTGGAAGCCCACCTGATTATTTCATCTAAGGGGTGTGCTTTGAATTCTCACTTTTTTTTTCTTTTATGTGTTTATGCATGAGAACCACACCATGCAAAGACTTTGTTATTTTTATTAGCTCAGCTTCCCAATAATTGGGTAACATCGAAATGGTAAGAAAAATAAAGAAGAAAACATCCAAGCATCCAAGAGAATGGCCAACACAAATACATCAAATTCCCTTAAAGTCACACCCTTTTCAATCCTTGAGTCCTTCCTTAGTTTGAGAAATACCCAATCACCGATTTGTTATAGTTCTAATTATTGAGAAAGGGGACTGTATAGTTCCAAGCCAAGACAGAACATAGAACTGGTGGATGAATGGATGAAGTGGACTCATTGCCTATCATATCAAAAGAAACATACCTTAGTATCAACATCATAACTTAAAGGTAAAAACCAAACACTAGTAATCAATAGGAAAACATACCATCATTAAGAACACTTATTAAATGACAAACTTAAAAAAAAGGATAAAACACACTCAAAGAAATGAAAAAGTATAATGATGTTGTAAAAATAAATAAGAAAAGTTAAAGAAATTTATAAAACAAAAATGTGCAAAACAAAAATGTGTAAAAAATAATGTGTAAAACAAAAACTTAAAAGAACTAAGGGCCCCGAATGATCAGCATAGATGGCCATCTCCCCCATGACTGAATGGAAAGGGAGAGATCTGAAATAATGAACGTCTATTTGAATTTCTTAGAAGTGTCCAAGTTCTCCCGATTGATGTTCTTAGATTAAGGGGTGGAAGTCGGCGATGCTCATATTCCAATGTATCTATGCCTTCATTGTTAGTGTGGGTTTTTCCCCCAGTTTGTTCCATGCATGTTGGTGGGTTGCTTTCTTGATCAGCTATGAACCACTGGGTGTTCTCTTGTTGTGTGGTTACTACATATAGGCACCTTTGTATCTAAGTTTCTTGGGCATACCAGTTGCATGAAGGAGATGCTGAGCATTCGTCCATGTCATCACCCTCTAAGTCACTGTATGTGATGCAAAAAAATTTCTTCTTCTCTATCTTTCCATAAATATTTTCCTTAGATATTTCCAAGGAAAGATCGTGGATCCCTAGGCACACGTTGATGGTGCTGAGCCATGCCCTCCCCATTATAATTTGGAAATCCCCTTTGTTATTGTTAATTTCTATCACGAGGAAATCAGCTGGGTATTACCAACCACCTACAGTGGTAACAATGTCCTTCACCAATCCCAAGGGAATGGTGATGGACTGGTCAACCAGCTCTAGTTGAATATTGCTCTCCTTAAGTGGAGGTAGGTTCTAGGCTTGATACATTTCTCGTGAGATTAAGTGACTCCAGAACCTAAGTCAAGAAGAGCCTTATGTGGTTCGTTCTCGGCGACCTGGAGGTATATTAAGGGATTTCCAGGGTCAAAGAGTTTCTTGGGAAGGTGGTCAACCTTGATCCAGTCGGTAATGGTATGTGTTAACATAATTGTATACATTAAGCCTTGTTTTTGGTTTGAAATGAGTTTCAAAGCCTTGTATGTTGGAGGAGCATGCATAGACTCAACCGCTTATGGTTGTGAGAGCTTGTTTGGGATTTTGGTTTTGAAGAAATGTCTTCTCTTTTTATGGTTGTCAGAACCAGGAGCAGGTTGAAGGTTTGCAGCTCTCGTAGCATTACATTGCTACAGTTGAGTGGGGAGTTCCCCTTGCATTGTTGGAGCAGGTGGTAGTGGAGCTACCAGCATAAGAGTGGCGGATGGATTCGGAGGATGGTATGCATGTTATGTATCTTCCATGGGAGAAGGTGTCCTAAAATACTCCCAAACTTGGTAGTGACGTTGTGGGGTTGCATGACCCATAGATTCACTTGGANGCGCATGCACCCCAGACTCTTGCAGATGTGAGATTATTTGACAACATCCCTTAGGATGGTCATATTAGCAAATCTCACATCCACCATCATTGTTTGTGTCAAAATCCACAACCTCATCAAAGGTAGTCATTTTTCCCTTACCCTTGTCATGTGCATGGCCTGAATCTCTCTGCTTTTTCTTACCATGGTTACTACTTTGTTCCTCATTAGACTCATCTACAATTTTTAGGACAGTTTCAATTGTGTTGTCTAAGGAGCTCCATATTTTATCTACCTTAGCTGATACCTCCATTGTTAACTTTTGAATCGGCAAGGTTTTTCTATTCATCAACTCTTCGAGTGGTGACTCATCCTCTTCACAACAAAATCTCACTCCCTTCTTTCGGAGGGAAGGATCGTGGTTATATTCTTCCGCACTTTCTCTTTTTCATAGCTCCCCTTCTTCTTTAGCTACTTACTCCAACAATCAATGAATTTCATGTGATCTAAATTCAGATAATCTCCCTTGGGCATAAGTCCTAAGGGTTCTCCTAGTCTCATGTTTTAGCCCATCTACGAGGTGGCGTAGTTGTTCCTGTTGTGCATAACCATGGCCCGGGCAACGATGTAGCAATGCATAGTATCAGCCCATGGCAGCATCCAAGGGTTCATGATTACCTTGTTTCCATCCTTAGATCTATTTACGCAAGTTGGACACTTTGGAGTACGTTTGGTATTTATCCTTAAACAATTCTAGCATTGTACTCCACCTCCTAATGGTTTCTGATTCTAAGGACCGATACCAACTCTCTGCATCCTTTATGAGTGTCCTAGGAAACAACTTTAATTTCTACCACTTGTTCTCAATATTTTGCAAGGCACAGACATCGTGGAATTCCTATAAATGATTTTTTGGATCAGCGTTGTATCCCCCTTCGAAGCATGGGATATTATTCATATCTAATCTTTTTATCTGACTATCTTTTTGATGCCTTGTTGATATTCTAACTGCCTCCGTAATATCTAGCATACTTCAGGTGGCAAGTTGAGGTTCATCATGATCATCTCTCTTATGACGTCTCTGATTTCTACATTGTTCCCTACTTTCCCTTCATTCATGCCTTGATTCTCTTGACTGCCCTTGTCCTCTCTCTTGACTCTCTCGTCGAGGTCTCTCATTTTGCCTACCCTTATCCTCACCATTATGCTCTTTGTGGTTGCGCCTTGATATGGAAGGAGAGGGTGAATGATGTGATGAAGGAGAAGAAGAAGGGGAACCATCGCCATGATGATGTTTCTTACCTTCTCTTCAGCTGCTACAGCCCCAATCGTGATGATGATCCAAATGCCCGTCCTTTTCATGTGTTTTTGTTCCTTTAGTAAACAGTCGGTGTTCATGGGGATCAGAACTAGGGTTGTATATCGTGGAGTGCAGGTTCTAATACCCCACCTCCTCACTATTGTTAGGATGGGGAACATCATCTTGTGGAGAACCTATTGAGATAGCTTCACCACCCTTAACTTCTCTTATGATGGGTGAAGCATTACGGGGGCCCTTGCCCTTCAACGATGTGTGGCGACTCTCCTGTCGCAAGTCCCATTGATGTTGTGCTTCTGTGGGATGGTAGTCCCTTGCATTGTAATCGTACACAACATACTCAGCATATAGTTGTGACATGTTAATTCATGCAAGGGCATGAAGGAGCATGTTGGGGCTGCTCTATTGAGAGGTAACACTATGTTACCTTCTAAATCTCTCCAACACAGCTGTTCATCTTCATGGAAGAAAAAGGTAAAGTTGGGGATATACTCATCAAGATGAATATATACCACACTGAATTCCTAAGGAACTGGTGAATTTTGGTTATGTGTTTGATGCTGCTGACTATTTCTAGTGTTATCCATAGGTGGTGAAGTGCACTTGTTCAAAGAAGAAGACATTGTTATTTTATTCGATGTGCTGATTAACCGTTATATAATTTTTTGTTTAATTAATCCTAAGGGTTCGTTTAAGCTCCCAACAATGTGGGTAATTTCCTATGTTCTACTTAGCACACAAACACTTAGTCCCCGACAACGGTGCCAATGATGAGTGGCGAGGTACCTCTACATTCAACCATATGAATACGAGCATTACACGTGCGATCTGGTTAAACTCTATAGACTAAGTGCCTACACACCTTATGGAACACATAAGGTTAATCATTCATTGTCTTCGCAGACTTACTTGTATTTGTCATGGTTGTATGGTTAAGTAAGTCTGAGGTATGTGATTTTTATATCTTTTCTATTTTATCTCCTATGCTAATGAGGTGAAGGGTGGAGAGAATAATTAACTAACTTTAACTAACTCACTAAGCCTTAATTAACCTGGCATTAGCATCCGTTCCAACTTATCGTTCACACCTTGAACCAATGCAACCTTGTTTACCAAACACTATTCATTACTGGGATTACCAAGCGTAATGCACGTGCTCGAAGCGATCGTACTGAATGCACTTAACTACGAGAGAAGGGCTAAGAGAGATTTAATTAACTAATAAAGCATTTAAATGATAAATAATAAATAAAGTCCTAATTAGCCTAGTCCATGCATTGCAAGGTTTATCAAAGAAGTTTGTCTTTATTTCCATACACAAACTTGTGTTCAAGTACAATATTTTCTCGAATAAAGATCTGTTCACTTTGGAGCTCCTACTGCGAGCACATGGAAATTATTCTATCTCTGGAGAGAAAAAACTTCCAGAGTTTCTCTACGGTTTAGGCCTAAACTTCCAAACAAGGGAGAGCCTCCTCTTATTTATAGACTTGGCGACGCACCGTGATATCGCGTACATGATATCGCAGCCCATGCGATATCATGTCCCATCATACCCCCATTACTGAATAAAAAATCGTCCTTGAGTTCCTTACAAAATATTGGGAAGGTATGGGATTACTGACTTGAGTGGAACTAATGCTGAATGGGATGACATGTGAACAGATCATCATTACATAACAAAACAAAACTGATGTTCATGACAACAAGAGTGAACACCTTATACATTTGACATCAGGCCTTATTTGGCCGCTAAGAGAGAAGAGAGAAGAAGTCTGTTGCTTCCAAAACCAAGATTGCGCCTTTCATTGTCTATTCGTAAATGTGCCATCCATCTCCTTCCTTGCATAGCTGCTTCGGCACCGATCCATTCCAAGTGTTCCCTCTAGATCCAATCCATTGTTGCATGATTGCGATCTACACACACAACACAGTCTTTATATTAGCAAGGGTAAATGAATCACAGTGCAGTCAATACCTTGCTTCAGTGAAAGGTCCTTTGGCTAAGTTGTGGTATGGTTGATACGGGTCTAGAGATATAATCATGGTGACTACCGAAGGTGTAGGAGTTAGGAAAAAATCGAAAAAATTGGGTCCTGACCCCCATGACTAAGAGCAAACCTCTGGTAGCGATAGAATGGAAAAGGAAAAAAACAAGGAAGATGGAGAAAAAGAGACAACTATAACATTGATGAAGTGGATGTCAAGATGGAAATGAACAAAATAGTAGTGATTGCAACAATGTTAAGGGAAAGAAGTTAACTGGTGCACCAAATAGGAATGCCAGTGGGTCCTCCCCAAAGCAGGCTTATGTCCTTAATGCCCTAACAAACCCACATTCAAAGAGTCCATAGGCTCTAGGAATGTCATTTGGAACAAGAGTTAAAGTCTTAACCACAAGAATTTACCAAAAAGAAAACAATGCATCCACCAAGATACGGACTATTGATATAACCGGCAATGAGGTGATCAATGGAGAAAGAAGGATGGCAAGAAGAGAATGCAATGGAGTCTCAAGAACAAGGTGGTGTACAACCCTTGTGTGTTTCATGATTAATGTAACTTAGTAGATCCCATTCCAAGTCCAACCTCAACAAACCACATCCAGTGACTTCGCATTAGTGTATTCGGCCAATCCATCCACTTGAATAACAAGAATGCCTTCCCCAAGAGCCACCACCATTCCAACAAAACAAAGGAGGAGATAATGGAAAGCGAGAAGGGCCTTAGTTAGAGGGAACATGTTTATTTTAGTTCCATAACCAGTGCTAGTAGCCCACCTAATTATTTCTTCTAAGGGGTGTGCTTTGAATTCTCACTTTTTTTTTGTTTTATGTGTTTATGCGTGAGAACCACACCATGCAAAGACTTTGTTATTTTTATTAGCTCAGCTTCCCGATAATTAGGTAACATCAAAATGGTAAGAAAAATAAAGAAGAAAACATCCAAGAATCCAAGAGAATGGCCAACACAAATACATCAAATTCCCTTGAAGTCACACCCTTTTCAATCCTTGAGTCCTTCCTTAGTTTGAGAAATACCCAGTCACCGATTTGTTATAGTTCTAATTATTGAGAAAGGGGACTGTATGGTTCCAAGCCAAGAGAGACCATAGAACTAGTGGATGAATGGATGAAGTGGACTCATTGCCTATCATATTAAAAGAAACATACCTTCGTATCAACATCATAACTTAAAGGTAAAAACCAAACATTAGCAATCAATAGGAAAACATACCATCATTAAGAACACTTATTAAATGACAAACTTAACAAAATGGATAAAACACACTCAAAGAAATGAAAAAGTATAATGATGTTGTAAAAAAAATAAGAAAAGTTAAAGAAATTTATAAAAAAAAAATGTGCAAAACAAAAATGTGTAAAAAAGAATGTGTAAAACAAAAACTTAAAAGAACTAAGGGCCCCGAATGATCAGCATAGATGGCCATCTCCCCCATGACTGAATGGAAAGGGAGAGATCTAAAATAATGAACGTCTATTTGAATTTCTTAGAAGTATCCAAGTTCTCCCGATTGATGTTCTTAGATTAAGGGGTGGAAGTTGGCGATGATCATATTCCAATGTAGCTATGCCTTCATTGTTAGCGTGGGTTGTTCCCCCAGTTTGTTCCATGCATGTTGGTGGGCTGCTTTCTTAATCAGCTATCAACCACTGGGTGTTCTCTTGTTGTGTGGTTACTACATACAAGCACCTTTGTATCTAAGTTTCTTGGGCACACTAGTTGCATGCAGGAGATGCTGAGCATTCCTCCATGTCATCACCCTCTAAGTCATTGTATGTGATGCACAAAAATTTCTTCTTCTCGATCTTTCCATAAATATTTTCCTTAGATATTTCCAAGGAAAGATCATGGATCCCTTGGCACATGTTGATGGTGCTAATCCATTCCCTCCCTATTATAATTGGGAAATCCCCTTTATTACTGTTAACTTCTATCACGAGGAAATCAGCTGGGTATTACCAACCACCTACAGTGGTAACGATATCCTCCACTAATCCCAAGGGAATGATGATGGACTGGTCAACCAGCTCTAGTTGAATATTGCTCTCCTTGAGTGGAGGTAGGTTACAGGATTAATACATTTCTCATGAGATTAAGTTGACTTTGGAACCTAAGTCAAGAAGAGCCTTGTGGTTTGTTCCCGATGACTTGGAGGTATATTAAGGGACTTCTAGGGTCAAAGAGTTTCCTGGGAAGGTGGCCAACATTGTTCCAGTCAGTAACGGTATGTGTTAACATAACTATATACATTAAGCCCTATTGTTGGTTTGAAGGGAGCTCCGAAGCCTTGTATGTTGGAGGAGCATGCATAGACTCAACCGCATGTGGTTGTGAGAGCTTGTTTGGGATTTTGGTTTTGAAGAAAGGTCTTCTCTTTTTATGGTTGTCAGAACTAGTAGTAGGTTGAAGGTTTGCAGCTCTCGTAGCATTACATTACTGCAGTTGAGTGGGGAGTTCCCCTTGCATTGTTGGAGCAGGTGGTAGTGGAGCTACCAGCATAAGAGTGGCGGATGGATTCGGAGGATGGTATGCATGTTATGTATCTTCCATGGGAGAAGGTGTCCTAAAATACTCCCAAACTTGGTAGTGATGTTGTGGGGTTGCATGACCCATAGATTCACTTGGAGAAACTGGCTGCTGCACGTAGTAGCCATACAGGTCCAGTTTCCAGTAAGGGTATTGTTGTCTAGGCGGTGGCATCCCCCATGACTATGGGCGTTGCCACTGCTGATGTTCCCTGATAGGTTGTGGCAGAGTTCCGCTTGGATAGTATGTTAACAGTTGGTGGAACTACTT
>MNCI01037427.1:0-55842 GCA_015680685.1 Gnetum montanum
AGTAAAACAAGTGGAATTCTACAAGTTTGACAAGTGGGGAAGGTGTCTAATCCACCACTTGGTGAGGATTATGACAAATGGTTTGAATGCCTAAAAAGAAGGAAGCTTGGTTGGAGACACTTGGATGGAAGTTAAACATTTAGGCACCTATAAAAGAAGGGTTAGATTGCTTAAGATTTCATCATCTTTCATCTCAAGTTTGGTAGTGAAGATTAGAGAGAGCTAATGGAGTTTAAGAGAGCAATGAGAAAGCCTTTTATCCCATATGTGATGGGATGTTGCCCTGAGCATGTTTTAAAAGCCTATCTAAAGGCTAAATCTTGTGGAGCTCCAAAGGAGTGCCCTTTTATGGCTTGGCTATCCGATGAATTCTCCTTTCTCACTTGGGGTTTAGATATTGAGACCAACTTTTGGGGGCAATATCAAGATTGCTCTAAAGATGAAGAAAAAGAAGAAGAGTCACCAACTCATGGAGAATCACCATGGGGATGGAGAGAAGCTTTGGCCTCTCATGAAGAGAATGAAGGAAGCAATGGAGGAGAACAAGAGAGCTCTTCCAACCAAGAAAATAAGGAAAAACTTGAAGAAAAAGCTTCATCAAATCAAGGTGAGAACTCCACCAAAAAAGAACACCACAAGACTGCTTATATTACATCAGAAATATCTTATGAAAAGGTGATGGAGATGAGGATTCCCACTAGGGTAACCCTCACAATTCAGTTCCCATCCCAAGAATAGTCCATTGAAGGACTTGATAATGTATTGTTTGTTGTGTGCATTTTGTTATTTTAGGAATGAGGTTTTTGTCCCATCACACCTTATGTTAAATGGGAATTTTCCTCAAAAAAGATTTCTTCTTGAATGTAAAGATTTCAGTTTTTGAAGTAAAGTTGCACAAAATTTTCTTTAAAAAGGATTTTAAGGGGGCAGAAATGTTGATACATTCAGCCATTTTATGGAGCAGCAAGATGATAAAATATGAATAAAGTCACAAGGGATATTCAAGAGAAATATACATGGTTTTTGTGGTTAAATAATATTTTATACTTTGATATTCAAGAAGAATAGTTGAAGGAAGATAAATTTGTTTTAATGGTAAGGAAAATTTATCATGCTCCTTTGAAAAATGGAGGATGAAAAAAGGGGGAAGACATCACATCAAGGAGCATCATCATCACACTTGGAAGATTTGTAAAGAAGATGGATTGCTAGAATAAAGATTTCAGCCTCTTTGTTATGGTCCTGTGAGTTATGCATTTCATTTTTTTGTTTTGTTTAAATTGCTTAGCTAGTGGTTTAGATAGTATCATCCTTGGCAAGTAATTTTGGGATTTTTAGATTGCTTTTATTGTTCTTGTTGCCCGATAGAAATTTCTATTAAAATTTTTCCATAGAAGCGCTTGTGTTTAAAAGCCTTAAGAGCATTTTAGTAGTAAATTTCGTTATTGTGCAACGTTTGGGAACTGCTATTGGGTTGTTGAAAGAGAGCCTCTGTTTGTAGTCACGCCGTGGAACAGTCTAGTAGTCAAGAGGGTTCAGAAAATCTTTGGTATTTTGATGGGACCAGAATAGCTTCTTTATCTTTAAAGTGATTTTCCGTGTTATTTCAATCAGAAATTGTCAAGTCTTTTAAAGGTTCTGTTTGAATGCAATCGTTGGCATCTATTGTCTAGTCAAAGTGGAGTCTCGTACGTGGTAGTTTACGTAGCGATTTTTGATAGCACAATAGGTTTGTCTTGAAGATATTGCTTGGTTGAGCCTTGGAAGTTTGAACAATTCGTAGATATTGAATTTGGAATAACTTTATTGCGAAGTGTTTACTCGTGTCATTTTACCTTGCTTAAATATTTGAGGTCCACACAAATCTGCTTTCTTTTCTTTTCTGTCTATTTCCATTGAATCTTGCTCTATTTCTAGTTTTCTTGTGGAACTATATCTCTCTCTGGGGAAAATTAGGAGTAGATTTTCGGAGTTGTGCTCAAATGTTTATGCAAAATTTTATTTGTTACAAGTAGGTATTATAGGGACCGCATAGACTAGGTAGTTGAACAAAATAGGAAACTTTCAATAACTCACAGTACTGGACAAAGTTGGCTGAATCTCTTTAAAGTAAAGTCATTTGTATTTCACACATACGCAATCGTTACATTGCACACAACCGCACGCTGCAACAGCACACACACATACTCACATTAACTACTGAGTTTATTTGGAGGTATCTGGGCCTTGGTGTAGCCAGAGACCAGCAGGCACCTAAATCCTGTTCGAGGACACTCGTTGGCGGTCGCGTCCCAAACGGTCGGCAACAAACATGTCTCTTGAAATGATAATACCATCGCAGATGCACTGGCCAGCCTAGCGCTAAACATATCGCCTGACATATTCCATACATTGCCAAGCTCCATAATTAATTGCGCCAAGCCAATAACGGATACTCTTGATGCGTTGCCAATTGCATCCGTTAGTACAACACACGCGGTAGAATGGTATGACGACATAAAAGAGTACCTTCTACGTGGTGAAACACTGCAACACTTAACGAATGCACAAAAAGACATGGTATGAAAGCGTTCTAAGCAATATGCATTGGTAGGAGACACCTTGTGTCATCGATCCTACGAAGGCATATTGCTAACATGCGTTAGTAACACTGATGCCCAAACCATCGTTGAGCAAGTACATGATGAACTATGCGGAGGACATATAGCACCAAAAGCAATGGCAACAAAGATAAAACGTTTAGGCTATTATTGGCCACACATGGAGTATGATTATCTCTCCAAGGCTAAAACATGCAATACCTGTCAAAAACATAGTAATCTGATCCATGTTCCACCAAATGAGTTGCATACGGTGCAAATCACGTGGCCCTTTCAAAAGTGGGGATTGGACCTTATCGGACCAATAACACCGTCATCTTTTGCAGGGCACAGTTTCATCATAACCGCGACAGAGTATTTCATGAAGTGGGTAGAAGCTATTCCCCTTCGAAAAACCACATCTAAACACGTATGCAACTTCATTCTTGAAAACATTGTGAGCTATTTTGGCATCCCCATGACCATCATCACTGATAATGGGCCACAATTCAGCAGTGCCGAAACCAAAACTTTCTGTGAAAGTCTGGGGATCAAAAACTCATTTTCATCCCCTTACTACCCTTAGAGCAATGAGCAAGCAGAGGCCACAAATAAGACCATCATTACAATACTTAAAAAGTTGCTTACCCAAAGCAAGAGAAGATGGCACGAATAGCTAGTATACGCACTGTGGGCATATCGCACGATGCATCGAACTTCAATAGGTAAAATGCCATATAGTCTTGTTTATGGTTCAGAAGCTATTTTACCTCTGGAATTACAGGTATCATCTTTAAGGATCACACTTTATGGACTCCTCAACGAAGGGTAAAACAATGACCTACGCATCATTGACTTGGACTCAGTGGAGGAGGAACACATACGTGCACTCGATCAGATTGAATGGTACCAAAAACAACAACAGTAGCGCCATCGACATGACATTCATAAGCACCCCATCAAAGAAGGCGACCTTGTACTTAAGGCCGTTTGGGAACACCTGGACAAATTCTTAGCCAACTGGGAAGGGCCCTACTTGGTCACCAAAGCATACGACAATGGAACATTCAAGTTGGCTAATATGGAAGGGCATGAGCTTGCAAATCTGACCAATCACTTGTTCTTGAAACCGTTCCACATTTGAGTACAAGCTCAGGTACGTGTGAGTCCTAGCATCATGACTTAAAACTGATACCACAGCTCATCCTAGAATCATGACGGTAAACTGATACCACAGAATAGTCCTGGAATCATGACTTAAAACTGATACCACAGCTTGTCCTGGCATCATGATGATAAACTGATACCACACAGCATCTGCAATGACAATAAACTAGCACCCGTCCGGTATGACAATAAACTGCCGCAGTCCCACTTGCTGGAGTCTGCTAAGACTATAAACTGGTTTGCTTCTTCACGGTCCGCCAATACTAGAAACTAGCAATGTACCATCTGCCACGATGCTAAACAGGCAATGTCCAATGGGTCATGACATAAAACTAACCCATGATAGCCCACTAAGACTATAAACTGGCAATTTCATCTCTGATTCCTCAATCTGTGACTCCATTCAAACTTCATCAAAATCGCTGCATCGCTCGCCATCGGCCGATCCTAACGACATTGTTGCCAGCCATATACCATGCTTGAAATCCCATCTAGTGCCTTTGTTTCATCAGTAGCTATTTAAGTCTAAGCTTGCTTATGCACTCATGGCTTTCTTGTGTCCTTGGAGTTGTGTTTGGAAGACGACACTCAGAGGTGTTCGCATAAGAAGGCACTTCGTCATAAGCAGCAAGGTGAGACGTTGTTCACAGCGCATGTGACAAGACTAATCAAGTCATTCACTAGTACATCCCCCATTTCATACCCTACCTATCCCTCAACACCTTATACTTGGTTATATTCCGAACACATCCGGTACAGTCCGAAACATCGAACATACTGTTGCATATCGTGCCACTCCTAAGCGGCTGCAACCCACAACATGAAATTTGAGTATAAAAAAAAAGTCATCCCTTCCCACATAAAATACGAGATGGGATGACAGTTGCCTCCAGAGAAAACGCTCATGTCTAAAATAATCAAGATACATCCTGTTGCATGGCTTTGGCTCTCCACCAACAAGTGCCCCCTAAACACTAAACAAGGGCCCTGTTCCTCCAAAGAATACAATATATCATCACGTAGCTTTGGTTTTGCCAACAAGTCCTCTCGGACACTAACGAAGAGTCTTGTTTTACCAAAGAACGCACATCTCATGTCTTGATTCTGAGTCTGCTAAACAATGGCTATTGGCAAGGATCAGCATGACTCGTATACATGCCAGCACATCCCCTTCACTATACACAACCTTGATTCCTCCTGAATCCCCCACAGTTTCTCTTTCCCTATCAAATAAAAATTCCATTTCCCACAATCCCATGTACTACTCAACACGGTGCGATGATGTCTAGTTAGGTGGCAAAGGACAAAGTCTCTATCGAGTTGCTCATGGTGTTTTTCACTTCTTTGTCGATGCTTCTCGGGTCGATTCCTCCAAGCGTCAACAAAGAGGGGCCAATGAAACATGACAAAATTCTGAGCTTAGTACGTTTCCAACAAGAATCAAGCTTAAGGGCCCATCGACAACTTCAAGCAGAGTCGAACTCGACGAGGAGCAGTTCCTTGGGACCCGTCGACAACCACGGCAACATCTGCTATCAAAAATGACAACTTCGGAGCTCAAAATACTTAGTTTTCATTAAGTATCCATTCACAGCATATACGCCCAACAGACACAGCGTATATGCCCAACATTTACAGCGTATATGCCCAACGTATACGCCTGGCATGCAACCCTCGAAGATGGCAAAGAAACAACATTTTAGAGCAAGATTTGGTACAAGGTATCAACTCGTGCAAACAGGGCAATCATCAGATGTTGACATCAGGCGTCCTGGAGTCTATACGCTGAGCATGTACATCCTGCTCACCAAGTGTATACGCCCAGCACATCCAGCGTATAAGCCTAGCATATATAGCATATACGCCCAATGTATACGTCCTGCATGTGCAGCGTATACGCCCAGAGTCTACGTCCACCAGATACAACGTATACGGCCAGTGTATACGCTTAGTAGATGCAGCATGTTGTACACTTGTAAATTTTATTCTTTTGCACCCGATCAACGCGCCACGTGTCACCCAACCCGAGTCTAATGTCTAAACCTGTATAAAAACCTCAATTTTTCATTAGAATGGGGATGGCAATTTGGAGTAAACCAGAGAGAAAAATAGAGACGCTAAGAACCAGAGCAGAGAACCTTGTACATTGGATCTCAACCTTGTACGCTGAGCATATAGCCTCTACGATGTGCCTACAGTTTGAACCAACACTTAGTCATCCCTGCATCCACCGGGGCTATTTGTCTGCCTTGTGTGAAAGCCACAACTGCGTTAGACCGGTGCATTGTAACTCTCACTCTACAATAATATTGCTGCATTTTCTTCCTAAAATCTGTTACAGTTTTCCATTTAATTATTGCATGTTTGTTGTTTACGCTTTGGTACATTTACGCTCCGTTTACATCAGTTACGCCGTTTACATCTCATTTTACATCAGTTACGCTATTCACATATAACCCAGCGTATAGCACTTCGGTGTACGTTCAGGGAAATCCTTGCCTGATCCGCATGTGGACCACTCAAGGTACTCTACCTTCGTTAATTCCAGCTTGCCCTCAAGCGAAGGTAGGGTCTTCTGTGCATGTCCAGTGATCCCCCGATTTCTGTTTCTTTCCAGCTGGAGACCGATGATTTCGGATGGTACAATACTGCCTCCTCCTTGATACGAGCGTGAGGAGGAGGAACATTGGCCACAGGACTATGTAAGTAGCATAGAACGCCCACGATGTCCAAAACAACTAGGACAAGCTTTAGCATAATATTGTAAAATAAAAAAAAGCATTACTATTAGACAAACCATTTGGACATAAACGTTCATCACATGAAATTAGGGTTCTCTTGACTCTTAGAAAATTACAGATTATATGGAGACGCATGGCCAAAATTGCCAACACCCTTGCAACGGCTCAAGGTCTATCCCCGACAATAGCAATGAAAGCAACACTACGTATTACTCCAACGTAACATGAAACTATTACGGGTGAGAAAAGAAAAAAGAAAACGGAACCCTGATTATGTTACTTATGGGTACAATACCTAGACTTTTTGGTTATACATTACATCTGCACAGTATTACTCAACGTTACCGAAACCCTCGTGACAAAGTCCATCTCCAAGAGCGAGTACACAGGTAATATATGAAACTACAATAGCTCAGTCCACGTAAATAGATATTAATGCCCGACGCAGCATACACATTCAAAATAGATACGACCACAATGCTGCAACAAAGATAATAATCGTGCAAGAGGATGAAAGGCGACTTACCGGTTAAGTGGAGTAACCTCCCGAGTCGCGACTCTGGCCTGTGAAGCCCACTGCAAACTCTCCTACACTTCGTCAATCTTTACCAATTTGGCATTCTTTCCTCTGATCTTTTGTGCCATAATTGCAATTGAACAAATCTTCACAAAATTGTCTGTTTACGCCTTGCTTCCGCTTCCTTTCCGCTGTAGCTAGATTCAAAATCGTGATATCTTTGGCCTATTTTGAGCATGAACCACTGGTTTATAAATGAAATGTTTGAAACTAACTGATTTTTTGCCCGATTGATGCGGAACTTTCCCGAAACACCAGTGTCAGCATGACATGAAACACGAAGATCGGGGCATTAATTTTGTAGCTATTGTGTGAATTGCGATCTGAAATGACCCTAAACTAATTCATATCTTATCACCTCATAATCCGGCCGCATTAATTACGGTCTATACAAAAATTCAAATTGAATTATTTCGACACGCTAGACATGCCACGTTACATCTTTCATCTTACTTAACAGAAGTCACACGCTAGCATCTAGGAAGCCTGGCTCGCCATTTTCTCCTAAATTGTGCATATTTGTAATGGTCCACTAAGACCTTAAACTGGAAGCTTCTCTATTACGCAACTCTAACACAAGGAAAAAAATAAACTCTTATCATTTCAACAGATCAGCAGAAAAAAAATAATGTAAAAACTTCCATTTTTGACAGTTTTGTAGGGCAATTCGCAAATGGATGTAGCTTTATCCACACCCCTAGCATTAATAGGCCCATATGGGGAGACCATTAGAATGATCAATCACATGCTAATAGGAATAGACCCTTCCCTCTGTGATGCAACCATAGCAACATCAAAAATATCCCCAGACTGGCTAGAACATCTGGTGCAAACTCTAGACTTGGAAGCTCGTGATGTGACCAAGGACCCTCTCAATGAGTTCCCTATAGTTACGCACAAAGGCAAAAATAAAACTCTTAGGGTTAGTTCCCTTCTGGACCAATAGACGCAGAGTGGCATAATGCAAGTGCTCCAAAATAACGCTACTGTATTTGCGTGGTCGTACGAAGACATGCAGGGATTAGACCCAAGATTAATACAGCATAACATAATTTTAGACTTGCACATCAAAGCAATTAGTCAGAAGGCACGAAAGATTAAGCCAGAAATCGCGCTAGCAGTGGGTAATGAAATCACTAAGCTATATCAGGCTGGTTTTATTCGCGTGGTCGATTACTTGGACTGGGTGTCCAACATCATAGTTGTCTCTAAGAAAATGGGAGGAATACGCATCTGCATAGACTTCCAGGATCTAAACAAGGCCACGATTAAGGACAATTTCCCGTTACCGAGTATCGACCAACTGATCAATACAACAACTAGTCACGCGCTTCTATCCTTTATGGATGGTTTTTCAGGTTATAATCAAATTCGTATTAACCAGGAGCATCAATTGACCACAACATTCATGACGCCCTGGGGGACTTTCTGTTATACTATGATGTCTTTTGGGCTAAAAAATGCTGGAGCAACGTATCAATGAGCCATGACATACATCTTTAGTGATTACCTCTTAGGGAGATTGAACGACTACGTAGATGACATAGTTGTCAAGTCTATAAAGTCGGAAGATTATTCAGAAGATCTAGAGTTAGTCCTTAAACAATGTCTCAAGTATGACCTATGGCTCAACCCAAATAAATGTGTATTCGGAGTCAAAACTGGACGCATGTTGGGATTTGTGGTATCAGAAATTGGCATCCGAGTTGACCCGGACAAGGTTAAAGCCATCATTGATTTAACGCCACCTACAAACCTCAAGGAACTACGTGGGTTGTAGGGTAGACTACAATTTATCAAGTGGTTCATTTCGAAGTTAACAGATAAATTACATCCTATGCAACATCTCCTTAAGAAGGGTGTTAATTTTGAATGGATCGATGACTGCCAGCGTGCATTTGACAACTTGAAGAATGAGCTGCAACACTTACCAACAATTTTCCTGCCACAAAGGGATCAGCCTTTTTATATTTATTTGGCAAGCTCAGACTTGTCTATAGCAGCGTTACTTTGCCAAAAAAGGAATGACGGGTCCGAAGCCCTTATCTATTATCTAATTCATGCTCTATTTGCATACAAAATGAGGTACAATGAAGTGGAGCGTAACTGTTTGGCATTAGTTTTCACACTCAAGAAATGTAGACACTATCTTTTTTGCATCCAGGTCAACATAATTTGCAAAAATAATGTTCTGCGAGCTATCTCAAACAACTTGTATGAGAGTAGTAGGATAGCTCGTTGGAAAGCTATCACAGCCGAATTCAACTTACATTATGTTGGCCAATCGTCCACTAAAGGTTAAGCTATAGCTAACCAACTTGCAACATCGCCTATTAATGAGCAAGCTACGATAGAGCCAGAATTTTCGGATGAGCATGTACATAGTTTAAGCCCTGTACTAACAGGCCCCGAAGCCACGTTGTATTTTTATGGGGCTTCGACTACCATAGGTGGTAGTGCTGGCACCATCATTACGCTCTCCCCTGAAGATGTACATCCATTAGCTTACCACCTGGCCTTCCCTTGTATGAAAAATGTGGCAGAGTACGAGGGGCTTCCCAGGGGATTGTTGACAACCAGGGAACTCAACATTCAACACTTGAAAATTTGAGGCGATTCGATGCTTATCATCAATCAAATCAAAGGGGCCTACGCCTGCAAAGCTGTACATCTACAACCCTACTGCGATATGGCTAAAGATCTTCTCAAATAATTCACGACGATCGATGTCCAACACATGCCACATAATGAAAATGCTATAGCCGATGCACTAGCCACACTGGCATTAAATATGCCACCACATTTGTTTGCCACTTGGGCCGCTTTAATGATGGAATGTATAAACCCTGTCATTCAAGCAGCGTAAATCTCTTCATTAAACATAGGAGAAATGCCAGAATGGTACGACAACATTAAGACTTACCTTCTGCATGGCGAACCACTGCACGAGCTAATAGATGCGCAAAAAGACATAGTGCGCAAGCGTGCCAGGAAATACATCATCATCGGAGACAGTACTCTCTGTAGATGCTCTTTCGGTGGGGTATTGCTAACCTGCATTAATAATGACCAAGTACAACGAATAGTTAGCGAAGTCCATGAGGGGCTGTGTGGAGGACACGTAGCCCCGCGAGCCATGGCCGCTAAAATCAGACGCTTAGGGTACTATTGGCCATACTTGGAAAAAGACTACCTTACCAAGGTCAAGACATGTGACGTGTGCTAGCATTATGCAAACTTAATACACGTGTCACCAATCGAGTTACACACTACATAGATTACTTGGCCATTCCAACAATGGGAACTAGATATCATAGGTCCCATTATGCCTAAATCTTCCACAGGACATAGCTTCATTATCACCGCCACTGAGTATTTCACAAAGTGGGTTGAGGCTATCCCCTTATGGAAGATTACATCTCAACAGGTTTGCCATTTCATCTTAGACAATATAGTAACCAGATTTGGAATTCCTATGACTATTGTGACTAACAATGGGCCACAATTTAGTAGTACAGAAACCAAATCTTTTTACGATAACCTTGGTATCAAGCAATCTTTTTCTTCACCCTATTACCCACAAGAAAATGATCAAGCAAAAGCAATAAACAAGGTAATTATCAATCTACTCAAGAAGATGCTCAACAACAACAAAAAAAGATGGCATGAAAAAATCCTCTACGTGCTATGGGCGTATCGTACGACGTGCAGGACAGCTATAGACAAGACACCCTATAACCTAGTCTATGGATCAAAAGCAGTGTTGCCCTTGAAATTGCAGGTTCCCTCATTGTAGATGGTCCTCTCCATGGTTATAAATGAGACTTAACACAACGAGTCTAGGATCATGGATTTGAACTCAGTAGAGGAGAGATGCATCCAGGCGCTTGATACCATCGAAAGATATCAAGACAGATAGAGATAGAAGCACCGGCATAATCTACATCAACGACTGATCAAGAAAGGAGACTTAGTTCTCAAGATCATTCGTGAACCAGTAGGCAAATTCTCTGCAAACTAGGAAGGCCTTTCCTGGTCGTCGGTGTATACAGCAATAGAGTATTCAAGTTAGCGGATATCGATGACAATGAGCACCTGAATCTAGTGAATCATCTGTATCTGAAGCGGTACTACATCTAAACATCGACTCAGCTCAAACGCAAGGCAACAAACGTCCGCTACGACGTAAAATTGGCAAAGTTGTATACGTCCGCTACGATGTAAAACTAGCAATTTTGTACATGTCCGCTTCGACGTAAAACTGGCATTTCTTGCACGCATCCGCCAAGATGCTAAACTAGCAAAGTTTTCGACCTTCCGCCATGATGTGAAATTGGCAAGGTAAGCATATGTATTTTGAGACGCTAAACTTGCACAGACTTGTCCCTAGGTTATGACATAAAACTGAAACCCACAACATGGTCTATTGGGACCATAAACTAGCTCTTCCACCGTCTGCTATGACGTAAAACTAGCAGGTTTCAGTCTACCCAGACATTAAACTGGGACCACGGTCTGCTGAGAGTTAAAACCAGCAACAATGGTCAACCAAGACTCAAAACTGGAATCTGTCAATAGACAATCCATCAAGCAAGTGAGCGTGATCACTCTTGCATTGCATCCCTACCAGATGGAACGGGTAAGGCGTTGGAACAGATGCAACACCACTACCCCACTAGCATCCTACTGATTCCTCAGATATGTCGAAAGGCATGCTACTGATCCCTCGGAGATGTTTCTACAACAACCACTCTGTAGTTGTAGCTCTTGGTATCAACTTCGCCGCTTGGGGCCCCGAAGAAACTGTGGTCATCCATAGTCTCAGTGGCCTCTATCCATCGCTGACACCAAACTTCGGCTTAGTAGATTCATCTAACTAGTTCTTTGCCCAATTGTTTGAGCAAGATGAATCTGGCTGTCGACGACGGTTTCATGAACTGCAGCATCAACATTGGGACCCTTGCTCCTTGCTACTATCCTTGTTTTGTGGTCTATGCTCTCCTTTTCGCTTCAGGCGACGCTTGTTTCAATAGCCCCCCTAACGATTAGGACGATTGCTTTTGCTCTCTACTCTCTGTTATGTTTTGCAGGTTACTTGTTACGAGAACGTTGATCGAGAATGCATTCATTAGAAGGTGAGGTATCACGGTGTTCTAAAGTGGTTGCTCAGACTAGCCTGGCTACTTGGGAGTGCAAACCCTACCTCTCCCTCCATCAGATATCTTACTTCACTTTTCTCTTCCCTTATCCTTATGATCGCATTTAGCCTCTTCTTTGTTTGTACAGAATGTGAACATTTAGTTAATTCTTTCGCATCATCATTTCCATGAACTGGCGTAATGCAACTCACCTTGTGGAATGTAATTTGCATTAAAAAAAGGGGGCAAAGCTTGGCAAAATGGATGTAAAACAACTCATCTAGGCCATGCAGATGTAACATAACTCATCCATGCAAGCCTTTCATATGCAGTGTGATTGTGTAACTTCTTGCAAATACACTCGCAAAAAGACACCTAATGACTTGTTCGCAAAAGTTTCATGTTCACATGCTTGAGTCTTCCTTGAACCTCCCTCCTCTCACTTCTGTAAAATCCCTCCTATGCTCTTCCCTCCCACCTTCGCACTTTCAAGTTTGACAAGGTGACATTTAAGCAATTGCCGACAGATGCTATTGGTGCCTTTACCTCTCGAGTGTTTCGTATTCTTTGTCGACAACTTTCGGGCAGGTCCTCTAAATGTCAACAAAGAGGGGCCATTGAAACACTGTGAAAATTTTGAGGCCTCAACAGTTCAGCAAAGTCTCATGACTCAGGTAAGGGAAACACCACAAAATTTTGAGCTTAGTACTTCTCCAACAAGAACTGGGCTAAGTCATGACATTTCTCAGCATGGCTGAAGCTTGATGGCCCCGCAAATAGCTTCAAGCAGAGTCGAAATCAACGAGGAGCAGTTCCTTGGGACCCGTCGATGACCATGACAACATCTGCTATCAAACCTGGCAACTTCAGAGCTTAAAATACTTAGTTTACATTAAGTATGTATTCTCAGCATATACGCCTAGTGTATACGCTTGATTTTCACAGCGTATATGCCCAAAGCATATGCCCCAGATTGCATCCATCAGTGTATACACCGAGTGTATACGCCTAGCGTATACACCCAGCATAGATGCCTCACATGTACGCTCAGCAGGTACAACTAATGAATACACCTAGCATGCAATCCCCGAAGATGGAAACAACACTGCAGAGCAAGATTTGGTACAAAGGAACAACTCAGATGAACAAAGCAACCATCAGCGTATACACCCAGCAGACACAGCGTATACGCCTAGAACATTCAGCGTATACGCCAGCATTCACAGCGTATACGCCTAGTAGATGTAACATGTTGTACGCTTGTAAATTTTATTCTTTCGCACTTGGTCAACATGCCACGTGTCACCCAACCCAAGTCTAACGTCAAAACTTGTATAAAACCCCAATTTTTCACTAGGTCTAGGTCGGTTGGCAATTTTGGAGAAAACCAGAGAGAAAACAGAGACGCTGAGAACCAGAGTAGAGAACCTTATACGCTGGACAACCTTGTATGCTGAGCACCTCTACGCTGTGCCTACAATGTGAACCAGCCCACAGTCATCCCTACATCCACCGGGGCTATTCGTCCGCCTTGTGTCAAAGCCACAACTGTGTTAGACCGGTGCATTGTAACTCTCATTTTGAAATAGCATTTTTACATTTTCTTTCTAAAATCTATTACAGTTTTACATTAATTGTTGCATGAAATCTATTTACACTCTTTTACATTTACGCTTTGTTCGCATTAGTTACGTTGTTTACGCTCTATTTTACGCCTGTTACGCCATTTACATATAACCCAGCGTATAGCACCTCGGTGTATGTTTGGGGAAATCCTTGCCTGATCCGCGTGCGGACTACTCAAGGTACTCTACCTTCGATTAATTCCAGCTTGTCCTCAAGCGAAGGTAGGGTCTTCTATACATGTTTGGGGTATCTCCAAGTCTCTGTTTATTTCCAGCTGGAGACTGACGATTTCGGACGGTACAGAAATTGACGCTAGAAGGAGGGCCTCTACCTTAAACTTACTATGCTTCAGAACTCTCAGCGTCTACGCTATTGAGTACACACCGACCATGTCTGCAAACTTCCTAGTGTCTACGCTGTTGAGTGTCTACGTTGCTAAGTTTAAAACTTACCATCTGCAGAACTCCCAGCATCTACGTCGTCGAGCGTCTGTGCTGTTAACCATACGCTAACTCTGTCTATAAATTCCTAGCATCTATGCTGCTGACCATATGTCCACTCTATCTACAAACTCCCCAGCGTCTACGCTGCTGAATATACGCCGTCCGCTATACGCTGTAGACTTTGTCTATGCTGCACACAAAATTTTGTTTATGCTGCTAACACACACACTGCTCACTTTACGTTGTAGACTTTGTCTACACTGCACACAAGACTCTGTCTACGCCCTACGCCGTAAACTCATTTATGCTGCTATCCATATACGCTACACTCTGTACGCTGTAACCCTGCTTACGCTGTACGCTAACGCTGTATATGCTGCTTAGCGTACATGCTGTACACTTTATGTCGTAGATTCTCTACGCAGACACTATACACTGTATACCTATACGCTATCTACGTTGTCATTATACATTGGTCGTCGAAGCCTATACACTGAGACCCAGTCCATACGCCGTGCATCACGAACGTAGGTTTATGCCACACTAAGTGCACCGATTTCATATCCCTACACTGTGTCACATCCTCAACTATTCATCATGAACACCGCAAACACCACCGCTACAACCACCCAGGTTACAAACATTGTAGGCACCATGGCTGTTCAACAGCCCATGGTACAACCTATAGTTGGGGCTCGCTGGTCCCTTAGATTGCAAGGGAGGAATCCGTCATCTAACATCATAACTCAAGACCAATACAACTTCATATGCATGAAAATACAAGCCGACCTAGCCGTGGACTGAGCCAAAATAGAAATAAAGAGGCAATATGAACTTTTCCATAGGGGAGGACAAGAGTTCATCTCTTCCCCGTACGACATCATCCCTCTTCCAAAGCCTTTGAGCTCATCACACATCTCCTCCTGCAAAGGAGCCAGTCACTAGAACAGCTTGTAGTAAATCCTCAACCGGAAGAGGAAGATGAGTTCGCTGCCCAATCTGAGCATGAAGACTCATACCACATCCTTAGCCCACAAACTTATATAAACCTGTTGTTTCGCCCATTCACGGGTGAAACTATGTCCCTCCAGCCATCTGGAATCACGCAAGTGCATGTGCCTCAACAAGACGCAACCACCCTCATCCCCATCCCTCCAGCAAACGATGTTCAAGTCAACACACTTCCCCTCGCAATTCCTCCCGTAGCTACGGCACCCCCATTCTTACAAATGAAACCCCCTTAAAACAATGTAGGAGTGACCTTCCCACCCTGCGTGATCAGGATGCTGCATGTGATACCAGCATCTACGTCTGCTAATTATATCCCTCGAGTCCAAACTCATAGAGCCCCTTTTACTGCTGTAACTCAACAAGTTCAGGGGATTCCTACACAAAACATGACCAAGCAATGGGCAGTGATTGGTGCTCAACCACATCAACCCCCTCACTACAACATACCACCTCATACAATTCCACTGGTCAACATTCCCCAAACACAACCACAACAATAGCAACCCCTTGCTCACAATGTGTCATCTCTAATACCACCCACTATAAATATTCCACAAGTACAACCACCAACTACACAGCTTTTAGCTTTCCAACCTACCATTCAACAATCCAATTTGTACACTATACCACATCCCCAAACTACCACATCACCTAGCGCTCAAGACTGGGTGGATGCTAAAAAACTAATGCAGGAACTAATTGACGAGTTCAAACGCCTCAAAACAGCCATCGACAGAGAGTTGAAGGTAGTGGACTTTTACCACGATGATCCCATCAGCTCTTCCGTTCTGCTCCTAACCTTACCCAAAGGTGTATCATTTCCTATGCTAACTAAATACAATAGGGAGAAAAACCCCAATGCTCACCTTATAACATTTAGACTAGAATGCGCATTAATTTAGGCATGGCCACACGTCATTTTGCGAGTGTTCCCTATGTCTCTCGCAGGGAGAGCACTTGATTGGTATCAGGCCTTGCTAAGAAACTCGATATTTTCTCTAGAGGAGTTGTTACATCAATTCGTTACCAGGTTCAAGTATAACTTGAAACCTGAAGTGACACTTGACAGTCTTATACAGGTCAAACAAGCACCTCTAGAACCCGTACAAAAATTCATCCAAAGGTGAAGTGCTACTCTCAATGAGCTACACGAGCCAATCCCCTAGACGTATCTGCTCACCATTCTAAAAGGGTCTGTTAATGACTTTTTTAAATCCAAGTTATATTACCTCAATGCACATAACCTCAATCAAGCCTTTGTACAAATTAAAAACATAGAGGAGGCGGCCCAAAATAGCCATGATCCCGCGTATTTAGCCTTTAAGAATCAACATAGTAAAAAAGATAAAGAAAAGGCTAAAACAACTATAGCAGGGTTGACAAAAACACAACAAGCAAACATGGGACAACAAAGAAAACCACCTGTTTCCCCTACTAATTACACTAAACCCACTCCTGAAACCACACTAGAATCGTCCTCGTCACAAAACCCAACACCGAATTGTACAAGAAACTTCAAGAGGAAAGAATCCTCCCAATACACACCATTACCTATGAAATCATCACAGTTGTTTCACCAACTCCTGAAGGCTAGGTTAATGAAACACAAATAGTTATCCCCTGCTGCTATCCAGAGACATGATCGGTTCTGTCAACTTGTTCAGAACCCAAGCTTAGCAACGTCGGATGAACCCCCAGTACCAAAATTTTTTAGGATGGATCTCTTTTGCGATTATCACCAATGTAATGGACATGGCACGGATTACTGTTTCACCCTGAAACAGGACATACAACGAATGATCGATGGAGGTCAAATCAATTTTGATGAGGCCAACTCGGTCTAACAGCAAAACCAGGCCATGGGTGTGTATAAAGACCCTCTGAATACCAAAGAGGCACCGTATGTCATTAACACGATCTACCTTGATAACGAAGCTGACAAACCTAGCATTAATACCGTCCACTCTGACCATGAGTAGCACACGCCTAATAAACCATTTGTAGTGTGTATTCTACCCACTGTACAAACACTTGTGCCTCAACCTTCATGCCCCCCATAGCAGCCTTATGTCATCCGAGTGCCCCCTACCATGGCAATTCCTAACACCCTGACCCACGAAAACCCTTACGTGGTATGCGTACCTCCCGTCGTTGCTACTGCAAAGTCACCAACCCCTCCTATTCGGCCTGCCCCTTACGTAGTCCGAGTACCACCTGCGGTTGCAACAGCGGAGGTACAACCTCCAACTAGGCCAACCCCATACGTCTTTAGGTCACCCAAAAGTCCTAATGATTACCAATCCTCCACCTCGCAAACGTAAAGTAAACCCAGTCCCTATGTCATCAAGGTGTATAGCAAGTCTGGCACCCAACCACAAGCGACTGTCCAATCGCAACCCCGCTCAATCCCATACGTGGTACAAGTCCCAAGGCAACCTGAGGCCTCAAAACCAACCGTGCCCCCGCGTAACACACGAGAACTCTTAGCAGATAGGCTTACGCGTGAACGCTTGGAAAAGGAGCGTCAACGGCTGGCCTTAGGACCTCCTAAACCTACTCCATTAAATGCGATACCCATGACACAACCTAGCGATAAATCAAATATAGGTCACGAGGGGGAATCATCCAGAAAATATGATACACTCGAATCAACAATTCCAAAAACAAATGATAAACCAACGATGCATGAAAGAAAACTGCTGGGCCCAATGGACCAAGTCACTACCGATAAACACACGCCCAACAGTAGAGATCTAGCAACAGCCCTAACACAAGTCACACATGCGCTCAAACAAAAGAATACTTCGCTGAGCTTATATGACCTAGTTTTAACATCTCAAACCCATCACAAAGCTTTAGTGCGCATGTTAACATCTATCCCAGTGAGCGAGGACTTGAATTCAAACGAACCTTCGATTCATGCAGTAATGTACTCGCCTCAAGGATCAACTTCCAAGCCACTAAGTTTCCACAATAACAACATCAAGTTGGATGAGAAAATGGGAGAGATAACAACAGCCCCTATGTTTATAACAATAAGAGTAAACCAATTCAAGATACATAGGGTCTAGGTGGACGACGGAGCTGCCACAAACGTAGTCCCATATCCCATCATCGAACAACTGGGGCTCATAGAGCTAATTAGACCAACCACCACCACATGTTTGAAATCATTCAGTGGATCACACGTGATAGTCAAAGGCACCGTGACCTTAGACTTCATAGTAGGGGATCAATTCCCCACATCTGCTGACTTTGTGGTAATTGATGAGATGCTAGGATTTAACCTAATATTAGGAAGGCCCTGGTTAGCCTTATTGAAAGCAGTCTCATCCCCTATACACCAAGAGATTCATCTACCTTATGAAGGTGGTGAAATCATCATACACGGAGAGGCCGCTACACCCATCATCTCATCGTACATAGACATAGACCAAGGCTCAGAGGTTAAGCTCGAAGAGCCTAGACAGCATGACATAAATGGACAACAACCGGTAAGCGATAACCCTTTAAACATAGAAAAAAACCCACCCAAAACAGAAATACCCGGGCCTAACATTGTACGTACGCAAGCTCACTTAGAGACCACAACTAACATAGAAACCGTGATACATGCAGAAGCGCAAGAAAACACTAATGTAGAAACAATTCCATCAGACGTCCCTTGGGCTAAATTACCATTCAACGTGATCAGTGAAGGGGACGCTGAATATAGAATCATACCCGTTAACTCTACTCCCAATGTTAAAATGTGAAAAATCAAAAAATTACTAAATCAATAAATAACAAAAACGCCATGGTTTGAAATGACGTTAAACTACAACTAGTCCGAGACGACGTTAAACTATCATGTCCGCAATGACATAAAACTAGCCACGATCAGAAATGATCGGTCAACCAAGAAATCCACCCATGTCATTCGAAATGTCCCTTGCTTATGCTGGGGCCTGAAATGGCCTTAAACTACGCATATGGCCTGAAATGGCCTTAAATTAGTGTGAATATGGCCTGAAATGGCCTTAAACTAGATCATCCACTTATACTTTGTTTTCCTCTCCAATTTCGGCTCACTGTTCGAATTTACGCTTGCATTGCCATGTTGTCAATAACAATTTTTGCAATTATCTTTCGTTTATCATTATACTCTGACTTATAATTACATTTGCGCATTACACTTAAACCACAAAAACAAACCAAAACATTTTACATTGCCATGTCGTGTCTGCAATTAAACTCAAAATCAACAAATTTTTTTTTATATACATGAAATGATGTACAAGTACAAGAGTTAATTGGTTTCATTCATCACAATTTACAATTCCCGTATAAATTTGAGTCAGAATAATTTCATAACAAAAGCTAAACATCAGGGACAGGAGGATCATCCCCTTTGGACCCGTTGGCATCCTGAGCTCCCACTCCACTGGGGCCAGCTTCCTAAACATCATCATCGCCTTGATCCTATAAAATGCAAAGGGAACAATCAACATAAGGATAAAAGAACAACTTTCAAACATTATGCAGAAAATGAGTTTCATACTAACAAAATGCTTACTGTAGGGGATCCCCCTAAGCCGAATTCCAGTTGGCGAAGGATTTCCTCTTCTGAGACACTGGTCCAATCGGTCTCATGAAGGCCTAGGTCGACATCTACCAAGGCCTTCCCCTTGTCAACAGCTGACTAGGTAGGATGCTTTAAAGGGAATTCACCCACAGACACCTCCCCAGAAGCGGTCGTAATCACCCTTGTAGGCGATTCCATCTCAACAGTTGTGTTTTGAGCAAAGGTATGGAATGCAGAGCGTAGACCTAGACCCCCCACAAACATTTTGAGCTGGCACTTTTCAATGGATACTTCCTTTAAAGATTTCTTATAGTGATGCTTGTGGTTCTTTTCATTCTGACCCCATTTGCGTACCTTGGAAGCGAAAGCTTTCCAATCTAGGCACTTGAGGTTTAGCAGATCCACCTAGGCCTTACGCTCTGCTAGTCTCCGTGTCAGTGATGCGTGGTGATTGAGTAGGTTCCAGTATCTAGTATACGTGACCTCGGAAGTCTGCCAAGAGCGATCACCACTTAGTTTAGTAGAGGCGAACTCATACTGGGCCTTGAGATCGTCACGCTCAACTGACAACTTAGAAACTTCCTTTTCCTTTGCTTGCACTTGCAACCACAACTGCTTGATGGAACGGCTACAAGTCCACAACGATTTGGTGTTGTGAACGAGACCTTCCGCCACTTCCTCATAAACTGGCCTTAGTACCTGCTCAACTTCTGGGGATAGTATGGGCAAACTCTCTATGCTAATTGTCTCAGAGGGATCCCACCTCAGTTTGGAACCTATGCACATGAAAAGAACAAATGCTAAAATGACAAAAACAGGGTGTGAAAATCTAAAGTTGCAAACAACTCGAAACATATATACCTATCTTAGGGTGAGCTTCCTAAATTCGCTCAACAACTTCCTTAGCGATGCTAGCCATAAAATTCATTTTACTTGGCATCTCTATCCAAGTAAATGGCCCACGAGTGCGAGATGGACTAACCTCCGTGGTCCTTTCAGGGGGAACCATTTTCATGGGCACGTCCAGTCGCATTATTCTGGTTTCACTACCTTCATCTGAAAGGGATGAAAAACATAAAAATAAACTACCATAGAAACAACAACTCACAAAGAGACGCAATAAAATAAAAGAAAACATACTGTGTTCCCTGTCCCCTTCTAGGTTTGAAGGGTCGCCAAGGTCCAACCTTCCCTTGAGAAAGCTACTGAACATTTCATCGACACCACTCTGGTCATCCACCAGTTCGGTCTCCATGGTGTCTTCCCATAGCTCCTCCGTCTTTTCCGCCTGATCCTTGCCGGCCTCCTCCTCATTGATTACTAACTCTGTTGAAGCCTCCTCCTCTTCAATGATAGTCTCCAATTCCTGCCTCCTCACTTCTCGAGTCAAGTCTGAAGGCATCAGTGGCATGTAAGTGGTCAAAGTAAAAATTATGAATAAGATGAAAACCATAAAGTAACAAGTGTACTAAGTTTACTTACCTCAGGCAAGCATCTTGAACTGTATACACTTAACCTGTGGCATTTCCACATTTGAAGCCTCCTTGGTTGAACGTTCATGCTTTGTCAACTTCAACTTGGCCTTGCCAATGGTCTCTTTGATGACCTGTTCTGCTCTTTTCGCAGTATAAGGCATGTTGTCTGGTTCCAACCCCACACTGTCACGAGTGTGGATCGAGGTACTAGATGATCTCCCTGTCGTGATAGATACAGATTCATCAATTCCCTCGGGTGCATCTTGGGACTCGGCTGTTTCAAAAAAATGGTTGATCCACGGGTGGGATAATTGACCTCAATCCCATAGAACATACTTATTGTCAGCGCGAACCACTAGAAATTCAGCTAAGCAATGAAGATAACCGGCAAAGAAGGAAAAGGTAAAGTGGGACTGCACCTCGTCATTTGAGCGCAATCGCACTATCTCCTTATGCAGGCCCAACAACAAAAATTGGGCCCAGTTATAACGCATTCCGGTTTCTAGGACGGTTCGCATAATACGCACAACCTCAACACCAAGACTCCGTACCTGGGAAAGGAATTTAGGGAATACCTGTGCCCTAAACAGGGGATATAATTCGTTCACTTCCTCAACCTTTGACTTCCCCTGCATAGGGAATCCCTTAGCACCCTTGGTAATGCCCAACTAGTCCTCTAATTCACGAACCGTATGGAGCTCTTTATGAGCCCTATCCAAAACTACACTTATAACATCCACCAGTACACCAAACAGGTTCGAAAAGAATTTAGGCGACAGATGGAAAACTATCTTAACACCCTTAATCTGGGTGCTATAGTAAGAGACAGACTTGTCGAAGGAATCCACGATCTCGATCATTTCTACTATCGACACATCAGGGCTCGGGGTTGTAAAGAGCTCCATAAGGCCGGAATCATTTAAAAAATAGATGATGGATGGCAGGGCATGGGTACGTAACCATTTTTGAGCCTTACTGATTTCCCCGAACGTCATCAAGAGGGTACTCTCAGTTTGTCCAGTTGTGACAAGGTCCTCGCCAGGAGGGACATCAATTGTAAATATAATTCGAAATCATCATATCAATATAATACCCGGCAGTTGAACAAACATGTTAACCCATCTAGAAAGTACTATGGTTTATCTTTAATGGTGGACTTAGATGTGCTACCCAAGTTAGAGTCACGAGGAAAAATTGGTCCCTTATGCGACCAATCCCCATGCAACCATCCACGAGCTTTGCACAGTGCGAATGCTCTAGAGAACCGTTTATGGAAGTGGACAATATCACCCTTGGTTTGAGCTAATACAGCTCCACAAAGGGTGGGACCCACCATAAAGGTCTCTAGAGCGGTACGAGCTAGAGCAAGCCCATCATCCTCAACACATGTTCCGTCTGCGTTGACTTGGGGCCTGCAAAAGAACGGATGTTAAAATAGAAGTAAATGCCAAATGGTGAAAAGAAACAACAAGCTTAACCGGTCCTACCTATCCAGCCGATACACTGTGCCAGGAGGGTTCTGGAACAACGTGTGTGCGCGCGCAGCTAATAACAGAGTGTTGTTTAGATAATCATGCCCTTGCGGTAATTGGGCCCACACGCGCGCTAACGGGCATGTAGACCTGGGCCCGCTAGAAGAACCGTCCTCGGTTACAAGAGGCCCCTCATCAATGTCTTCCATGAAGACCGTGACACCCTCTAAGGCTCCCGGCAACATTGCCTCAAGCACGCTCTGGGCCACTCGTTCTTTCAGGTGTGACCAGATCACCACCTTGAATCTGTCCAGCATGAAGGCAAGGAATTCATAGGCCCCTTCCCTGAACCAGACCCCATTGTTGTCAATAGTCAAATCAGGGGTAGGTTCATCGGCCTCAATGGGGCCAAACCACGTCAATACTCTGATGAGCTCAACCACTAGGAGAAAAGGTTTGGTGTCCCTGCAAGCAACCAAAATGCCATGGTAAATCAGCCATACATAAAAATGAAACAAAATACAAAATTTCACGTTGTAGGAAGACACTTAGAAAAAATTACCAACTATTTACGATCAGCGTATACGCTGCCAAGAACCATCAAAACCTCAGTGTATACACCGTCAAACCCTCAGCGTATACGCTGTAAAACCCTCAGCATATATGCCGTAAAAACCCTCAGCGTATACATTGTAAAAGCCTTCAGCGTATACGTTGTGTAAACAGTTTACGCTATACGTTGTGTAAATAGTCTACATTGAATGCTGTGTAAATAGTTTATGCTATATGTTGTGTAAACAGTCTACGCTGAACACTATGTAAACAGTCTATGCTGAATACTATAAAAAATCTACGAACAGTCAGCGTATACACCATAAAAAAATAGTTAGCGTATACACCGATAAAATCATCTACACTTCATGCTGGTAAAATCATTTTCGCTATGCATTGACAAAACAAATTACGCTACAAAAAACTTAGGCTATGTACAGTATACACTCTACGCTCTAGAGACTCTCTACGCTGTGAACTTATGCTCAGCGTATAGAAACCCTCTAGGCTATCTGTCTACGCCGGGCATATACGCCGAAACCCTCTACGCTAACTCTCTACACTGGGTGTATACGCTAAAACCCTCTATGATAACGAGACTGTCTACGCTACGAAACATGTACAGATGAAAATAACTAACAGAGGCAGGATCAGAGCCTACCTGTGTGACGATCCAGGCCATGATGGAACCCTTGGCCTGGGCAGACACTGCAGCATGGCCTCGCTCTCCTCCACGAAGGTCAAGTCAGGTCCCTTCCTCCCATGGCCTTCCAGTTCCTTACCTTTGCCCATCTCGGTGTCCTCTACGCTAGGATTGATAGGTTTACGCTGAGGGTCGAAACCGCTCACGCCTATGCTGAGCGTCTACATCGGGGTCTGAGTCTCTACGCCGACGCTTTGACCTCTACGCTCACACTGAGCCTCTACGCGAAGTTGGAATCCCTACGCTCACGCTGAGTTGGGACGTCTACGTTGACGCTTTGACCTCTACCCTCTACGCTTACGCTCGGGGTTTATTCGCTTACGCTTACACCAGGGTTTAGTGGTTTACGCTTACGCCGGGTCGTTTATGCTCACTGCAAATTCATAATGTTTGCAAATGACACCCCTGCCCTTTATATAGTGCTTCTCCGCTACCGCCGCTATCGCCGCCGTCGCCGCTGCCACCGTTGCTGCCTTGCGGTTTGTCTCTTTTTTGCTTTTTTTACTTATTTTAATCAAAATTTTTTCAAAAATTAAAAAATATATATATATATTTTTAAAAAATAAATACTACCACATCCTGATTCCCCTGTAAACCCAACCTCAGATGTCCACACCGAACATTCTAGTGCAAACTCTTCTGTGTACATTATACGGCCCGGTATGGCCTTAAACTACCACATACAAACCCCCTACAGCCCGGTATGGCCTTAAATTGCCATGGTAGCCTAGTAAGGCCTTAAACTACCACATACAAACCCCCTACGACCCGGTATGGCCTTAAACTACCATGATGGCCCGGTAAGGCCTTAAACTGCCATGCGTCTCGGTGTGACGATAAACCACCATCATGCATGTACACATGACCTACGTTGCCAGAGAACATGGAATAATACCTTTTAGCTCATTCTGCTCTCTGTTGATTGGCAGGAGCAAGCCAGATGGATTATCAGCATTTATCCGCACCATTAATCACCGATGGGCCTCATGGAAAGATCGTAAGGGACATCGACATAAATCTCATCCACTTAAGTTTATCAACAGATGACGCAGTCATAGCCTCAACACAGCAAACACTAGAAAACTACAAAGGTATAACAAAGCCCCTCGACATAGAAGCTGAAAACATTACCGAAGACCCGTTGACCGAAACGCCCATCACCATGCCCGATGGAGAAATTAAAATATTAAAACTAAGTACATTACTGCAACCCCAACTGGCCAAAGACCTAGAAATTGTGCTTTGGGACAACATAAAGGCATTCGCTTGGTTATACATGGACATGCCCGTATTGGATCCTCGAATTGTCCAGCATAATATTATCCTTGATCCAAAATTGAGGCCAGTAAAGCAAAAGGCACGAAAGGTTAAACCTGAGGTGGCATTGGCAGTTCAGAATGAGATCACCAAACTTTATCTGGCTGGTTTCATTCAGGCTATTGATTACGCCGATTGGGTATCCAACATGGTCATTGTCTCAAAGAAGAACGGAAGTATTCGCTTATGCATTAACTTCTGGGACCTAAACGTTGCAACCATAAAAGATGATATTCCCCTACCCAGCATCGATCAACTTGTCGACTCGACCGCTGGCCATGCCCTATTATCTTTTATGGATAGCTTCTTGGGATACAACCAGATACGTATTAACCCAGAGCATCAGCTCTGGACTACCTTCATGACACCATGGGGAACCTTTTGTTATACAATGATTCCCTTCGTCCTCAAGAATGCTGGGGCCACATATCAACGGGCGATGACATTCATTTTTAGCGATTACATGTTACACTCGCTCAACGACTACGTGGATGACATTGTGGTTAAATTGAAGACATCGGAACAACATGTACAAGATCTTGATTTAGTACTAAAACGTTGTTTAAAATATGAGCTGAGACTTAACCCAAAGAAATGCGTCTTCGGCATCAAGACAGAAAAAATGCTTGGATTTATAGCCTCAGAAGCAGGGATACGAGTAGACTCCAATAAAGTTAAGGCCATAACAAACTTGAAACCACCTGGAAACCTTACCGAACTTCAAGGTCTACAAGGTAGATTATAGTTTATTAGGCGTTTCATAGAAAAACTAACAGATAAATTAAAACCTATGAATCACTTGTTATGCAAGAACGTCCATTTTGAATGGACTCCCCAGTGCCAAGAAGCATTCGATAATATTAAAACGACACTTGCCCGACTACCCACGGTTTATCCACCTCAAAATGATAAACCATTTTACATCTACGTCACCACTTTGGATTCGTCAATCGCATCTATGCTTTGCCAAAAAAAAAATGATGGAGCCGAAGTCCCTGTGTATTACTTAAGCCATGCATTAGTTGCCCACGAGAAAAGGTATAATGAGGTGGAGAAGTAAAATGGTGACATTACCTCTTCCGTAACCAGGTCAATATCATCTGCAAGGATAATGTGCTCAGAGCAATTACAGGAAACATTTACGAGACAAGTTGGATAGCCTATTGGAAAGCCATGATAGCTGAGTTTGACCTACATTATATAGCGTAATCATCAGTGAAGGGTCAAGCCATAGCAAATCAAATGGCCACATCACCAACACACGATCAAGCAACGATAGAGCCAGAATTCCCAGATGAAAATATAAGCGCAATAAACATAGTACCCAATGACTACGATGCCATTCTAAACTTTGATGGAGCATCCACCTCTCGAGGGGGAAGTGCTACCGCTATCATCACCTATCCCTCCGGGGAGATCCTCCCCTTTGCTTATCGTTTCAACTTTCACTGTACTAACAACATAGCAGAGTACAAAGGGCTCCTTAGAGGTCTCGCGACAGCACTAGCTTCAGACATCACACGGCTTGTGGTCAGAGGAGATTCACAACTTGTTTTGAACCAAGTCATGGATATTTATACATGCAAAGTGCAGCATTTACAACCATACTATGACTGGGCAAAACATCTAATGAAATGATTTGAAAACATCAATGTGCAACATGTCTCTAGAAACGATAATACCATCACAGAAGCACTGTCCACATTAGCACTAAACATATCCCCTGACATGTTCCACACGTTGCCATGCTCCATAATCAGCTGTGCAAAACCTATAACCGATATGCTCGATACATTTCCAATTGCATCCATTAGCACAACACACGCGATAGAATGGTATGATGACATAAAAGAGTACGTTCTATGCAGTGAAACACCATAGCACTTAACGAATGTAGAAAAGGATGTGGTACGAAAGCATTCTCGGCAATATACACTAGTAGGAGACACATTGTGTCGTCGATCCTACGAAGGCATATTGCTAACATGCGTTAGTAGCACTGATGCCCAAACGATCGTTGAGCAAGTACATGATGGACTATGCGGAGGACACATAGCACCAAAAGCAATGGCAACGAAAATAAGGCACTTAGGATATTATTGGCCACACATGGAGTATGATTGTCTCTCCAAGGCTAAAACATGCAGTACCTGTCAAAGACACGGTAATCTAAGCCATGTCCCACCAAATGAGTTACATACAGCACAAATCACATGGCCCTTTCAAAAGTGGGGGTTGGACCTTATCAGACCAATAACACCCTCATCTTCTGTAGGGCATAGTTTCATCATAACCACAATAGAGTATTTCATGAAGTGGGTAGAAGCTGTGCCCCTTTGAAAGACCACATCTAAACACGTATGCAACTTCATTCTTGAAAATATTGTAACCCGTTTTGGCATTCCCATGACTATCATCAATGACAACAGCCCACAATTTAGCAGTGCCGAAACCAAAACTTTTTGCGAAAGTCTGGGGATCAAAAACTTGTTTTCATCCCCTTACTATCCTTAGAGCAATGGGCAAGCAGAGGCAACAAACAAAACCATCATCATAATACTTAAAAAGATGCTTACCCAAAGCAAGAGAAGATGGCACGAACAGCTGGTATATGCATTGTGGGCATATCGCACGATGCATCAAACTTCAATAGGTAAAATGCCATATAGCCTTGTTTATGGTTCAGAAGCTGTTTTACCTCTAGAATTGCAGGTATCATCTTTAAGGATCACACTTTTCGGACTCCTGGATGAAGAGCAAAATAATGATCTACGCATCATTGACTTAGATTCGGTGGAGGAGGAACGCATACATGCACTCAATCAGATTGAATGGTACCAAAGGCAACAACGGCAACGCCATCGGCATGACATTCATAAGCATCCCATCAAAAAAGATGACCTTGTACTTAAGGTCATTCAGGAACACCCAGACAAATTCTCAGCCAATTGGGAAGGGCCTTACTTGGTCACCAAAGCATACGACAACGGAGCATTCAAGTTAGCTGATATGGAAGGGCATGAGCTTGCAAATCCAACCAATCATTTGTTCCTAAAACCGTTCTATATTTGAGTACAAGCTCAGGTATGTAAGAGTCCTGGCGTCATGACTATAAACTGATACCATAGCTTATCTTGGAATCATGACAATAAACTGATACCATAGAACAGTCCTAGAATCATGACTTAAAACTGATACCATAGTCCGTCCTGGCATCATGACGATAAACTGATACCACACAGCGTCTGCAATGACAATAAACTAGCATCTGTTCGGTACGACAGTAAACTGCCACGGTTGCATTCACCAGAGTCTGCTAAGACTATAAACTGGTTTTCATCTTCATGGTTCACTAAGACTAGAAACTAACAATGCACCATCCACCACGACACTAAACAGGCAATGTCCAACGGGTCATGACATAAAACTAACCCATGATAGTCCGCTAAGACTATAAACTGGCAAGTTCATCTCTGATGCTTCAATCCGTTGTTGCATTCAAACTTCATCAGAATCGCTACATCACTCACCATCAGCCGGTCTTAACAACATTGCTGCCATTCATATACAATGCTTGAAATCTCATTCGATGCCTTCGTGTCATCAGTAGTTGTTTTAAGTCTAAGCTTGCTTATTCACTCATGGTTTCCTTGCCTTTTCAGAGTTGTGTTTGCAGGATGAAACTCAGAGGTGTTCGTAAAAGAATGCACTTTGTCATAAGTAGCAAGGTGAGACGTTGTTCACAGCACACGTGGCAAGACTCAATCAAACCATTCAATAGTACATCCCCATTTCCCGGTACATTTCCTATCTATTCATCGACATACTCCACTCAGCCACACCTCTGATACACCCAGTACACTCAAAACTTTGAGTACACTATTACGCACTGTAACACTTTTATGCAGTTGCAACACACAACACAACACTTGAGCATGAGTATAAGATCAAAACAAAGCTTCTTCTAAAAAAAAATTGTCCCTTCCCATATAAAACACAAGACGGGACGGTAGTTGCCTCAAAAGCAAACGTTCATGTCTAAAACAATCAAAAAATATCCAGTTGCATGGCTTTGGCTCTCCGCCAATAGGCTCCCCCTTAAACACTAAACCAGGGTCCTGTTCCTCCAAAGAATGCAACACATCATCACGTGGCTTTGGTCTTGCCAGCAAGTCCTCTTGGACATTAACCAAGAGTTTTGTTCCACCAAAGGATACACATCGCATGCCTTGATTCCGAGTCTGCTAAATAATGGCTATTGACAAGGATCAGCATGATACACACTAGAGCATCCCCTTTACCAAGCACAATCCCTTGATCAGTTCCCAATCTCCACAATCTCTATGTCCCTATCCAGCTACAAGTTTTACTTCTCCAATCCTATTCACTACTGAACACGATGCGATGATGTCTAGTTAAGTGGCAAAGGACAAAGTTTTTATCGAGTTACTTGTGGTGTTTTGCACTTCTTTGTCGACGCTTCTCGGGTCGATTCCTCCAAGCGTCAACAAAGAGGGGCCAATGAAACACCACAAAATTTCGAGCTTAGTACTTCTCCAACAAGAACCGGGCTAAGTCATGACATTCCTTAGCATGGCTGAAGCTTGATGGCCCTGCAAACAACTTCAAGCAGAGTCGAAATCAACGAGGAGCAGTTCCTTAGGACCCGTCGACGACCACGAAAACATCTGCTATCAAACATGGCAACTTCGAAGCTTAAAATACTTAGTTTACACTAAGTATGTATTCACAGCGTATACGCCCAAAGCATACACCCCGGACTACATCCATCAGCGTATACGCCCAGCGTAGATGCCCAGCGTAGATGCCTCACATGTACGCTCAACAGGTACAACTGATGAATACGCTCGACATGCAATCCCCGAAGATTTGAAACAACACTGCGGAGCAAGATTTGGTACAAGGCAACAACTCACATGAACAGAGCAACCATCAACATATATGCCCAACGTATATGCCCGACAGACAGCGTATATGCCAGCATCCACAGCGTAGACGCTCGGTGTATACGCCCAGAACATCCAACGTATACGCCAGCATCCACAGCGTATACGCCCAGAGTCTACACTTGCCTGATACAACGTATACGCCCAGTAGATGTAACATGTTGTACACTTGTAAATTTTATTCTTTTGCACCCGGTCAACGCGCCATGTGTCACCCAACCCGAGTCTAATGTCAAAACCTGTATAAAAACCCCAATTTTTCACTAGGTCCAGGTTGGGTGGCAATTTTGGAGAAAACCAGAGAGAAAACAGAGATGCTGAGAACCAGAGCAGAGAACCTTGTACATTGGACAACCCTGTACACTAAGCATATAGCGTCTACGCTGTGCCTACAGTGTGAACTAGCCCACAGTCATTCTTGCATCCACCGAGGCTATTCGTCCGCCTTGTGTCAAAGCCACAACTGCGTTAGACCGGTTCATTGTAACTCTCATTTTGAAATAGCATTGTTACATTTTCTTCCTAAAATCTATTGTAGTTTTGCATTAATTTTTGCATGTATTCTGTTTACACTCTTTTATGTTTACGCTCCGTTCGCACCAGTTACGCTATTTACGCTCTATTTTATGCCTGTTATGCCATTTACATATAACCCAACGTATAGCACCTTGGTGTACATTTGGGGAAATCCTTGCCTGATCCGCGTACGGACTACTCAAGGTACTCTACCTTCGATTAATTCTAGCTTACCCTTGAGCGAAGGTAGGATCTTCTGTACATGTCCGGGTATCTCCAAGTGTCTGTTCTTTCCAGCCGGAGACCGATGATTTTGGACGGTACAACAAGGATTTGTGACAGCAAGTTCCCTTTTCAGTTAAGGACCGGTTGTGCCACGCTACGTACCACAGTGCAAATAAACTCCAGAAGACAAAACAAGATCAGGGATGCACGACGGTAAGCTTTCAACTTTGCAAGTTTTCTATGTTTCGAAAAATCTTAACTTTGGCATATTACGCCACATTACTCAACATAGCGTAACGTAGCATAACGCAGTGTAATGCCAGAAGATAGTCGATTACAACAACAAAAAGGGCAAGATTCGAGACTTCGATGGCCTACCAAAATCTCAAGGCTTAAGCAACGATCTAGAGCATGCTGCACATTTCAACAGGTTTTCTTTGTCAACTAAGGGGTCTATTACACTACATTACGTAGTATAGAGTAATAAACCTGGGAAGGACTGAACAGAAAGAAAGGAAGCGTGGCGACAACACTTCAATTTTTTGCAGGATCGCTATTTTATGCTGAATTACGCTATGTAGCGTAATCTAGCATGATGCAGCATAATACAAGTAATGATAGAGATAGAACAATTCAGGCATCAACAGTTTATACGTCACAATAAGCTCTCTAGCATGTTGCAGTGTAACCAATAAACAGTTTTTTGCCAAAGCTCTGGAAAAAGTGGTTTATGACGCATTACGCTTCAGAGCGTAATGCAGCATGGCACTGCAAGCTTCAAACAAAAACACACCAAGTCAACGGCTAGGTTCAGGATACGCATCATCTAAACCACATTTTTCTCCTGACCCTAACCTTATAAATATTCTAGTCAACAAAGATCAAAGGGTTGGCAAAAATTTCTCTGGATAGGAAAATTTTCTCCATGAGCGATTCTCTTTCGTTGGAAATTGTTGACAAATTTTGGCAAAGATTGACGAGAGAGAAAAAGAGGACCAGCAACCATAAGAACATCAAAGGTGATTGGCAAGAATCCTTGATCAGAAATAGCTAGTTAACGGATACTCTGCTTTGGGTCTGATTTCCTTGCACCCAGATTGGCTAGAACAAGGTAGATCGAGCTTTACTTGTTTTATCTTTAAATTGCTTTCTTGCTTTTTGCATGTGCTTTGTCTAAACCGAAGTCCGCTTGTAATCTTTGTATCCAAAATATTTTGTCCATAAGTTAAATCCCAAATCTTGGGATTACACGCTCTCTAAATCCTATCTCCTGTGTCCTATCTATATGAATTTTGTAATCGCTTGAAATTGATTACATCGTTTTCAATTACCTTCAAGGTTAACGCTATTATATCTCCTAATAAAAATCGTCATTTTGCCATCCAATTATCACAAAAATTTTAATGATTAAGTAAGTCATTGTCTGATCGACAAGACCATTCAGGGCACCTTGGATTTGTCTTCTCTAGCACGACCCTTGCACGGATCCGTGGTTGGAACTGTGTACATGGACTTCTGCTCGGTATTTTCAGTGACTGAAGTGTTCCATCATTATACCATGGTAGTATCCTTCGTTTCCACCTGCTCCTCTGGCATTGAATTATGTTTAGCATAGAGATCGTTAGCAGAGGTTCCTTTTTGGTTGATAAGGGCCTTTTCTTTATTCACTGGGGTCCTTCTCTTTGTGGCGGCAGTGTCCTCCTCATCAATAGGGGAGTCCTCCTTGTCGGCAGAAAAGTCCTCCTCATCAGTAGGAGCATTTTCCTCATTGACAAGAGCCCATTCGTTTGTGGCAAGAGCTCCTTCTCTCTTGACTAGGGCCCTTTCCTCCGTGGCTGGGCCCCCTGCACCTTTAGTAGCCACCCCTGTTTTGGGGGCCGTCACCTTTTCTCCTTCTTCCTCTTCCTCTTCTTCCTCTGGTAACAAAGCATGTTCACATTAGATAATAGAAGATGAACTTAAGACACATGCTACATCATGCTATGCTACCTAGCATAGCACATCATAGCAGGAATTAACCAAACAAGTGAAGAAACAAATTAAAAACTGAGAAAAACATTTACCAATGGGATGTTGTATTCTGTGTAACTTAAACCACAGTTTCTACCCCCCTTCTTCGTCTGTACAGAGAGGCTCCTGAATTGGACAAGACCTTTTTTATTGTGACTTAGTGGCCACTGTCTCAGCAATGAGGCGTTTCCCTTGTGATACGCTACTCGTAGTAGTAGGGGGCACCTCTCCCACGCTATCTTGGCCATGGAGGTTGTGGGCCACTCGATCCCTAATTGTTATTGAAAATGACTCCCCAATAGCCTCTGGGGGATCTTGGGCTTGGGTGGTCTAGAAGACTTTGCAAATCCAGGGTTTGGAAATATAGTTACGATCTTGCATCACCCAGACTCCATTCTCATGGACTACTAAGAATTCTACGAATTACTACAAGCAAGCTATGAAGAAGGCATGATGCACATTGAAATAGGACTCAGGCTTCTTATGAAGCTTGACCATTTCAGCTTGTAGACCTTTGCAGAGATGCTTGGCCCAGCTGTAACGGGCCCCCTCTACCATGACTTCCCTCATTACCTAAGCTTGCTCAATCCCAATAAGTTTTCCTTGGGAAAGTAGCTTGGGGAAAGCATGGGCATGGAAGATGGGGTAAACCGTTTTAGCCACTTTCAGCTTGGCTGTCATTAGGGATCCCCTTTAGCCCTTTCGTTGCCCCTAGTTGCTCCTCATTGTTCCCTTGATGGTTTGCCTCCTTTTTGGTCTTTTCTCCTATGGGAAGACCATCAGTAGCGACACCTAAGAGGTCCACGAATAATTGGTCATTGATCTCAAGGACCACCAGCACACTGTGCACACATGTGCAAAAGTGGTCCACCTTTTCAGAAAAGGAGTCAGCTAGGGCAAGCATCTTAGTAGTAGGGACATTTGGGTTCATAGCCAAGAACAATTCTATGACTCTAGCGTCCCAAAGGTTTTTGGCGAGTGATTTCGGGACCCTGTTGCAAAGCCAGCGTTGGGTCTCGTCCACCTCCTTGTACTTGAAGTAAATATTAGCCTCATTATGCCCGGAGGTGATCACTGTCACCTCTTGGGATTTCTTCACCGTTGTAGCAATTTACAAACAGAAAAAAGAAAAAAAAATAAGACAAAACACAAAAAATAGCAGAAAGACAGGAACAACACTCGAACATGCAAAAAATTCACAGCTTAGCTTACTAGGTTTAAATGGAAACGGAAATGGTGGGAGATCCACTGACATATCTTCAACAGTGATAGGCTTAAAGGGTGCCTAGACCTCATCCAACCAACCGAACTCCTTGCATCTATCGTAGAACTGGGAGTACCGAGTTAGATAGGTTTGGTATTCACTAGACCAGCTACTACCCCACACACGCGTGGGCTGGAGGAATGTTGGCCACCGGTTCGCTTAGGTAGCATAGAACCCCTACAATTTCTAGGACGATCAAAATTGACCTTAGCATTACCTTGCACAACACAATGGCAAATGTTAATAGCATGTTTGAGTGACATTCGTGCATAGCATAGCAAGATTAGTCATTAGTAGACAACGTAGAATAACTATTTCCATACATGTAGCGTAGCAAAAGCATGAAGGAAATAGCGTAGTAGAACCATAGAAAAAATTAGATATGCATTTTTACACAAGAAAGAATTCAATGCGCTACAACTATTTTAACAAATTTTCTTCCTGACAAAACGATTTGCACTACGTTGTGATAGACACGTGTTACATTGTCAAATCAAGTGCATGACCAAACCCTCCTGAGGGTTGTACGCTACGCTATTTGCATGCTAGGTTGCCAAAGTCACCTAAACCTTTGCGGCAAGGTAGCCATAGCAATGGCGTTCTGGGCAACGCTGCATGCAACCTTAGCGTAGCGTCCGTACATCGTTGTGGTCAAATCGGCAACAACGGTAGTGTAATGGCCAAAGTAATAGCAAAAATGATAACAAAAAATGCAGATTTCAACACAAAAATAGAAATAAAGGGAAGGTAGAAACAACTATAGTAGCATGAAAAATGAAGAGGGTAGCATAGCAACTTACCAGGCCAATGGAATTTCCTCTTGCATTGCAATGCGTGCTTGCGACAAACGTCCTAGGATGTCTTTTACCTCATCTACCTTGGCGAGCGCTAGGTGTTTGCGTTCTCTCTTAGCTGCCATCGTCTTGGTTGCAGATTCTTTCTCAGTCACTATGCTAAACCACCTTGCTCTTTATTAGCATAATCACATGACACTCTAGATGTGGGCTCTGCGCTCTCTCGGTGAAAATGACGAGTTTACTGGGGGTAAACCCCTATTTATAGCCAGTATGGTGAAAAGGAACTTGCCATTTTCTCACCCCGTTTAATGTGGGATGTTCTCTACAACATAGCACTCCTACCATCACGTAGCAGCACTATTTGCATCATGTCAGGTGGGCCTGACCGAAAGCCTCAACCCACCTTAAACTAGCCGTTTGCCTTTGCAAGAATAGCCTGTTAGCAGTTCGTAAAGACCTTAAACTAATACTTACATTTGCAAGCATAACTTGTTAGCGGTCTGCAAAGATCTTAAACTAGTAATTTTGATTCACAATTTCAACTCAGTAGTGGTATGCAAAGACCTTAAACTAATACTTTTCACATAACCTGTTAGTGGTTCGCAAAGACCTTAAGCTAGTAGTTTTGAACTTTTGCATTTAGGCGATCCACTACGACCTTAAACTAGCAGATTGAAAATTTTGTATCATGATTTACAATTATTTCAACCATAGATATTTCATTATTGATTTGCAAATGTTTGCTATGCATTGTTGCCACAAATAGGTATCACTTGACTTCGCATTTATCTCATTATGGAAAGCTGAGCAAGAATGGCAATGCATCATGATCTTTCTTCACCTCTAGCCTTGACAGGTCCACATGGCGAGCTTGCAAGACAACTAAACCCAAAATCAATAGACTAGGAATCATCTGTAGATAGCATGGTAGCATCCTTAGAAACATCCCCAGACTGGCCTGAACACCTAGTGCAAGCCTTAGATTTAGAGGCTAGGGATGTAACTAAGAACCCTCTCATTGAAACGCCTGTGACTACATCCAGGGGGAAATAAAAACTTTAAAACTTAGCTCCCTTCTAGATTCATAAACACATAAAGATGTATCCAAGATACTACAAGACAACATCAAGGTTTTCACGTGGTCCTATAACGACATGTCAGGCTTAGATCCAAGGCTTATATAGCACAACATTATCTTGGACCCACGTATGAAAGAAGTTAAGTGAAAGGCTCGCAAGGTTAAACCAGAGATTGCACTAGCCGTACGCGATGAAATCACCAAGCTGTATCAAGCTAATTTCATCTGGGTAGTTGATTTCTCAGAATGGGTGTCAAACATCGTTGTGGTTTCAAAGAAAACGGGAGGAATATGAATCTGTATAGACTTTTGGGATCTAAACAAAGCAATGAGCAAGGACAACTTTCCACTGTCGAGTATTGATTAACTCATCGACACTACGGCTGGTCATGCTCTATTATCCTTCATGGATGGTTTCTCTGGCTACAGCCAAATTCTCATCAACTTAGATTATTAGTTAACAACAACTTTGATGACCCCATGGGGTACTTTCTATTATACTATGATGCCCTTTGGGCTCAAAAATGCTAGAGCAACCTACCAAAGAGCCATGACATACATCTTTAGCAACTACATCCTAGAAACACTGAATGAATACGTGGATGACATAGTGGTCAAATCGAAAGAGGCAGGGCAAACATCCCAACGATCTAGGAGTAGTCCTCAAATGCTGCCAGATGCATGATTTATGCTTAACCCAAGAAAGTATGTCTTCGAGGTGAGAACCAGACGCATGTTCAGGTTTGTAGTATCGGAGGCTAGAATATGAGTGGACCTGACAAAGTTAACTAATCTAGCACCCTCTACAAACCTTAAAGAATTTTGCGGGTTGCAAGGTAGGGTAAAGTTCATCAGAAGGTTTATAGCAAAGTTGACTGATAAGTTACACCCCATGAAACACTTACTAAAGAAAGGGGTTAACTTCAAATGGATAACACAATGTCAACAAGCCTTCGATGATCTAAAGAAAGAGCTTTTACATCTCCCAACTGTTTACCCACCGCAGAGGGATAAGCCGTTCTACATTTACCTTGCCACCTCAGACACGTTTATCATGGCACTGTTATGTCAGAAGCAAGACGACGACTTTGAGATTTCAGTGTATTACTTAAGTCATGCATTGATAGCATATGAGGCAAAATACAATGAGGTGGAGAGAAATTGCCTTGCCCTAGTGTTTGCATTAAAAAAGTGGAGGCATTACCTATTTCGCAGCAAAGTTAACATCATTTGCAAAAGTAATGTACTCCAGGCTATCATGAACAATCTATACGAAAGTAGCAGGATAGCTCGGTGGAAAGCCATAACAGCGGAGTTCGATTTGCATTATGTGAGCCAATCATCGACGAAAGGTTAAGCTATAGCAATGCAACTCACAACCTCACCCATCGATGATCAAGCAATCATAGAACCCAAATTCCCTAATGAGCACGTTAGCACCATCAACGCTGTCCCATCTCATCTCAAAGCTACTTTACACTTCAACGGTGCCTTGACTACACATGGTGGTAGCGTAGCGGCCATCATTATTTTCCCCTTAGGGGATATCCAACCGTTTGCTTATCGGTTCGTGTTCCTTTGTATGAACAATGTGGTAGAGTACAATCAGGGGCCTCCTAGTAGCCCAAGTACTAAAAATTTAACATTTGGTGATTCAAGGTGATTCACAACTCGTTGTGAATTAAATCACTAAGGTTTATGCCTGCAAAGCTACTCATTTGCAGCCCTATTGCGACCTAGCAAAAATTTTTCTCAAATAGTTTACAACAACGGACGTTCAACACGTGCCCCATAACGAAAACACTGTAGCAGATTCCCTGGCCACCTTAGCATTAAATGTTCCACCACACATGTTTGCAAGTTTACCCACTTTGATTACCGAGTGTATGGAGACTATCACTCAAGCGGAACACGTAGCCTTTGTTAGTGCTGTGGATACCTAGGAGTGGTATGCCAACATTAAAGCCTACTCGCAACATGGCGAGCCCCCATGCGGATTGACATCTACCTAGAGGGATACGATCTGCAAGCATGCTCAGCAATATGTACTCCTTAGAGACAACGCCTTGTGTAAACGCTCCTTTAATGGGATATTGCTAGCATGCATAAATGAGGAGCAAGTGTAGAAGGTCATCAATGAGGTACACAAGGGACTGTGTGGTGGACACATAGCACCTAGGGCCATGACGGGAAAAATCAAATGCTTAAGGTACTACTGGCCTCACATGGAGCACGATTGCCTAGCCAAAGTCAAGACCTATGATACGTGCCAACGATACACAAATCTCATACACATTTCACCTACAGAATTACACCTGACATAGATCATGTGGCCATTCCAATGATGGGGACTAAACATCATAGGACCTATCATGCCTAAGTCTTTTGTAGGGCATAGCTTCATCATCACTATCATTGAGTACTTTACAAAGTAGGTGGAGGCTATTCCCCTTAGGAAGACTACATCTCAGCAGGTTTGCTACTTCATATTAGATAACATCGTGACGACGTTTTGGCTTCCCATGACAATTGTGACAGAAAATGGGCCACAATTTAGTAGTATAGAAACCAAAACCTTCTACAACAACCTTGGCATTAGGAAATCGTTCTCCTCACCATAGTACCTGTAGGCAAACGGACAGGCGGAAGCTACAAACAAAGCCATCATCAACTTGCTTAAGAAAATGCTTAACAATAGTAAGAGGCGATGGCACGAGAAAATCCTCTATGTGCTGTGGGCTTATAGGACGACATGCAGGACTACAACAGGTAAGACTCCTTACAGTCTTGTTTACAGATTTGAAGTGGTGTTGCCTCTTAAGCTGTAGGTACCATCACTTCGAATGATCCTATCAAACGTCGTAAGCGAAGCCTAGAACAATGAGTCGAGGATCATCAATGTCGACTTCATAGAGGAGGAGCACGTGTAAACACTTGGTCGCATAGAGCAATATCAAAACAAGCAATGGCAAAAGCATCATGCAAACCTGCATCAATGGCTAGTAAAAAGGGGAACCTCATTCTCAAGGCTATTTGTGAGCATGTGAACAAATTATCAGCAAATTGGGAAGGTCCATTCATGGTCACAAAATCCTACGGGAATGAGACCTTCAAGTTGGAAAACATGGATGGCAACGAGTTTGCAAATCCTGTGAATCATTTGTATCTCAAGCCATACTACATTTGATTCATGAGAAAGATAAGCAATCGTTCGCTACGACGTAAAACTGACAAACCAACGTCCACTACAACGTAAAACTGGCAAAGCTCATCTGCTATGATGTAAAACTGGCAAAGGAAGTCTAGTACGACTATAAACTGGCATAGACTATCTGCCATGATGTAAAACTGGCAAAGCATGTTCGCTACGACATTAAACTGGCATAGATGGTCCACTACGACTTTAAACTGGCCTATCCATCGTTTGCTATGATGATAAACTAGCACAGCCACCATATGCTCTGATGATAAACTAGCACAGCCACTGTATGCTCTTATGATAAATTAGCACTATAGTCTGCTAGGACCTTAAACCAGCATAGTGACCTGCTAGGACCTTAAACTAGCAGAACAACCATCTGCTACGATGATAAACTAGCACAATGGTCTGCTAGGATCTTAAACTAGTGAACCATGGTCTACTGAGACCTTAAACCAGCACATCAAATGGTTTACCAGGACCTTAAACTGGGTTCACGGCACATCCTTAGCATGCATCCATGACTCTACAAATAAGCGAGCATGTATAGTGCTGACAAGGGATGCAATGTTGCAGTTCCAGAATGCAGTTCACAATGCCAAGAAAATACCCTTTGGAATATATGCAATGCAACTGCCCTTGGCATCTTGCTGATCCTCTAGAGATGTCGTATGACATCTTGCTAACCTTTCAAAGTTACCGCTACCATGGCCCTTTGCCCTGACAGTAGCTTCTGTGGTTGGTGCCTGCTGCTGGAGTCCTAGCACTATTGTGGCCTAGCCACAATGTTGCTATCTTTCGGTCCTCGCCAATGGCTGAGCGCAAAAGATGTTTAGCTATTGGGTAGCCCATCTCACAGCTGAACTACATGATGTTTGCCTTGGGCAGGGACTCCTGAGCACGTGCATCACCACAATTCCTAGCCTTCTCGGTGCCTACCTCTCCACGCTAATGCTACCAGACCTGCTGCCAGCTATTTTGGTTTGGATGTCGCATGCCTCAACAACAATGTCTAGTGTTCCAGTAGCATCCAAAGTAAGCAAGACCTTTTCCTTCATTTTACTTGATGGTTGTTTCTTCTGGTTTGCTCTCTGTTGTGTTTGCAGGGTACGAGCCAGAGTGGCATCAGTCAGGGGTGCATTTCGCTAAGGTGGTAGGGTGCTACATCGTTCCAAGGTGGTTGTCCTGACCAGCTTGGCTACTTTGGAGTGCACATCCTCTCCTCCCCCTTAACCTCCTTTACCTTATTCCTTACACATGCAATTATCCTTCTCACATGTCTTTTATGATTTTTTCTTGATGCTTGTAAAGCCCTCCCATATGATCAATCGCAAAGTCCATGACGCACGTAATGCAACTTGCCACATGGGAAGCATCTGTAGGTAGGTTAAAGCCCCACATGGATGTAACGCAACTCATCCTAGGAAGGAGACACCTATCTTACAACAAAAAGGTTTTTTACAAGTGAAAATGGCAAAACAGCAAGAGAAAAGCATAAAAGAGCAAAATCTCATGCAAAAAAAAGATGCTCATGCATATCGGCTCCCTCACAAGCACTCCGACGAGGGACCACATTACTACTTCTTTTCCTTTCTGAAACTATCCCCGTAGATCCACCCTTTTCCCTTTCCCTACATAACTATCCTAGCACTCTCAATGCATAGCTAAGAGACATCTTGATAATCACTGAAGAGCGATGTTAGCATCTTGTCTTTTGTGGTGTTTCGTATTGTTTGTCAGTGTATCTTGGCCCCATCCTCCAAACGTCGACAAAGAGGGGCAATGAAACACCATAAAATTTCGAGGCACTCTTGCTTCACTAGGGTCTTGGAATTAAGGCAAACATTTCCACAAGTGTAGCCTCATGACTATTTGGCAGGAAATGAAGGCATTGAGTTCAAACTGTTCAGTTTGGCAAGTTTTCTACTGCCAGAGTTGACAGGCCCGATGGACACTCTGACCTACCCACCTAGGTGATTCACCTGGCTAACAGTTTACTCAAAAACCATACTGGGCATTGTTGACAGTGCTCAAGATGGACAAAATAGTTTGGCAAGTTTTCTAGTTGACAAGTCTGCTATGCTATACTATGCTACGTGGCGCTACGTTGCGCAATGTAGCAGACCTTTGGAAAATCAAACAAGTGTCCAACTTCAAGCTTCAGTAAGATGTTCGCATAGGCCAAAGCCGAAATTTAGCCAATAGAGCGCTACGCTACATAGTGTAGCACAACATAGTAGGGTTGGAACACGCAAACGCTCTTCTACCAGGCCTCTTTGGCAAAAGGATCATGTCTAAGGCATTTTGGCTTCCAAGGTTATCATGTCTCAGTTAGCATTTGAACCACAGGAAAATTTTTCTCGTAAAGTCCTGCTACTTTAACAGAAATGCAAGTAACATTGGCTGCTACACCATGCTATGCTACATAGCGTAGCATAGTGTAGCAAAGAATGTAGATTAATAAGATGCTTCAAAAGTTAATCCCGCGTGCACCCAAGCTTTTAGCAAAAGCTAGTGACTTCAACGCAAGTCTCTTTTTCAAACTGATGGCTATGCTATGCTACGCTACATAGAGTAGCATAGCATAGTAAGCAACTACGCTACGCCAATGTGCTACGCTACATAGCATAGCACATCATAGCAAGTAGATACGCTACATCAGTGTGCTTCATTTCTTGCTTGGCATTGTCGACACACTTGATTCTAGCATCTTCAGTTTCGACAACATGGTCGTAGCGTAGCAAGTTCATGACTGGCTTTGCACATATACGCAAAATAGGCATGTCATCATCTCATGGGTCTAGGACATGTGGTGTCCAAGCCTCATTTCTCGCTTACTTCTAGCCCTATAAATACCCCGACGAGCAACGCTTAAAGGGTTGGCAAATTGAGGCATTGTTGGCAAGTTGGCAAATGTTTGGCAATTGGCAAGCTATTTTGTTGGCAGTTTTAAGTTGGCATTTCACTGTTGGCATTTGGCATTAGCTCTTTGCATTGGCATTTCTGTACTATCAACTTTTAAGTTCTCACTCAAAGGCATAGTTGGCACATTTTGAGCATTTTGGTCATTCTTGAACTCTCCTTGCACCTCCAGTGTTGTATAACTTTTGCACACTTCAAAAAAAGGAAGAGAATTGAACCTGCAATTTTGTGACGGTGCATTTCCTTATCCCAGATCACTTTGTTATTTCTTCATTGTTATCATTGTTTAGCATTTTTTTCTGCATTCCCGCATTTATTAATCATCGATTATACCTCGTGTTTTTAACATTTAAAACAATGTTTATGAAAGGTTAAGCTACACCAATTAAGTCCCTATCTGATCGACTAGACCGTTTAGGGTGCCCCATTTTCGTTTTATCCAGCACGACCCTCGCACGAATCTAGGGTTAAACTATTTGCCCAGTAACCTCTCAGTGTTTCTAGCCATTGATGTTTTTGATCGCTACACTCTTCCAACTACTTTTATAAAAAAATTAAAATAAACTCAATTGGGAGTTAAACTCAACATGACTAAGTTAAACTCATTACAACTAATCTTAACTACTAGAAAAAAATTATTTTTTTAAAAAATATTACGTAATAAAAAAACTTTTAATAATTAAAAAAAGTTACTAACCCAAACAACATTTTTTTAAAAAAAAATTATTTAAAGTAGAAGAAAAAAATTTCTACACTACACAATACTCAACGTTCCCTTCTTTAGTGTTGAAATTGGTTTGAGAATAGCTGAATTATGTTCTTTCTTCTCATCATCTACTTTGCACATACCAATTATGTTCTAAAGATAGTCAATTCGATAAGCCTACAATGGTTTAGTTAGTAAAATAGCTAATTGATCACTGCTTTGAATATGTGTGGACTTAATTATGTCCTTCACTTCATGCTTGATAAAGTAATATTTGATGCCAATATGATTGCTATTCTTATGAATTATTTGCTCCTTAGACAACAGAATTGTTGTTGTATTATCCACCAAAATAGAAATTGGAAGCTCAATTTCAATGTCCAATTGAGAAAATAACTTTTTAAACCATAAAACATGTTGAAGACATTCAACCATAGCAATAAATTTTGCCTCACATGATGAGAGGCTCACATTAGTTTATTTCTTTATCTTCCAATAAATAGGATTAGAACCATGAAAAATAAAGCAACTAGAGTTGACTTATGATCATTTACATCTCCCCAATTAGCATCAGAAAAAACACAAAAATTTCCATCTCCATTAATGAACTTAATGCAAAAATCAGCTATTCCTTTAACATACCTCAAAAGAAGCTTCAAGGCATTAAGATGTAATTGCCTTGGCTCGTGCATAAACCTTGATAAAAATGAAGTTGCATATTCCAAATCAGGCTTACGATGACAAAAAAATATGAATGAACCAATCATATCTTTGTATAAGGATCAATCAATACAGTATCATCTTTCCTTGAAAGCTTCATATTTTAGAGAAGTGCAGTTGTAGCAATCTTCGCTTTCATATGCACATACTTTTGAATGATGGCCTATGCATACTCTAACTAATGTGTCTTTAGGAAATCTTCTTCGTAATCAATTTTGATTCCTAAAAAATATTTAAGGCCTCCCAAATTCTTCATCTTAAACTCACCTTTCATATCATGCCTGAATTGCTCATTTAATTTTTAAGACATAGCCATAAAAATTAAGTCATCAATGTAACGACAGAAAACGTCGGCAGCTGGAAATACCGACCGATATTCCAGCGTACACAGTTTTAGCCACGGATCCGCGCGAGGGCTATGCTGGAAAAACGAATCCGCGGCACCCTGAACGGTCTTGTCGATCAGACAGGGACTTACGGGTCAGTAAAACAATGCAAAGTGCGTAAAAGAAAGCGATCTGATTCGAGGGACCATACAGCAAGGGGCAAACGATGTGGTCGGATTGCAATAATGCTAAACACGATGAAACGAGGCTGGCAAAAGAGAAACACGTAGCTTCAAGATCTGGGCTTTGACTTACAAATGTATATTTCGTATAAGAAATTACACTGGGGAATCCCCGATTACAAGATGTGAAGCAAGCACAAAACAACAAGCAAAACGGTCTAAACAGAAGTTCGATCTACCTCGTGGGCTAAGCTGAGATGCAAGGCAGGCCAAGCTTTGACGTCTACCGATCAAATGTTTCTGATTGATAGAGTCTTTTCAGCAGCAAGATTACTCCTATCACCGGTGCTCAAATTGAACTGTACTCTACTTCGGCTGTAAGGTGATGAGGTCCACGATTTGCCAAAGCGCTGTTCTCTGTATCTCTGCTCCAAAGTGCTAAGTGCTCTGGTGCTCAGAAATATGCTTTTGGTTTCTCTGATTTGCCAAAAAAAACCCTTGTATCTTTGTCAACCGAGGTATTTATAGGCTACAACGCTTCGTGAAAACGGCGCAACCCTGATCATGTGGATCCCGGCTATTGCGGGCCCTGCTGGCATGATCCTTTTAAGTCAGGTTGTGACTACGCACAACACGCTTGTTTGCGTGTTGTGCGTGCAAAGAGTAGGCATATGCTGAGCGTGCTTTAGCTGCTTTCAGGCTGTATTACACTCATTCGCATTGCGTTGCGTGTATGAGCGTAATCTAATGTAAAAACAATAAGCTTAGAGTTGTTTTACGCTCACTGCGCAGTTGTGCGTGTCAAAGCATAAACAATGTACAACTTTACGCCCACCACGCAGCTGCGCGTGATGAAGCGTAAACAATGTACAACTTTACGCTCACCACGCAGCTGCGCGTGATGAAGCGTAAGCAATGTATAAGTTACGCTCACTACGTAGTTGTGCGTAATGAAGCGTAAACATTGTATGCCTTACGCTCACTATGCAGCTGTGCGTAGTGAAGCGAAAAATGATGTATGCCTTACGCTCACTACGCAGCTGTGCGTAATGAAGCGTAAAGCGATGTGCAACTTGAATGATAACATACGCAATGGTACGCATCGCCGCGTATCGAGCGTAAAAACAAGTTATTCATGCACCGGGATGAAAAGCGTCAAACTGTTGTGTTTCTTTAGACTCTGCCTTTGACTATTTTGGAGCTTATTGCACTCATCACGCTGCCGTGCGTAATAGAGCGTAAACTCGTCCTGGGACGAAGCTGGGGCGCGCTCTCGCTTGAATTGAGAATCTTTGCCGAGGCCGACCCGTAATTTTTCACGGTGTTTCAATGGCCCCTCTTTGTTGACGGTTGGAGGGCTTACCCGAAAGACGTCGAAAAAGAATGCGAAACACCGAATTGGCAAAGCACGAATAGCGTTCGTCCATGGCTACTCAAGCATTGCCCTGTCAACATGGAAGAGCAAGACTGGAAGGTATGGGAGATGAAAGGATATAGCTGGAAACAGGTTTGGGGAAGATGCGAAATGCGTTATGGTTGGTAGGGGTATGAAATAAAAGATCAACAGGAATGCTTTCAGACGAGCGTAGCACGTCAGCCTGAGGTTTCTCTGTTACCGATTATAGCAGGAATGCGTGCAAAAGGAGCGTTGCGCATCACTTTCTGCGATGTCTCTGCTAGTGTGAATGCGGAAAAAATGAACACTTGCGTATGTAAGTTCTGCGTATGGGAATTGGGTGGTGGGGATGAAGGAAAATAAGAGTTGAGGGTAAAATGATGCGAGGTATAGACGGGCAGAGCTAAATGGCCGGGCAAACCTGAGCAGTCATTTCAACACACTGTTGTACTTTACCACTCAGGTGGACGCACCTTTGGATGACATTCTTTAAGGCAGGTAACCTGCAACTACAAAAGAAAACAGAGGACACCATTGCTGCTGAACTGAAGGCGAGATTTTCTTGAAACCAATGTTGTATGAGTTGTAAAGAAGGAGCCGGGGCACGCGAGCGGAAACGCCAATCCTGATGATTCGGCGCTGCATATCTTCGCCAAGAGGCATCAGACACAGTGCAGCAAACTGGTTGCACTGGGAACTGGCCAGATGAATTTGCGAGGCCGGCGTCCGATAGTGATGATGGGCGAAGACAACCGGGGCCGTTGCCGACGAGGATTTCGTCGAGGCTCCACCTGGCAAGGCTAAACTCTCAGAGCTGCTACCACTGCGGCGGGTGCAGTGGTGGCATCTCCGAGGGATCAGTAAGATGCCTCTGAGTTTATCTGAGGAATCAGTAGGATGCCGGTGGGGTGGCGACACTGGGACTGTTTTAGTATCCCACCCCGTCTGCTGTGCAGCTGTACAAGAGTGATCACGCTCGCTTGAACATGGTGGCGATCTGTACATCCCAGTTTTAAGTCTTGGAAGACTGCCATTACTGGTTTTAAGTCTCAGTAGACCATGGTCCCAGTTTAAAGTCCGGGCAGACCGAGAAGCACTAGTTTTACGTCGTAGCAGACGGTGGTAAGGCTGGTTTATGGTCTCAGCAAACTGTGCTATGGATGTCAGTTTCGCGTCATGACCCAGGGACAGAGCTGTGCTAGTTTTACGTCTCAGCAGACGGCTATGTACCTGTGCCAGTTTAGCGTCATGGCGAACGCATGCCGAAGATGCCAGTTTTTCGTCTTGGCGGACCTGTACAATAGTACCAGTTTTACGTCGTAGCAGACGGTTACCACTTGCCAATTTAGCATCGTGGCGGACGCGTGTAAGACATGCCAGTTTTACGTCGTAGCGGACGAGTAATGCCATACCTGCTGTCGACACCGTAGATGCTGCTAGATGAAATACCGCTTCAAGTATACATGATTTACAGGGTTTGCTAATTCGTTGCCGTTGGCGTCTGCTAATCTGAACGCTTTGTTGCCATATGCGTCGATCACCAAGAAAGGGCCTTCCCAGTTTGCAGAGAACTTGCCTACTGGTTCACGCACAGCCTTGAGAACCAGATCTCCTTGCTTGATCGGGCGCTGTGGAAGGTTGTGGCGATGTTTCTGGTGTTGTTTGTCCTGATATTTCTCAATCGCATCAAGAGCCTGTATCCGCTTCTCTTCCACTGAATCCAAATCCATTACCCGAGCCTCGGTGTGTTGAGCCTCATTTATAATGGTGGAGAGGACCATTCTCAAAGAAGGGATTTGCAATTCAAGAGGTAGCACTGCTTCAAATCCGTAAACTAGGCCATAGGGCGTACTACCTGTAGCTGTCCTACACGTAGTACGATATGCCCATAGCACATAGAGGATCTGTTTGTGCCACCGCCTTTTGTTGCCATCGAGCATTTTCTTGAGCAAATTGATGACTATTTTGTTGGATGCTTCAGCTTGACCATTCGCCTGCGGGTAATAGGGAGAAGAAAAATACTGTCTGATACCTAGGTTGTCACAGAAGGATTTGGTATCCACGCTACTAAACTGTGGCCCATTGTCGGTCACGATAGTCATCGGGAGGCCAAAACGGGTTACGATGTTGTCCAAGATAAAATGGCAAACCTGTTGGGATGTGATTTTCCGCAGGGGAACAGCTTCTACCCACTTCGTGAAATACTCAGTAGCGGTAATGATGAAGCTATGCCCTGCAGAAGATTTTGGCGTGATGGGTCCTATGATGTCCAGTCCCCATCGCTGAAATGGCCATGTTATCTGTGTCGTATGCAATTCTGTGGGTGACACGTGGATTAGGTTTGCGTGACGTTGACACGTGTCACAGGTTTTGACCTTTGTCAGGCAGTCTCGTTCCATGTGTGGCCAGTAGTACCCTAAGCGTCGGATTTTTAGGACCATAGCCCTTGGTGCTACGTGGCCACCACACAGTCCCTCGTGCACGTCGCCGACTATGTGTTGCGCTTGGTCTTTGTCAACGCAGGTAAGCAACACGCCATCAAAGGAGCGTCTACAAAGAGTGCTGTCTCCGATGATGACGTATTTCCTAGCCCGCTTACGGATTGCGTCTTTCTGTGTGCGTGTTAATGTAGATGGCAGCTCACCTTGCAAAAGATAAGTTTTGATGTTATCGTACCATTCAGGCGCGCTTCCCTCGATAAGAGAGGAGATTTGCGCTGTCTGAATGATAGGATCTGTACAGTCTGTAATCAATGCAGGGCAGGTGTTAAGCAGGTGTGAAGGCACGTGTAAAGCCAGGGTGGCAAGCGCATCAGCTAGCGTGTTGTCAGTCGTTGGGATGTGTTGGGCGTCGAAGGTCGTAAATCGCCTCAGAAGATCTTTAGCCTGATCGCAGTAGGGCTACAAATGTACAGCCTTGTAGGCGTAGACTCCAGTGATTTGATTTATGACAAGCATCGAATCACCCCTAACCGCCAGGTGTTGCACATCGAGTTCACCTGCAGTTAGTAATCCCCTGAGGAGCCCCTCGTACTCTGCCACATTGTTCGTACAAGGGAAGGTGAATCGGTAAGCGTGTAGATGCACATTCTCAGGTGATAGCGTGAGGACAGTGGCAGCACTGCCGCCTCTGGCAGTTGAAGCTCCGTCGAAGTACAACATTGCTTTGAGGCCTGTCGAGACAGGGCTTAGACTATGTATATATTCATCTGGAAACTCTGGCTCTATGGTAGCGTAATTGTTAATCGGTGAAGTTGTTAACTGGTCAGCTATCGCTTGGCCTTTCGTGGATGATTGGCCAATATAGTGCAGATCGAATTCTGCCGTGATAGCCTTCCAGCGAGCTATTTTACTACTTTCGTATAAGCTATGCGTAATGGCCCTAAGGATGTTGCTTTTACAGATGACGTTAACTTGACTACGGAAAAGATAATGTCTACATTTCTTAAGCGTAAAAACTAAAGCTAAGCAATTACGCTCAACTTCATTGTATTTCGTCTCGTACGCACATAGAGCGTGGCTCAAATAGTAGATGGGCATTTCCGACCCATCATCCCTCTTTTGACACAGTAACGCTGCTATTGCTACGTTCGAGGTTGCGAGATAGATGAAAAAAGGCAAATCCCTTTGTGGCGGGAAAACCGTTGGCAAATGTTGCAGTTCTTGTTTTAAACTATCAAACGCACGCTGGCAATCGTCGGTCCATTCGAAATTAACCCCCTTTTTCAGCAAGTGTTGCATAGGGTGTAACTTGTCGGTTAACCTCGAAATGAACCGGCGTATAAACTGTAAGCGTCCCTGCAACCCGCGTAATTGCTTGAGGTCTGTGGGAGGTGTTAACTCGACAATGGCTTTGACCTTATCAGGGTCAACTCGTATGCCGGTTTCCGATACCACAAACCCCAGCATGCGTCCGGTTTTGACTCCGAATACGCACTTCTTTGGGTTAAGCCGGAGCTCGTGTGTGGAACATCTTTTAAGGACTAACTCCAGGTCCTCTGAATGATCTTCCGACTTCAAAGACTTCACAGCTATGTCGTCTACGTAATCATTCAGCCTTCCTAGGAGGTAATCACTGAAGATGTATGTCATGGCCCGTTGGTACGTTGCTCCGGCGTTCTTCAGACCAAAAGGCATCATGGTGTAGCAAAAGGTGCCCCAGGGTGTCATGAACGTCGTGGTCAGCTGGTGTTCTGGGTTAATGCGAATCTGGTTATAGCCTGAAAAGCCATCCATGAAGGACAGAAGCGCATGCCCAGCTGTTGTATCCACTAGCTGGTCGATACTCGGCAACGGGAAGTTATCCTTGATTGTGGCCTTGTTCAAATCCCGGAAGTCTATGCATATGCGTATGCTCCCGGTCTTCTTCGGCACGACCACAATGTTAGATACCCAGTCTGAGTAATCGACCGCGCGGATGAAACTAGCCTGGTATAGCTTGGTGATTTCATCACGCACTGCTAGCGTGATCTCTGGTTTGATTTTGCGTGCCTTTTGTCTAACCGCTTTAATCTGTGGGTCTAGGATAATGTTATGCTGGATTAACCTAGGATCTAACCCAGGCATATCCTCGTATGACCATGCAAAGACAGTAATGTTGTCTTGCAGGACCCGTTTTATTGCGTTGTGCGTTTTTTCGTCTAACAAAGAACTGACTTTGAGCGTTTTAGTCTCATCCTTATGCGTAACGACAGGGACCTCACTGAGGGGGTCCTCGGTTATGTCTCCAGACTCCAGGTCTAGCGTGCGCGTCGACTGTTCTGGCCATTCTGGGGACGTCTCCGACGCAGCTATGGTTACGCTTTCAAAAGGGGGGTTAATGTCTACTAGCGTGGAGTCAAACTGTCTAACTAAGTTCCCGTATGGGCCTGTCAAAGTTAAAGGTGCTGAAACTGCGGCGTCCATTCTCTGTCTGTCCTGCAAAACCGGCAAGTGCGTAAATGGTTAGGAGACAAGTGACGTGATGTCGCCGAACATGGAGGCTAACTGAATTTTGAAAAATATAGACAAAGCTTGTAATCAATGTAACCCGATTACGAGGCGATAAGATGTGGTAGTTTAACGTCATTCCGGACAGTGGCGTGTGCGATATCGGCCGCATTAATATCTAGATTTGCGGATTCCGTTTCAGGAAAGTTCCGCTTAATTCTGATATCAAGTCGGTGATCCTCGCGTATAAGTAGATGTTTTTTCGATGAGAACTAGTTGTTGGCTATCGTGAATTTGAATCTGCAATTGTCGCTGAGAAAAGGAAGAGCAGAGAGTTGGGGTGTAGAATCTTGTGGAGATTTGCAAGTAAGCTGTGAAGAAATTCTACAACTATCGCGATGGCCCCGAAGGCGAAGAAGAAGAACGCGAAACTGGCCAAAATTGATGAAGTGCAGGCAAGTTTGAACCGTGTCTCACAGGCGCTGATCGATGTTTGTGACCCGACGCCTTTTAACCGGTAGGCCATTCTTCCTGTACTTACGCTTGTTCTATATGTCTTGTCTATTTTTGTTTTTCTTGAATGTCTTTTGCGTGAATGCAAATGTCAAATTTGCGAACCTCGGGCTAATGCGAGGGTTTTGGTGGGGTTGCGTTCATCGCCGTCGTCAGTGACAAATCTTGCGTTTTAGCAAGGGTTTGGGCGATTTCGGCCTGGTTGCGTTAATATAGGTTTTGTCTTTTCTATACAGCGTCACGCTGAAGCCCATTCTAGTTATGCTGGACATCATTGGGGTTTTGTGCTGGCTGAACCCTATTGTCCCTAATGTTCCTCCTCCTCACACCAGAGTGCAGGGGAAGGCCATTTGGTTCCGAAAGGGAGCGCTGGAATTTCTGTAGTTTCTACTGTGCAACTTCAGCATTATCATCTGGTCCAACGTGACTGGAGATGTCGCCGATGCCATTTTGGAGCACCTGTTGCCTTGGTCTTCGCAAGGGATTCTGGCTTACCTGACAGACGGAGCCATTGAGACGGGCCATCCCGAGGACCAAGTGCTCAGCTCCCAGGGTCTGAGGAGCTTACACTGGGTTTGGAATATGGCCCATTTCAACTGTTATCACGCATACAACACGTTGTTCGTGGCTCGCCATGTGTCAACGTACTTCCAGAACCCACAAGGCACGGTGTACTACGCAGGCGGGTAAGCAGATCTGGCTAGCTGTATTGTCTTTTATTATGTTACAATGTCTGTTGTTTGATGTAAAAGGCGGCGAGAGAAGTCTAGATGTAGAGTGTAAGTAAGCTTACACTGTGTGGTACAGGTTTTTTATACGCGACAACCAGCTAATTGGCGATGGCGATACGCTGGCCTGGGCCGAAACGGCAATAAAGGCGTTTACCACGACTAACAACGTTCGTGCCGGTGTTATCGGGCAAATCGGCCACGAGATGCGTGAGTATCACACCCGTTATGAGCACCCTTTCAAGAATTGTCAGGAGCTCAGGTGGCTGCACGAGGACTGAACCCTGGATCCGCCCCTCAGTGTCGAGGACGTGGAGAGGGAGCTTCCAAAATTTCCATTGCCGTTTGGCCCCGGTGAGGCTGCCGCGTGTTTTAATGTTATGAGCGTAGCTATGAGTTATGCGTAGTGCAATAATATTTCTGTTTTGACTTGCGTTTTTGACTTGCATGTTTTACTTGCAGTCAGGGAATCCCGGGAGATTACCCTTACGATTTCCGGCCGCGAGGCGAGAGATGTCCTTTTTCGTTACGGGGACATCAAGGAAGCACAGCGTTGGCTCGGCCACTTGGCGGCCCCAGTTGCAGTGGTCACCAATATCCAGGCCGCAGGGCTAATGCACCTATTTTTGGCTACAACTCTTGATGTCCCTGCCAGCGAGATGATAGGCCTAGTCAACTCCTTCAGCGAGAAGGCGGATCGCTTCAGCACGCGCGTGCATAACGTGCGTGTGAACTTTGATATCAACGCTCAGCTCTTCTCGGACCTGTTTGGCGTCCCCTCCAGCGGTCTTCCCGTAAAAGTGAAGACCAAGAGGAGCGTCAGAGTCGAGGAGTTTCTGAAGGAGTGGGTGAGGATCCCTAATGAGACCAAGGGGTTTCCTTGTGAACAATTCGAACTGAGGACCGCCAAGACGCTTTATCCCCTTTTTCGGGCTCAGACCTTCCCCAAGACCCTCTCGCAGGCGAGGTTCTTTTCGGTAGAATAGACGCGTATTATGCGAGAGGTTCTGGAGGAGGGAGCCTGGTTTGATTGGGGAAGCCATCTTGCCAAGGGGTTGCGCAATGAAATGGTCAAGCTTCGCGAGAAGCTCGAGTCCCGCTTCAATGTGCACCATGCCTTTTTCATAGCCGTCCTTCGGCGGTTTGCTGAGTATCTGGTCATTCAAAGGAATGGGGTCTAGGTACAGCAAGACCGAGACCAACTGTCCAGACCTTGGATTGCCCACATCCTTAGCACTACCTGTGGGCAGGATCCGCCGGAAGGGATCGGAGAGTCATTGTCTATAATGACTAAAGGCATGACGGCACCCCGAGTGCAAGGTCTTGACAGTGTAGGCGGGATAATGCCTACCTATACTAGTGACGCCTCGCGGGGGAAACGCCTAGCGGAGGAAATTGTGGAACTAGCAGCTCGGCGGAAGAGGCTTCGCCTGGCTGAGGCCCCTGGAGGTGAGGCAGGCCACACCGTTGGGCTCAAGGTGCAGCGGAATAAGCCCCCGCCTGGTAAATGTGAATGGTCTATATATGCAATGTTTCACTTAGATGGTTTGGAACTATATGCTGACATATGGGGGTATAAACAACAAAAATGTCAGGCCAATTGACCCCTGCGACAGGGGCGCTGGTACTAAGCCGTGGGGAGGGGGCCTCAATTTTGGAAGAAGAGGCCCCAACTGTTAATACGTGCCGTGTGCAGGCTCCAGTGCGTGAGGCGGCCCCAGCTGCTAGCGGGAGCCGCGTGCCTACTGAGGCACTTGAGGAGGCCCCTGCGACTAGAACCAGTGACGCACAGACTCCGGTGCGTGAAAGAGAAAGAAATACAGAGGATGTCGATGAGGTCGCCACCATCACCGGCAGAGGTAATGAGTGTGTTAGCGTATTCGAAAGAATGTGTTAATAAGGGTAATGTCTAACCTGATTTACGCTGTAGGGGAAGGAGAAGCCTCAGCCTCTGCTACTGTTAGCAAAAGGTGGAGAGACTTCCCCGATAAGTTTGCCTTCATGGAAGGCGTCGTCAGCGACATGATCGCGCATCTGGAACGCATTGAACCTGGCGCTGGTAAGTTAACGAAGGTACAGGATAATGTCTTGATAATGTGGCATCCATATTGATGCTTGTTTTCTGTCAGGAGCTCACCTCCGATGGGATCCCACGGAGCCCATTGATCTAGGCACAGCAGAGCCCCCACCTGATGGGGCAGTCGTGCCACGCTGCATTTATGAGGAAATGCGTAAATGTGCGTTACGCTCGACACGCTCCGCATGGGAAAGTAGAAACGTGAATGAAAACCTATGGAAGAAGTTGCAGCGGTCAGAAGAGAGGGTTGAATCCTTGACTAAGGAAGTCGAGGACCTGAGGGTGCGGTACGAGTTCCTACAGGCTCGAGTGACAGAGGACGAAGACTGGCGTACTGCTGTTATTGATCACTCCCGTTATTGGACAGCCATCAAGAACAGCGTACAGACCAGTCGAGCGTTAGTAGAGCAAAGGATGCAAATAGAGCTCCTAGCTCAGAAAAGTCGAGACTGGAGGGACTACTGCGCGGGCGTGCAAGAATGGGGGAAGAAAGAGAAGGATCATAAGCACGTATACAAAAGGGAAAGCACCGCTTATAGAAAATGCTACCGCGATTCCGCTGTTAAGGCTCGATCCCTAGAGGTCTTCGTGGACACCATCGGAGCATCCGAAGCTTTCAAGAAGTTTGAGGAGCAGGTGACCGTAACTGCGTCCCCAGAGAGAGCGATGGTTTTCCCTGGGAATCAGGCTTCGATCCGTACTTTCTTTCTAGATCCACCCTCCTGGAGTAGCGTGGAAAAAGGGAAGGTGAAAGCTGGGACAGCTTCAGGCGAGGATGTGTGGCAAGACCTAACAGAGGATGAGATCATGCAGCGTCTGTGGGCGGGCTTGGACAAGCTTTCCTTTGCTGTGGAAGCAGGGCCGTCGTGAGTAAGATTATGCATGACTTAGCCGGCAAATTTCCTGACTAGCGTTGTTTATTCTAATTGTTTTTATGTTCTTTGGCCTAGGTACCGGAAGGAGGTAGAGAAGGCACGCCAGCTGAAGGGCTGGGAAAGGAAACAGTAGAAGCAGAAGTGGAATGAAGTGATGAAGGGCGTCCTCCTGTGGAGCCAATGCCGGAACGAGAGCCTCATGAAGAAGCAATCTTTCATGAAGGGATAATTCTGAGAAACGATGGCCCACTAGAGGACGACCTTTTGGGACTGGATCCAGAGTTGAAGGACACTGGTGACAGTGGCAGCAGAGGAAATGCATGATTTTGTTGATGTTGGTGTAATATCATGTCACAGATGACTTGAAAAGACATGTTATAAAAATTGATTGAATGTTAACTTTCTATCATTTTTTTTTTGCAAATGTAATAATAATGGAGCATAAGTCTTAGTTTAAGGCCGTTGCGGGCTGAGAGCGTAAAACTACTAGTTTAAGGCCGTTGCGGGCCAAGATATGAATTTGCGTAACTTAGCTACTAGTTTAAGGCCGTTGTGGGCCACTGCAAATGTGCATAAATTAATCCTGGATAAATGCATAGAGGCATGAGCATAGCTAACACGCAAGAAAATACCAAGCGTAAACACAGATAAAACACGCAAGAAAATGCCAAGCGTAAACACAGATAAAACACGCAAGAAAATGCCAGGCGTAAACACAGATAAAATAGATATAGCGTAAAAGTATATTGAAACAAACAAAAGAAGCTGCCAAACGGGGAGGATGCTAACTTACGCGTGAATAGTGCTATACGCAGAAGACCATTGTTTAGCTGTCGATACGCAATTGTTTCTTAATGGCCTTCACGTTGAGCGCGGCGTAAGGGCGAGGAGGTTTGGGGCTTGACTCCTCTACGCTGTCATCCGGAAATGGCAGGTCAGCCCAGTCGAGACTATCGGCGTTGTTGTCATTCTATTTAGGGGCTTGGAGACTGGACTGGTCGTCAGTTGTTTCGATCTTCGAACCCCGTTCTTCTTCAATGTTGTTAAC
>MNCI01037427.1:69496-135506 GCA_015680685.1 Gnetum montanum
AGTAAGAGCAATCTAAAAATCCCAAAATTACTTGCCAAGGATGATACTATCTAAACCACTAGCTAAACAATTTAAACAAAACAAAAAATGAAATACATAACTCACAGGACCATGACAAAGAGGCTGAAATCTTTTCTTTAGCAAGCCATCTTACAAGAAATCTTCTTTACAAATCTTCCAAGACTCCAAGTGTGATGTCAGAAGTCCCTTGTGATTCCAATCTTCTTGATGATTTCCAGTGATGATCCTCCTCCTTGACCCCTAAAGCCTTTTTATAGGGTTCAAAGGTAGGTAAGGAAGTTACACGTTTAAAAATATCTCACCTAACTTCTCTCCCAAGTAACTTGGCCAACCAATTAGGAGGTTACTTGCCCAACAAGTTAGGTAAGTTACAACAATTTTGGGTGGTTTCAACCACCAAAGAGATAAAAATGCTGCATCTAACATGTGTCCCATGTAGTTGCCAAGTGTCTTCATGTAGTTGCCAAGTGTCTTCATTCAGTTGCCAAGTGTCTTCATGGAGATAAACAAGTTGTAGGTGACAAGTGGCCATTGTGGAGATAAAGAGGTTGTAGTTGACAAGTGGCCTTGGTGGTTACAATATCATAGAAAATTAAAATACAATCATTAAGATACATATAAATACAATCTATAGTTGCAACTTATTCCATACATATATATATCCTCTTTATTTTGCTTTTTCTTGTTCAATTCCACCTTTTCTGTTTTGTATTCCTCTTGGAGCCTTTTTTTTATAACCAGCTCTACTGTCTCCTTTGGAATTGCTAGAAGCAACTTTCCAAAGATGCTGCAATATCTGATGTGATACTTCTGAATAAGCTTCTGCATCCATAGCACCCCAGCGCAATAGAATACATAGACTTTTAACGAAACAATTTTAGGCAACGAGTACATTAATTTCTCCACCTTGGTCATCTTAGGTCTCCCAATTTTCCTAAATCTCTGGCGTGTCTTATTCTCATACTCTATGAATTTGCACATCAATTTAACTATAATATGGTGTACTTCAACTTGCTCTTCAGACAGAAGCAAATTAATTAAATTCTCATGAATTCCTGGTAAGCACTCTAAAGCATATGATTCCTCATAAAATGTAAGTGCCCGAACCACTGATACACGTGCCTTTACCAATAAGCCTTTATCTCCTTTGGAATTGCTACTGTTAATGACTTGAAATTTGGATCAACATCAGTGGCTATGAAGGAGGCAGTTGCAACTTCTTGGATGGCCCGATACTCAGAAATTGTTCATCAGAATTTTGGAAAGGAAGCCTGATAATCGGCAAAAGGGACAATGACATGAAGCTTAGAAACAGTAACGTCCACAAGGCCATTAGAGTCCGTTGGCGTCGGAGCGTGAAGCTGAGTCTGCATCGTGATTGGTGCTGCTGCTCTGCATCTTCTGCGCCATCCTCCTTCTCCGATTTTGGCGTCGCTATCCATTGTTGCTGCTCCTGCCGATTGCAGCCGCTGTTTATTCGCCCTCCACCGACGTGCAGCCCTACTCTTCTATTTCTGTTGCGCTCGTAGGCGCTCGTGCTATCGCTCATGGCACAACGGCCAGTGCTCCAGATGGCGCACAGGCTGCACTAGCCGACGGACACAGCAGAGGCCAACACGTCTCCCACAGCGGCGCTCATGGCAGTTACAGTAGAGGCAGCGACTGTAAAATGATCTTTAGCGCAGGTCCATCAGCAAGGGTTTTAAGGGTTTGCAAGAAGTGGATTTGCATTTCCCTGTAACTGTTATTGCATTGAACAAGGTTGCAGAGAGGGTTTCAAAAATTCTGGCGAAAATATTCGAAGAGAGGAAGCCATCATATCCAGCTTCTCCACAGGCAATTTCAAAATTTTTCCTTCCAGCCTCAGCTCTGAGGAATAAATGTCCATAGGAACAGAAATGCAATTCAAACCGTGGTTATTCTTCCCAGATAATTTTGAATGATGGTCCAAGTAAATCACAATTACTGTAATGTCATCATGGAAATGGCGTCGAATGCCTTTCTCAATCTTTCTAAGGTCTAAATATCTCATTTTCCACTTCCTTGCTGCACATTCGAGAGCAGCTCTAACCAACCTTTTTGCGATACCCGTTCGTGGATTATTGTGCACAATGTCAACTGCTTGATCATCTGAAAGTTGCTCCCATAAGCCATCCGATGNTTTTTTTAAAAATGATAATTTAAGGTTTTTTTTTTGTTCGAATGCCAACAAGGAATGAAATCCCATGGAATGGTAAGATTTTTGCATATGGGTAACATGGTCCTTGGAAGAAGGCTCTACAACCTTTTTGGATTGGTTGGTTCAAGGATGCAAGTTGGACAAGGTCTCTAAGATTTTTGGACATTCAACCATGCCTTTGTGGATGCAAACCAATTAGCCAAAAGCTTGTCTTAATCAACATGATAGACTTCATTACTAAAGAAACAAAATCTCAAAAATCTCGTTTAAATTTTTCAAAAATCACCATAACCTTATAAAGCCTGTTCCATGAAATGGCCAAAATGTGCTAACAGTTTCATGTAGGATACATCTCATGAGAAATCAGGTTGACACTAGAACTTGAATTAAGGAGAGCTTTACAAAGCTTGTTCCTAGTAATATGTAAATAAATAAGAGGACTTCCAGGATTTACTAATTTCTTGGGAAGGTTGCTAGCTAAAATCCAATTAGATATGGCATGAGTCAACATAACATTATGGATTTTAGGTGGAATTTTGTTTGAAGGAGACTTGAAGGAATTTGATATAGAGGGAGATGGAGGAGCAGGGTTGCCAACCACATGTGTATGTGAGGGCTTAGGCAGACTATTAGGTTATAAAAAAGGTCTTTTCTTTGATTGAGTGTCTGAACCACTGGGTTGATGAACTAGATGTAGATTCACGGTCCTAGTAGCATTGCGTTATTGTGGTTGAGCTGGAAGTTCATCCTACATAAATGGAGTAGGTGGTAGCTGTGTTGATGATGGAGAAGATGTGCAAGAATAGGAGGAGGATAAGGGTAAGAGGTGGTATCTCTCCTTGAATGTAAAGAATGAGTTCGATAATAATTATGAGGATAGTAGTGAGATTGGAAAGTAGAAATGTGACTAGAAGAGTCACATGGAGACAAGGATTATTGAATGTAATACCCATATGGATTAGGTTGTCTGTAAGGGTATTTTTCCTTGGTGGTGCCAACACCAATGACTGTGGTTGGTGCAACTATTGATACTACTCATATGATTGTAGTGGAGTTTCACATGGATAATACTTTTGTTGCTAGTGGAATTACCTAGAATTTCCTTGAGGATAATACTTCTAGGTGTTTACCTTTGTGCTAGTCATGCATTCAAAGCATACATCCTAGATGCTTGTAAGTGTGACACTATGGGATAACATCCCTTAGGATGTTCATAATGGTAGATTTCACATCCATCATCATCATTTGATTTAGTTTTTGCAACTTTCTCTATTGCAACAATTTTACCCTTATTTGATAGGCATATTTAGCTTCCTTACACCTCCTATGCTCATGATCACTACCTTGTTCTTTGGAATATTCAGTAATTTTTAGGATAGCTTGAAATTTTCTATTCATGGAGTTCCATAATTGATCAAACTTGGCTATAATTTCAGATTGAAATTTTTGAAGTAGCAAGGTTTTCTTATTCACCATCTCATCAAGTGATGATTTTTCCTCACTGTCACAAAATTGAACCTCCCTCTTGCAAATGGAAGGATCATGGTTGTACTCTTTTGCACTTTCTCATTTTCTTAATTCTCCTTCCTCTTTAGCTGCATGCTCAATCAATCTTTTGATCTCATGGGCACTTAATTCAAATAGTCATCCTTGGGCATAAACACCAAGGGTTCTCCTTGTTTCTAATTGAAGTCCATTTACAATGTGGTAAAGTTGGTCTAGTTGAAAATACCCATGGCTAGGACATCTATGCAATAAGGAATAGTATCGACCTATGGAAGCATCTAAAATTATTTTAGTTATTTTAAAGTATGATATGACTCTAAGGTTTTTTCTAATGATTTGAATAATTTTTCATGAAGTCCTAGATAGTGCACGTAACAACTAAAGGTCCCCAACAATGACACTAATGATGAGCGGAAAGGTACCCCTACATTCAACCATATGAATCACAAGTGTTCATGCATGATCCAGTCAAATTTTATGGGCCTTATGTTCTTAAGTACATTGGTTGTAAGACATGGAATCTAATGGTGACAATCATTGTCTTCTTAACTATACTTGTGGAGCTTAATTGTATGGTTAGGTATAATTAAGGCACATAATTTTTATTATTTTATATTTTATTTATCTACAATTAAGAACAAGAATGAAAGGTAGAGGAATTTATTATCTAATTAATCTACTGCCTAGCTAGCCTAAGACAAGTACCTGTTTCCGCTGTGAAGACATATCCTAAATGCATGTAGTGCTGCTAGGTTACCAAACGTTAAGTGTTTCTGGGTTACCAAGTGCTACATGTGTGCTCGAAGTGGTCATGCTTGTGTTCATTAACAACTAAAAATTAACTGCTTAATTAAAGTGAATGAATATTAAATATGTTAAAAGGAACATTAATCTATTCTCAGTGTTGCAAGGATTATCAAAAGGGCTCATCTTTATTTTCGTCACACTGTTGTGCTCAAGTACATCAGTGCATGAACAAAGATCCATACACACTTAGACTCCTTCTATGAGCACTCAAAAATATTCTAACTCTGGAATGGTTAAACTACAAGAACTTCATTACTCTATGATAAAAACTATATGAAAATCATGTGCCCACGCACTATATTGATAGGCTGGCATATACCTTGCAATATAGGATATTCAACATTGCATCTTAGGGTTCGATATCGAGTATCCGTTATTGAGGCTTTGATATAGCATATTTGATATTGGAGAACAACTAAACACAATTCATCAAGTTTTATAAAAAAAGAGAAATCAAACTCAACTAGGAATTAAACTCAACATGACTGAGTTAAACTCATCACAACTAATCTTTAAATACTAGAAAAAAATTATTAAAAAAAACATTATATGATAAAAAAATTTTAATAATTAAAAAAAAGTTATTTACCCAAACAAATTTTTTCTAAAAAAATATTTAAAGTAGGAGAAAATAATTTCTACACTACACTAAAACACCACCAAATTTGCATCTTGAAATATTTGTAATCCCATCTCATGAATCTTGAGGCAATATTTTACTGTAAATGTGAAGGTTATGAACCATAAAGGGGCAATCTCACTTGTTTCATACTTTTGGGATTGAAAAATGCTTCATAAGTGACCAAAGCCTCATTCCCCATGTGAAAAAGATCACATAGTGTCTATATTTGGGCTTAGGGGAGTCAAAAGTTCCTTTTGGAATGCCAAAAATGGTAACTTAATGGCTTGTGGGTAGGGAGGGGGAGAAGGGCTATACATTTCTCTATGTTGATACACCCCTTGTAGGGGGTAAGCCAACTAGGAGACTTGAAGGTCAGCATGGAGGAGTGTAAGGGTAATAGAACTAACCTATTCCTAGCATGGAAAGGGGGGTAGCCTACCCTGGAGGGGTTGACCTTCACTCCTAGCATTGACCTCCCATCCCCCTCAATGCCTTAGAAAGGGGGGGGGGGGGGGGGGGGGGGGGGGGGGGAGGGCTATACATTTCTCTATGTTGATACACCCCTTGTAGGGGGTAAGACAACTAGGAGACTTGAAGGCCAGCATGGAGGAGTGTAAGGTCGATAGAACTAACCTATCCCTAGCATGGAAAGGGGGGCAACCTAGCCTAGAGGGGTTGACCTTCACTCCTAGCATTGATGTCCCATCCCCCTCAATGCCTTAGAAGGGATGGATGGGGTGGGGAGGGAGGGGGTTAGCTAGCTAGGAGAGAGGAGGTCAAACAATGTGGAGGGATCAAAAAGCTAGTATGCATGAGGTGGGATCTCACCTACCTCCCTTGAACATGGTAGCTAATTTTCAACAATGTGGTAGCTAATCAATTAGCGATTTGGTACCCAATTTTCAACTAATTAATCAGTAATTTGGTAGCCAATTTTCAACGAATCATGTCAACCATTAATAGCTAATTTGTAGCCAATCATGTTAGCCATTTGCAGCTTGAATCATGGCTATAACCCCATAAAAACCAAACCTTGGCACCATGTCAAGGTTCCCCACTTTTGACAATTCAGCACCCTTGGAATTTTGGCATCCAAGAGCTCTTACTTCCTTAGCAAGAACACAGCTTCTTAGTCCCTAGGAGCATGGACCCCCTACAATTATTTAATCCCTATTACTTTCCCCTTTGAATCTTTGAGCTTTGGGTGTCAATGTTACCTTCTTAGGATCACCAAATCTTAAGGTGGTGCACTTTGGCCTCCCAAACCCCTCACATTTCCATAACCCCCAACATCAAACAATGTTATAGATCTAAGGTGGAGGTAAAATAGGTTTAATATCATTAGGAGTCATAGAGATACTAGATCATGGAGTCGATCATGACTTCAATGGGCTTACCCAAGTGAACCCCCTTTTGTTCCACTCTTGGGCACCAATTTTGTACACATCTTTAAACTTATTCTTTGTTCATTTAATGAAATTTATGATTTTAGATTATGTACAATTTCATATATAATTTTTATATTTCAATGCATTGTTTCATAAAGTTGCATATTTTTATACTTTTGTCACATCCCCATTTTTCAGCCCCCTAAGTCCTTGGGTGATCTACTGGACCATCTAGGGCATCTTGAATCCCATTTTTCTTGCATAGGCCCTAGGGGATTTAGGGTTGAGGCTACCTACATTTGAGAATCCTTGGTTTCTTCTAGCAACTGAAAATGTAAAGTTCTATCTTCCTATCTGTTTTTCCGTTTCTCAAGATATCTTGGCTAGCTTAGGTACCTTGAAGTTGAGGAGGAAAAAATAAATTACAAATTGTATCTCAATAAGAAGTTTTTAAAGGTTTTATGGGTAGTCTAGTAATCCTAGTATAAGGATTTGTTAAAGGAAGTTTACCAATTGAGAGTTCATGTAGGTAGGCTTGTGCAAGTAGCAGTCCATATTGTAGATAATATTTGAAGATCTATTCAAAGCTAAGTGGTCCTTACTTGATTCATCTTTTGTTTTAATGCTAGCACGTGTAGTTTTGAAGGTTGTTGTGAGAAGTGAAACACTGTAGAAATTGCAAATTGGCCTCAGGTGAAGATTCACGATTCAGGCGAAGGTTCGAGATAGAAATCCAGAAGACAGAGCAGGGCAAAGAGGCATGCAGTATCAAGTCTTCAAGTTCCTTACAGATTCCAATCTTACTATGTTTTCTTTCTTTACGCTACATTACGCAACATAGCGTAGTGTCACTCAGCGTAACTCTGTTTAACGTAGCCCGATAGCAGGAAGTAACTTACTTCGGCAATTTTGACGAAGTTTAAAGTTTAAGACTTGTTACATATTCTGCTAAGTCTTTTGTTCAAGACCGAGTTTACGCTCTATTACGCAGAGTAGCGTAACAAGCTTCAAGAAAAGCAAAGTCAAAGTCAAAAGAAGTGCATCAGATTGACTTCTTCCTTTTTGCAGATTGGTCAATTTACGCTCATTATGCTACGCAACGTAGGCAAGTGTAAATTTATTGCATAGTTGACCATCTTATGCTATATTACGCTTTGCGGTGTAAATGAGCGTAAAACAGCTTGAATAAACTATTTTCATATTTTATTACACTCTACCATGCAATGTAGCGCGAACGAGCGTAATGCAGCTCACCAGACACGCACCTATTATCCACATGCACAATATGCTAATGAGCGTATTGTGTGTAATCATGGAGTAGCTTTAGCGGAAGTGGTCGACGACGTATTTTGCCCCCCCTTTCCACAAACGTGACGCAACATGACCAATTTCAACATAAAGTTTACCAAGTCAACGGTATTTTGAAGGTTTGAGACACGTGTCATCAAGGCGTGCCTTCTCCACATGTTGTCGAACTTATAAATACTCTAGTTGACGAAGAAACAAGGATGGGCATCTTCAACTTTTGGCAGCATCATTTTTTAGCAGAGACAGAAGACATTTTTCTTGAGCATTGGCAGCAGGAGTAATCAGTCCTTTGGCGAAAATACAGCTCTCTCCATTGGCGATCATTGGCGATTTTGAGCAGAGACTACCCAAGGCAAAAAGAGTAGATAAGAGATTGAAAGATCATCTGGTGTAGTTGGCAAGATCTATTGATCAGAAATAGTTGATAGATAGATATTCAGGCTTGACCTTCCTTGCATCCCATCTTTGGCTGACGAGGTAGATTGAACTCCATTCTGTACTCCTTGTTGAACAGTTTTCTTGTTATTTTGTGTATGCTTTGCACAAGACAAGCAGAGCTTTTCCATTGGAACTATGTATACAATATACTTAGTTTTCAGGTCAAAGTACAGATCTTGGAATTGCACATTTTTCTTAAATTCGATCCTTCTTGTCGTGTTGACGTTGTCGTCATTCCAATTTATCTACATCGTTTTCTACTCCTTTTACGATTCATCGAATCAAATCATCCCACGGAATATCTATAATATTCATCAATTTACTGATTGAGTAAGTCCCTGTCTGATTGACAAGACTGTTCAGGGCATCGCGGATTCGTTTTCTCCAGAATGGCCCTCGCACAGATCTATGGTTAAGACTGTGTACACGGATCTTCGTTTGGTATTTTCCAGCTACCGACATTTTCTATCGTTACAGTTTTCTGGAGCTAGAAGGAGGGCTTAGGCTCCGATTCGTATTTTTTACGGGTAGCCCTGTAAGCAATCTATACCCACTTCTCTAAAAACGTAAACGTAATACCTCTAGGGAAGTTTACAAAAAATCGTGTGGTGTAGATCAGTCACAGTAACGATTCCTTTGGAATCCTACAGGGTAAAAAGCCTAATCATGATCATCTTTGTTCGTCGCCTTTTAGATCTAGTCGCTTATTGTCATTAATCTATCTGATCAATAGATTCTGCATACGCAACCACAATTTCCATGACCACAACCGATTCAGGTGCCACATCTGTGAATCCCATCGCCGCCACCGGGCTAGCTTCCGGTGTTATAGGACATCAGGGACCGTCGCACCATTCGTTAAGATTATAGGGCAAAGACCCTGTATTCACCGTCATGACGCCTGAAGAATATAATTTTATTTGCATCAAGATCCAGGCAAACCTTGCTCTTAGCCAAGCCGAGATTGAAATGAAACGAAATTTTGAGCTGGTCCACAGAGGGGGTCAAGATTTCATCCCTACCGCTTACGACATTATCCCTCTAATTGAACATTACCATGAAATCTTGACCCAACTAGTTATGGCTAGGAGTCAGGCTACACGGTCCATGCTAGAACCTCAGAATGGGGAGGAGGAGAAAGATGAACTCACAGCCCAGTCTGAACATTCGTATCATACTCTTAGTCCCCATACATACATAAACTCCCTGTTTCCTTTCACCGGGGAGGCCGTCCCTCTCAACTTAGTCACAACCGCCCAAACCCACATTCCTGCCATCCCACCAGCCACTACCCAATCATCAGTCTTGCAAGTGCAAATTCCATCTCAGAATAACACGGGGGCAGCCTCATCACCGCGTGTAATTAGCATTCCGTCGGTGGTACCCGCGTCCACCGCACCCTATTACATCCCCCAAGTGCAACCTCATGCCATGCCTACAACCCGCCCGGTACAAAATCCAATGCAAACCTTTTCAATGAAATTCTTTGCAAGGCAACAGATCGCCACCACTGCTCAATTACAACAATCCATTCAACAACCCATGGTTGGTCAGTGAATCCTGTCCATTTCACATAATCAATCTGCGTTATACGGTGAGCAACCCTTAGCCGCACCTACCACCCATGTCCCACAAATAAACCTGCAATACCCTTGCAATCTCCATCCTACACACCTGGCGATGGCCAATCCCTCTGCTCAGCCTGGTGGGTGGTGGTTTCCACAGGAAGCTTCGTCTGTGGGGATAGTCCCTGCTGCACCACCTGTCAGCCAAGCCATCGCTACGTTCCCATTGCCTGGCACAGCCCTTCCTGTCCAACCCTCGGCTCCTCCTGCACAGACTTCTTCATCACCAAGTCTAGACCAAGCCTTCTTACTTATTCAGACCCTTACTAAGGAAGTCAAACACCTTAAGGATACTGGCTCTGATACCATACAGATCATGGATTTCTATCAGGATGATCCCATCAGTCCAGCAGTTCCTATGCTGTCGTTGCCCCCGGGGATGTCTCTACCTCATTTTACCAAATATAATGGGGAAGGTGATCCCAACGCCCACCTGGTCACCTTTAGGTCTGAATCCTTGCTATTACAACAGTGGCCACATACTATTATACGTGTCTTTGCAATGTCTCTGGCAGGTAAGGCTTTGGACTGGTATTGAGCCCTCCCTTGTTCTTCCATCTCAGCCTTGGAGGAACTTCTGACACAATTTGTGAGTCGTTTTAAGTATAATTTAAAACCGAAGGTCACATTAGATCAACTCATGGGAGTGAAACAAGACCCACTCAAGCTGGTCCAAAAGTTTATATAACGATGCTGAACGAAATTTGTGAGCCTATCGTGGAAGCCCACTTACTGGCTATCTTCAAAGGAGTGGTGAATGACTTCATCAAGTCTAAGCTGTATTACCTTGCCCCTAGCACCTTGAGTCAGGCTTTTGCCCAAACTAGGAGCATCCAGGATGCTGCAGAGGCTAGCAAAGACCCGGCGTATGTAGCCTATAAAAATGCTAACAATAAGGGTAAGGACAAAGGTAAAGCAACAACAACGACGGTAGCTGTGCTGGCTGAAGGTGCTAAAAACAAGAACAAGAAGGAACCCGCGGCGTCCCCCAAGACTACAGCTAGTGCAACCAGCACTAGCCAGGACACACCTGCCCCTGAAAAGCCCCCCAGCCAAAGCCAAACTTTGAGCGTAAAGATCGCTCAAAGTATACAGCCCTGCCTATAAAACATTCGGAATTGTTGAAACAATTGTTAGGGGCAGGATACATCCAGAATAAGAAGGTATCCGAAGAAGCTCTCCAGCGTCACAGGCATCATTGTGAATTGTTGAAGAATCCTTCTTTAGCCTTACCTAACGAACCACCAATTCTGAGGTCTTTTAGGCTGGACCATTTTTGTGACTACCACCAGTTGTGTGGTTACGACACCGATTACTACTGGGCATTGAAAGACGACATTCAATGCATGATTGATGATGGTTCTCTGAAACTAGACAGTAGTAATCCAACACGTCTTGAAAACCAGCTGTTGCATGTGTACAAGAACCCATTAAATGCAAATAACGCACCGTACACAATCAACGTGGTAACTACGGACAATGAAGGGAAGGTATCACCTAAACAGCCCTTTGTTTTACGCGTATCTAGTACTTCATCCCAGGGGGCAAGCTCTTCACTGGCAACTAGCGGCGTCCCAAGGCCACCCTTTGTTATCCGAGCATCCCCTCCAACTTTAACTCAGCCTCGCGCTAATAGTAAGGCCGTAGCCACGTCCGCGCCCACTACCAAGGTGCCTTTTATCCTTAGGGTACCAAGACCACTAGCTGCCCCTTTTACGCAGGGGCAAGCTCCTAACCAAAACCACCAACTGCCACCAAATAAAAAAAGGGAAGGAGACGCATCAGTCAATGCCACCAAAAACCATACTACGCTAGGCTTCCTTAAGCCTAGGCCCTTGGCCTCTGTTCCTGTGCCTATGCCTTCTGGGCAGGACAAGGGTATAGAAACACAGTCACCTCCCCTCGGTAAGAAGAGACACAACCCTCCGATTGACGCTATTCCGCCTCGGGAGATCCGTCTCTTAGGGCGAATGGAAGAAGACAGAGGGGATAAACAACCCAATCGAGAACGGGACCTCCTCTACGCATTTACGTAGGTCAAGCAGGCTCTGAAACAAAAGAACACAACGTTGAGCCTCTATGATCTGCTTATGACATCCCCAAAACACCGTGAGGCTATGGTTCGTATGCTGACATCCATACCAGTGGATGAAAGCTTACCAGTAGAAGAGGAAGCGATACATGCTGTCATGCTTCCTCCCACCGCTAAGCAACCTAAACCAACCCCTCTAACCTTTCATGATAAATCCATCAAAGATGATCTAGAGAAAGGTCAAGTAACGACAGGAACCCATGTTTATCACCATCCGAGTTGGTCAATATCGGATCCGAAGGGTGCACGTGGACGATGGCGCGGCTACGAATGTCATCCCTTATCCTATAGTGGATAAGTTGGGCCTGGTCGACCAGATCAGTCCTACAATAAAATCGTGCCTAAAGTCGTTCAACGGGGTGCAGGTGCAAGTCAAGGGGATGGTGTGTATCGAATTTGTGGTAGGGGATCAATTCCCAATAGACGCCACATTTCTCGTTGTCGAGAAGATGCCCAGATTCAACCTAATCCTGGGGAGGTCCTAGCTAGCCCAAATGAGGGTAGTTTCATCACCAATACATCAAGAGATTCACCTCCCTTATGTATCAGGAGAAGTAGTAATACGTGGTGATGAAATAACTCCTAGGACTATCAACAACATAGAGGAAGAACGGGGTTCAAAGATCGAGATGCCCGAAGGTCAAACTCATGTCCGAACTCCCGAACAAACCAAAACGAATGATGACAGCCTAACCTAGGTCGACCTACCATTTCAGGAAGATGGTATGGAGGAGTCAGATCACAGATCTCCCCGCCCTTACACATCACTGAAAGTGAAGGCCATCAAGAAACAATTGCGAATTAGCGATTGATCTGAGTGGCATTTACGCACATCATCATACTTCCACTAGTTTTCCGCTTACACTTATCAGATTCGATTGACAATTTACTTTAATATACATACATATGCTTACACTTTCTATCCATTACGCTATTTACATTCCTCATTTTACGCCATTTACACTCCTTGACTGTTATTAGTGACATTAGCATAGTTACGCAGATATCTACATTTTTATCAATTACACTTCTAGACTTATGCAAACGGCCTGCAACGGCCTAAAACTAGTGACGACCTACAACAGCCTAAAACTAGTGATGGCCCGTAATAGCCTTAAAGTAGCAAAGGCCCGCAATGACCAAAAACTAGTTAATCCGCTTGTATCATACGCAAACGCTACATGACGGCCCTCGATGGCCTTAAACTAAGCAATCCCATTCTATAGTCATAATAATGAAACTTATTCAAATCTGTTTATGCTTTGCATAAATAAAGATATACAATGAAAAAAATAAAATAACATTTAAAAGCATACAGAAAATCTTATGATTAATCTTGCCAACACTCATATTGCCATTGTTCAAATTCATAAATAAAATCATGCGTAAACCACAATTACGCATCCCCCCTAGTACCACTGCCACCAGTATCCCTTAGGTCTGCCTTTAGGCCTAATAAATCATCCTCAAGTGGGCTGTCCCTTCTAGAAGGTATTCCTTCATGAGGGATGTCATCTTCATGAGGTCCTTGCTCTAACGCTAGCTCCACAGGAGGATGGTCTGCATCATTACGCTCTTCTTCCTGTACTTGCTCACCACCCTGTTCGCCTTCTTCATCCACTCCTTGTACCTATATATAGTAAATATATAAGGAAAATCCGCAATAGGATAAATCAGAAAATTTAAAGTCAATAACACCCAAACTTACTCGTGATGGTCCTGCTTCTACAGCAAAGGGGAGCTGATCTAAACCGACCCATAGGCGTTGCATAATCTCATCTTCAGTTAATTCAGACCATACTCCATTTCCCAGATCAGTTCCAGCCTTCACCTTCCCTTTCTCCACACTAGTCCATTGGGGTGGTTCAGAGAAGAAAGTAGGGACTGTGGTCTCACCCCCAGGAAGAGTGATTTCTCTCTCCAAGGACGCGCTTACTGTTACCTACTCATGGAACTTCTCGAAAGCTTTGGATGTGCTAATGACATTGAGGAATACCCGCAAGGATTGAGCTTCAACGACAGAATCTCTATAATGCTGACGATAAGCGAGACTTTCTTGCTTATACAGATGCTTGTGATCTTTCTCCTTCTACCCCCACTCTTGCACAATTGCACAAAAATCCTTCCAGTCTTGGCTTTTCTGGGCCAACAGCTCTATTTTCATCCTCTGCTCCACCAATTCTCGATTGGTTTGCATGCTGTTCCTGACTGCAGTCCAATAGTGAGCATAGTCAATAACAGCCGTACGCCAATCTTCTTCACCCGTCCCCCGCGCCTGTAGGAATTCACACCGCGATCTTAAGTCTTCGACCTCTTTGGTCAGAGACACCCTTTCCTTCTCTGACCTCTGTAGTCTCTTCCAGAGGTCTTCATTGACATTCCGACTCTTCCATAAGGAGCGAGTCAAGCGTAGCGCACATTTACGCATTTCCTCATAAATGTTCCATGGCACGACTGCCCCATCTAATGAAGGCTCCACTGTGTCCAAGTCAATGGGCTCCGTAGGGTCCCATCGAAGGCGAGCTCCTGATAACAAACATTATCAAGAGTAAATAAAACATTACAACTGTATAATAAAATAAGCGTATGGTAGCAGTAACATACCAGCTTCAGGATCCATGCGCTCGAGGCACTCGACCATGTAATTGACAATGCCTTCCATGAAGGAAAACTTATCAGGGAATTTCCCCCACACTTTGTTGACAACGGCGGACGGGGATGCACCTAGTTCATCTGTAGCGTAAATCAATCAAATTTCTAGTTATTAATAGAATTCTTTAAAAAATTCTAATACGCTAATTACCTCTGCCTGATGTAGTGGGGGGTACGTCAACGTTTTTCACCTCCTCTCTCTCCTCATGCACAAGGGTCTGTGCGTCACTTATTATAACAGCTGGAGCCTCCTCTTCCAAAACTGGGGTTCCTTCTCCATGTCATAATACCATTGCCCCTGTTTCAGGGGTCAACTTCTCCATAGGTCTCGCTGTTCATGCCGCATAACACATTAAAAAAATTTAGAATACTTTGAATAAAGTTGCATAATATAATAATGGAAATAACTTTCACCATGTCTTTACGCTTACCAAGCGGAGGTTTACTCCGCTGAACTCTGACTTGCATAGTCCTGTCTGTGCCACCTGCTAGTTCCACAGGCGCCTTGGTTAAGCGAGGCCTTTTACGCTGAACCGAGGTGTCTACTATCTCTATCACTAGGCTCTTTCCCCGCGACGTGTCTCTGGTGTAAGTGGGAATCACCCCACCTACACTATCAGGGCCCCGCACTCCAGGCACTGCCAAGTCCCTTGTCGTTATAGACTGAGACTCCCCAATTCCCTCTGGAGGATTCTGTCCTTGGGTAGTGTTGAAAATATGGGAAATCCAAGGTTTGGATAGCTGGTCTCGATCTTGTTGCACCTAGATCCCATTCCTTTGAACAACCAAGAATTCAACAAAACGCCGGAGGCAAGCTATGAAGAAGGCAGAGTGCACACTGAAACGAGACTCAAGCTTCTGGCAGAGCCTGATCATTTTAGTGCGTAATCCCTCAGTGAAATAGCTTGCCCAGTCAAACTGGGTTCCTTTCTCCATAACATCCCACATGATACGGTCCTGTTCTACGGTAAAGAACCTCCCTTGCGAGAGTGTTTTGGGGAAAGCCTGGGCCTGGAAGAGGGGATAAATAGTCTTGGCGATTTCTAGTTCGATCTTTTCACAAGGGATCCCCTTGATTTCCTTCTTGGTCCCCAACCACTCCTCCAGCTCTTCCTGACATTTGACGCTCCTCCTCACTTTTTCCTCTATGGGAAGACTGTCAGAGGGGATGCCGAAGAGGTCGATAAACAACTGAGTGTCGATGTCAAAATTTACACGCACATGATGCACGCGCATGCAAAAATGTTCAGCCCTCTCGCTGAAGGAGTTGACCAGGGTTAACATTTCACTGGCAGGGACATCAGGGGTTACGACCAGAAATAAATGCATTAGCCTCACTTCCCACAGTTTGGTGACCAATGCAATTGGGGCCGCCACGTGGCCGAGCCAGCGTTGTACCTCCTTAATGTTGCTATAGCGGAAAAGAAGAGTATTCACCTCGTGGACGGAAATCGTGATCGTAATCTCCTGGGATTCCCTAACTAATAACATAAGGCACATGTCAAAGCTGTGCAAACCATATTACGCAACATTTCAAAAGACAAAACAAAAAAAGAATACAATATCCTGTAAATAGCAGTAGCAACAAAACCTTACCAGGGCCAAATAGTAAAGGAAATGGAGGAAGTTTCCTATGCACATCCGCGACGGTAAGGGACGGGTCTAAAGTTCATTCTTCATGTAACCACCTGAGGTTCTGATAATTCTTGAAAGAATCAGCATAACGGGTGGGATACTCATGAATGTCAAAGGACATCTGCCCCATTACACCGGCGCGTATGTTGCTGGTGGAGGTAAACTCCTTTATCGTTGTCTCAGTTTAGGTCAATGTATCACCATTGCCTACTAATTCATTTTCGTTAATGAAAAACCTGTATCATATGACACAATATTATCTTGCGCTTTACAAAATTCAGACATTCGAAACATAATGACAATACCGCCCACAAAATAACTTACCCGCCCAAATAATACACTGTGCCTGGTGGGTTCTGAAAGTAAGTCGAGACATGACGGGCTATGAAAAAAGTGTTGTAAGCATGGTAACAGCTAAAATTGGCCATTTCCCAGATCCAACTTAAGCGCCTCAACCCTCTGGCACTAAGTTCGCGGTCTTGGGGACAACCAATATCGATAACCCCATCTGTCAAGAAAGCCAGGATGCTCTTCGTAGAACCCACTACCAGATGTTCCAAAATAGCGCTAGCCACATCCCATGATAGATGCAACCATACAATAACACTGTAGTTACACAGAAAAAACTACAGAAGCTCCAGTGCACCCTTTCGAAATCATATAGCCCTCCCCTGCAACCAAGTCTGAGGGGGAGGAACGTTGGGTATGATCGGGTTTATACAACATAAAACACTGACTATGTCCAAGACGATTAGGACGGGTTTCAACATGATACTATACAAATAAAAATAAATACATTATCATCTAGATTATGATTCCATGCTTAAACTATAGAAAATTTACAAATTACGCTCTAGCTATACAGCTGAAATCGCCTAAACCCTTGTAACAGTACAAGGTTTGTCCCTGACAGTGGCGATAGACGTAATACTATTGTATAAATCCTCATTTTAACGCGAGGTCCATAGCCTAAGTCTCTAATTTACGTAGAATGATGCACAAAGAATAAACACCGCAAAGAAGAAGCATATCACAGAAAGCAACACAAACAAGCTAGGGATGGCCTACCGATTTAGGGGAGTGACATCCCTCACTTTGACGAAAGCCTGCGAAGCACGCTGTAGGCTCCCTTGTACTTCATCTATCTTTGTCAATTTCATGTTCTTCCCTCTTACTTTTGGTGCCATTGTTGCAGTCTTCACACCTTCATGCCTTCACACAAATAATGCGCTACAATCTTTTACTCTTTCTCCTTCTCTCTGTGACAGCTGAGAATTCAAGTTCGCGATAGCCAATAGCCTGTTTTCAAAAAGAACTGCCTATTTATATGCGAAATTAATCAACTTGATGTGTGATTAAAATGGGACTTTCCTAAATGCTGGTGTCAGCATAAGATGGAACCCGAAAATCAAGGCATTAATGCGGCGGATATCGCATGCGCCATTGTCCGAAATGATGTTAAACTACCACACCTTATCGCCTCGTAATCGGGTAGCATTAATTACAGGTTGTTCAAAAAATTCAAAATTCAGTTAGCTTTTCACGCTCGACAAGACCACATCATGCTTTCTCCTAATCATTTACGCATTTGGCGATTTTGCAGGATGGTTGGCAAATGGACGCAACTTTTTCAGCACCCTTGACTTTAACAGGTCCATATGGGAGAGTAGTTAGGCAGTTTGATTTTACAATAGTAGAAACTAACCCTTTCCTCGATGACGTAACCATAGCCACGTCGGAAAAATCTCCAGAATGGCCAGAACAATCGACACACATGCTAGACCTGGAGGCTGGAGACATAACCGAAGACCCCCTCAGCGAGGTTTCTGTCGTTACGCATAAAGGTGAGTCCAAAACTCTTAAGGTTAGTTCTCTACTAGACTAGAAAATGCATGACTCTATAAAACAGGTTCTCCAGGAAAATGTCACAGTATTTGCATGGTCATACAAAGACATGCCGGGACTAGATCCAAGGTTAATTCAACATAACATAATCTTAGACCTGCATATCAAAGCGATTAAGCAAAAATCACGAAAAATCAAACTAGAGATCACACTAGCAGTGCGTGATGAGATCACCAAATTGTATCAGGCTGGTTTCATCCACGCAGTCGATTACTTAGATTGGATATCTAACATTGTAGTTGTCCCAAAGAAGACCGGAAGTGTACGCATCTGTATAGACTTCCGGGATTTAAACAAAGGCACAATCAAGGATAACTTTCCACTACTGAGTATCGACCAACTAGTTGATACAACAGCTAGGCATGCGCTTCTATCCTTCATGGATGGATTTTCAGGCTATAATCAGATTCACATCAACCTAGAACATCAATTGACCACAACATTCATGATGCCTTGGGGCACCTTTTGCTATACCATGATGCCTTTTGGCTTGAAAAACACTGGAGTGACGTATCAACGAGCTATGACATACATCTTTAGTGATTACCTTCTAGGAAGACTGAATGATTATGTTGATGATATAGTTGTTAAGTCTATGAGATAAGAAGATCATTTAGAGGACCTAGAGTTAGTACTTAAAAGATGCTCCAAATACGACCTCCGGCTCAACCCAAAGAAGTGCGTATTCGGAGTCAAAATCAGACGCATGCTGGGGTTTTTGGTGTCAGAAACCAGCATATGAGTAGACCTTGATAAGGTCAAAGCCATTGTCGAGTTAACGTCTCCCACAGATCTCAAGCAATTACGTGGGTTACAAGGACAATTATAGTTTATCAGGTGATTCATCTCGAGATTAACAGATAAACTACACCCCATGTAGCATCTCCTTAAGAAAGGTTTTAATTTCGAGTGGACAGACGATTGCTAGCGTGCGTTTGACAGCCTAAAATAGGAACTTCAACGCTTGCCAACGGTATTCCCGCCAAAAAGGGATCAGCCGTTCTACATTTACCTTGCGACCTCAGATGTAGGCTTAGTCACATTACTCTGTCAAAAGAGAAGAGATGGGTCAAAAGTACCCATCTACTACTTGAGTCATGCCCTATGTGTGTATGAAACAAGGTACAATGAAGTAGAGTGTAATTACCTAGCTTTAGTATTTATGCTAAAGAAATGTAGGCACTATCTCTTCCGTAGCGAAGTCAACATTATCTGTAAAAATAAAATCCTTAGGGCCATTATGCATAATCTATACGAAAGTAGTAAAATAGCTCGTTGGAAAGCTATCATGGTAGAATTCGATCTTCATTACATTGGTCAATCTTCTACGAAAGGCCAAGAGATAGCTAACCAATTGATAACATCACCTATTGACAATCAGGCAACCATAGAGCCTGAATTTCCAGATGAACATGTACATAGTTTAAGTCCTGTTTTAACAGGCCCTGAAGCAACGTTATATTTTGATGGAGCTTCAACTATTAGAGGCAGCAGTGCCGCTACAATCATTACGCTATCACCTGAGGATGTGCGTCTTCATGCTTACCGCTTGACCTTTCCCTGTACGAACAATGTGGTAGAGTACGAGGGACTCCTCAGGGGATTATTAACAGTTAAAGAACTTGATGTCCGACACCTGGCAATTAGGGGAGATTCGTTGCTTGTTATAAATCAAATCACAAGAGTCTAAGCCTACAAGGCTGTACATTACAGCCCTACTGCGATATGGCTAAAGATCTTCTAAAGTGGTTCACAACCATCGATGCCCAACACGTGCCCCGAAACGATAACACACTGGCCGATGCACTGGCTACATTAGCCTTAAACGTGTCGTCGCACCTATTCAACACCTATTCCACACTAATAACAGATTGTATAGATCCCATCATTCAGGCAGTGCAAATATCTTCACTGCTCGAGGATAGAATGCCAGAGTGGTACAACCACATTAAAACTTACCTCTTGCATGGAGAACCACCACACGAGTTAACATGCGTACAAAAAGATGCTATTCGCAAACAAGCTAGATAGTACATCATCATCGGAGATAGTACCCTCTATAGATGCTCTTTTGATGGGGTACTACTTACTTGCGTTAACAAAGATCAGGCACAACGTATAGTCGGTGAAGTCCACGAGGGATTATGCGGAGGACACACAGTGCCACGAGCCATGGCCTCTAAAATCCGTTGCTTAGGGTATTATTGGCTGTACATGGAAAAATATTGTTTTACAAAGGTCAAAACATGTGACACGTGTCAACGTTACGTGAACTTTATACACGTGTCGCCTACAGAACTACATACGACCCAGATCACATGGCCCTTCCAACGATGGGGACTAGACATCATAGGGCCCATCACACCAAATTCTTCCGTAGGGCATAGCTTCATCATCACAACTACTGAGTACTTCACGAAGTGGGTGGAAGCCATCCCTTTACGGAAGATTATATCTCAATAGGTCTATCATTTCATCTTGGACAATATTGTAACCAGATTTGGCCTCCCAATGACTATCGTGACCGACAATGGGCCACAGTTTAGTAGTCTGGAAACCAAATCTTTTTGTGACAATCTTGGCATCAAACAATCTTTTTCCTCGCCTTACTACCTGCAAGCAAATGGTCAAGCTAAAGCAACAAATAAAGTCATTATCAATTTACTCAAGAAAATGCTCGACAGCAACAGGAGACGGTGGCATGAAAAGATCCTTTATGTGCTATGGGCATATCGTACCACATGTAGAACAGCTACAGACAATACACCTTATAGCCTAGTCTATGGATCCGAGGTGGTGCTGCCCCTTGAATTACAAGTTCCTTCTCTGCATATGGTCCTCTCCACAATTATAAATGAGGCTCAACACACCGAGTCTCGGATCATGGATTTGGATTCAGTAGAGGAGAAGCGAATATAGATGCTTGATACCATCAAAAAGTATCAAGATAAGCAGAGGTAAAAACACCATCATAATCTTCAACAACATCCTATCAAGAAGGGAGATTTGGTTCTCAAGGCTGTTCGCGAACCAGTAGGAAAATTCTCTACAAACTAGGAGGACCCTTTCTTGGTAGCTGATGTATATGGCAATGGCACATTCAAGCTAGCAGATATCAATGGCAATGAGTTACCGAATCCCGTGAATCATATATATCTGAAGTGCTACTACATTTAGCTACATATCCAGTATTAACATCAGGTATGACAACATTCATCCGCTACGACGCTAAACTGGCAACAATTGTCCGGTATGACGTAAAACTGGCATTCCCTTCACACGTTCGCCACGACGCTAAACTAGCAACAATAGTCCACCACGATGTAAAACTAGCAAGTTGTCATCGTCCACTACGACGTAAAACTGGCAATGTTGTATAGGTCCATCAAGACATGAAACTGGCATTTCTTGCACGTGTCCACCACGACGCTAAACTAGCACCGGCTGTCTACCAGGACATAAAACTGACACAGGTGAGTGTCCATCTACTGAGACGTAAAACTAGCACAGATCTGTCCTTGGGTCACGACATGAAACTGACATCCACAACATGGTTTGCTGAGACCATAAATCAGCTCTACCACCATCCGCTACGATGTAAAACTAGCATTTTTTGGTCTACCCAGACTTTAAATTGGGACCATGGTCTGCTAAGACTTAAAATCAGCAATGACAGTCTACCAGGACTTAAAACTAGGACTTACAAGTTGCCATCATGCAAATCAAGTGAGTGTAATCGTCTCCATGCAGCTACAAAACAAATGGGGTTGGATGTTGGGACAGTCCCAGCATCGCGACCTCACAGGCATTCTGCTGATTCCTCGGATGTGCTGAAAGGCATACTACTAACCCCTCGGAGATGCCGTCATCGCGCCCACTGTAGCAGTGGCACCTCTGAGAGTTTAGTTTCGCCAACCGGAGCCCCAAAGGAGTTCTCATCAAAAACGACCTTGGGGATCTCTGCTCATCATTGCTATCAGGCTCTAGCTTCACAGATTCACCTAGCTGGTTCTTTGCATAACCAGTCAGGTGCGATGAGTCTGATAATCTTTAGCTGGTTCTTTGATATGTTGGGCTGAGCATCAACAGTGAAGACCCTAGCCTCGTGCTACAGTTCTTCCTTTGCAGCCCGCTCACTATGTCTTGCCCTAAATGGTACTTATTTCAACAACCTCTTCGGTGATTCAACCGAGCAATGGTGTCCTCTGTTTGCTTCTTTGGTTGCAGGTTACTTGCTACGAGGATGTTGTTCAAAGGTGCGTTCATCTGAGCAGTGAGGTACAAACAACGCTTTGAGATGGCTATTTAGGTTAGCTTGTCCACTCAGGAGTGCATCCCTATTTTTCCCATAATCCTACCTCTATTTCTTACTTCCCTACATCTCCATCATCTGCTTCCCTTACGCAAAACGTACATACGCAGCACACGCTTTCCGCATCTGCATTACAATCAAGTCCATAAACCGGCGTAACGCAACTCGCCTAGTGGACGCCAAAAAAAATGTGGGTCAGCAAAATGGATGAAACACAACTCATCCAGGCCGTGCAGATGCAACACAATTCGTCTAAGCAAGCCCCTTCATCTACAAAATGACGGCATAAATCCATGCCAACGCAACTGCAGGAGCAAGCCTAAGTGCTTATACATGAAAAAACTATATTCACACATTTGTGTCTTCCCCGAACCTCATTTGAGTTTTCCCCGAACCTTTTTCCTCTTACCTCTGTAAAAATTCCTTCCCATACCCTTCTATCCTCTATTTTCCTCATTTCTGCACTTCTACTTTGACAGGGCGACACTTTAGTAACCATTGATGAACGCTGTTGGTACTTTTACCCATACGGTGTTTCGTATTCTTTGTTGACGTCTTTCGGGCAAGCCCTCTAAATGTCAACAAAGAGGGGCCATTGAAACACCGTAGAAATTGCTAATCGGCCTTAGGCGAAGATTCACGATTCGGGTGAAGGTTCGAGACAGAAATCCAGAAGACAGAGCAGGGCAAAGAGGCACGTAGTATCAAGTCTTCAAGTTCCTTATAGATTCCAATCTTACTGTGTTTTCTTTCTTTATGCTACATTACGCTACATAGCGTAGTGTCGCTCAGCGTAACTCTATTTAACGTAGCCCGATAGCAGGAAGTAACTTACTTCGGCAATTTTGACGAAGTTTAAAGTTTAAGAATTGTCACATATTCTGCTAAGTCTTTTGTTCAAGACCGATTTTACACTCCATTACGCAGAGCAACGTAACAAGCTTTAAGAAAAGTAAAGTCAGAGTCAAAAGAAGTGCAGCAGATTGACTTCTTCCTTTTCGTAGATTGGTCGATTTATGCTCATTACGCTACGCAGCGTAGGCAAGCATAAATTTATTGTATAGTTGATCATCTTACGCTATATTACGCTTTGCGGCGTCAATGAGCATAAAATAGCTTGAATCAACTATTTTCATGTTTTATTATGCTCTGCCACACGATGTAGCACGAACGAGTGTAATGCAGCTCACCAGACACGCACCTATTATCAACACACACAATACGCTCATCAGTGTATTGTGTGTAATCATGGAGTAGCTTTAGCGGAAGTGGTCGACGACGTATTTTGCCCCCCCTTTTCACAAACGTGACGCAACATGACCAATTTCAACATAAAGTTTACCAAGTCAATGGTATTTTGAAGGTTTGAGACACGTGTCATCAAGGCGTGCCTTCTCCACATGTTGTCGAACTTATAAATACTCTAGTTGACGAAGAAACAAGGATGGGCATCTTCAACTTTTGGTAGCATCATTTTTTAGCAGAGATAGAAGACATTTTGCTTGAGCATTAGTAGCAGGAGCGATCAGTCCTTTGGCGAAAATACAACTCTCTCCATTAGCGATCATTGGCGATTTTGAGCAGAGACTACCCAAGGCGAAAAGAGCAGATCAGAGATCGAAAGATCATCTGGTGCGGTTGGCAAGATCTATTGATCAGAAANTTCCATGGGATGATTTGATTCAATGAATTATAAAAGGAGTAGAAAACGATGTAAATAAATTGGAATGACGACAACGTCAACATGACAAGAAGGATCGGATTTAAGAAAAATGCGCAATTCCAAGATTCGTACTTTGACCCGAAAACTGAGTATATTGTATACAAAGTTCCAATGGAAAAGCTCCGCTTGTCTTGTGTGAAGCATACACAAAATAACAAGAAAACTGTTCAACANGTCGTCATTCCAATTTATTTACATCGTTTTCTACTCCTTTTATAATTCATTGAATCAAATCATCCCATGGAATATCTATAATATTCGTCGATTTACTGATTGAGTAAGTCCCTGTCTGATCCACAAGACCATTCAGGGCACCGTGGATTCGTTTTCTCCAGCACGGCCCTCGCACGGATCTGTGGTTAAGACTGTGTACACGGATCTTTGTTTGGTATTTTCTAGCTACTGAAATTTTTCGTTGTTACAAGAAGTATTATTGGTTATTTCAAAATTGTGATGAGAAATAATACCTTTTTTTTTATTTTACAATTTTTTTGTCTACTAATTTAATATATTTCATTTGCTACCTAATATTGAAGTTTCTCATGTTACGAAACTATTAATGTCACATCAAGTTTGTTTTCAGTTTTCTCATATCTATGAAATGTTTACTTTTGTGTATTAATCATAAAAAATCCATAATGTTTAAGTTCACCAATATTGTAATTACCAATAATATATATATATATATATATATCTCATTTGCAAAAAACTAGTGAAATTCAGCTATAATCCCCTTGAATTAATTAGTCCTTATGAAGATTAGATTAAATTAAAATTAATCTTTTGTTTGTTGATGCTTGGAATTTTTTCATAGCAACACCCTTTTGAAAACTCATTTAAGTAGACTATCACCTAGGGTGTCTTCCATATGGATATGGAAACTTGGGAATAGTCTTAGCCAACAAAGTGATGATGGGGTTTAAACTTAAAAATTTTGAAATTTTATTTAAGTTAACAAGGTGGGACACTATGCATGATTATAAATAATTATGAGTTTTATTTTAGAAATGAAAATTGACTTTAAAATAAATTTCAATGTGATTTCATTGTAAATTGAATGTGCATAAAGATAAACAGGAAAGATTCAAATAGGAAACAAAACTTTATAAAACTCTATAAATAACACTTTTTTAATAAAGTTGGATATTGTGGAAGAGTCTACATGAATTTTTAGGATTTCCTCTTTGAGGCTCATAGCCAAGAAAGGAACCCAGTTAAAAAAAGTTTCCTCCATAATTGATTTCTTTAAGGTTCATCCTTGCACAACGCCAATCAACTTCTTTTGTGACAATAATTTAGGAAATATCCTAGATCTGAACAAGGGATAAGACTCTTTTGTGACAGGGTTTGTAGAGCTATTACAAGCAAGACTGGAGTGGCCCTTGGTAGCACCAAGCCATTCCTCAACCTCTACACAGTGGCCTAACTCTTTCATCAGTTTGATGGCAACTATCATTACATAAGTGGGAACACCAAATAAGTTGTGGAAGGTAGATGCACTAATGATAATAGCAATGGATAAGCCTTGTATTGTGGTGCAGAACACATCGAATTTTTGATTAAAAGAATCAATGATGTTTATCATCTTTGTAGAAGGGATGATAGGATTGGGTGCCATGAAGATCTCAAGAAAACCTATATGAGCAATGTTTGCTTGCATGTCTTTAGATGCATTCTTCCTTAACCATTCCTATGCTAGAACCACCTCATTGAACTTTAGCATGAGATTCTTTGTAGAACATCCAATGAAGGGTATGATAACATCTATAGAAGTGGGAGGCCCTATAAGCAAAAGACTAGTGTTTGGCATCAATAAAACTATGTTTTAGTCATAATAGAATGAAAGCCTAATTAACTTTAAAACCTTTGACGTAACAATATACCTGATTTCTCACTCTTCTTCTTATTACTTGGAGAGGCTTGTGTGAAGGTCCTATATAATACCCATATCTTTGATATCCTTAGGGACCTCCCACCAGCTATGTGTTTTTTTGGCAACCACACACTTCTTGTAAACAAGGTCAAATCTAGTTGGATATTCAACAAACTCCCCTCTTAGTTGTTGAAAAATAACATATCTAATCTTGGGGTCCTTGGTGAATTTGTTCAATATAGTATGGGCTATTGCCAAGGTTTGATCATTCTTGCTCAAACCTTGATCATTAACCATGTACCTACAAGATACATGTGAAACCAACGAGTTAGAAGAGAGAAAAGTAAATTATATAAAACCAAAACATTAAAACCTACAAGAACGGTGCTTACCCCTGTAATCGGTATACAATTCTTGGAGGATTCTAGAATAAGGAGTGGACTCTTTATGCCACCATTAGATATTCATGTTGTATCATGAATACTATGGCATGCTCTAGATATTTGAAAGGTACCATGGACTGATGAAATCCACCAGTTCTCTTGCTACTCGGGTCTTCAGTCCATTAGTTATAAATTGAGCAATCAAGTGTGTAGACCTAGGTAGCAAAGTCTCCATGATGATTGCAGCCACCTCCTCAGACAAGTTTGACCACATCATTATACTAGAGTGCTAGAGAAGGTAGGCAAGGAAATCCCTTATCCCTAGGTAGAACCATGTTGACATCTTCTCTAATTCCATGTTAGGAAGTGAGGTGTGGTTTGTAGGTTGACCGAGGCAGCAAAGAATGTCAACCAACTCAACCATAATGAGTACTAGCTTGAGTAGGACCCTATAGGGGGAAAGTATAAAAAATAAAAACATTAACACAAGACTTCAAAACTTAGAATTTTTTAATAAATTTTACACATCCTAGTCAGGGGTGAAATTAGCCTCCATAAAAAGATCTACGGTGTTGGTTGAAATTTGCTTAAGAAAATTCACAAAAAAATAAATATATTATTAGAACCTCTCCTAGATTTGACATCATAGAAAAAACAATTATAACCAAATCATCACAACCAGAATTATGCCTTAGCTCAAAACATGCATTTAGAAAAGCATCAAAACATTGAAAAAGTGGCCATAATAGACAAATAAAAAAAAACTTACTAAAAATAGTAAAAAGAATTTTTCTTCAAAAAAACACACAAAAAAAAATTTACAACATAATTTATAATCCCCAAGAGCACGAAGGTTGACAATTCTAACTATGACAACCAAATCCATCCTTAAAGTGGTAAAGTACTATAGTCAAATTTAAACCAATTAATATAGCCTCATCATAAAATTTGTAAAAAATTCATCTTAACTTTGATTTCAATGAATCCACCATGGAAGGAACCCTAAAATCATGAAATTTCTAGCCATGACTGTTGAAACCAAAAACATGTGACCATTCTTACACAAAACATAGCCAAAAATAACAAAACTGTGGTCATTACCATCAACCCCCATTCGTGCAAGGTTAGAAAAAATTCAGAAAAAATTCATTTGGACTTCAAATGGAGTGATTGCACCACCATTTGAAAGTTTGAATTGAGTTATAAACATCCATATGCTATATAAATTCAAAAACTTAGTCATTTTTCCAAAAAAATGTTCATTAATTTTGATGAAAATATGAAAAATGGCACAAACCCCTAATTGTACAACCAAACTAAAATAGCCATAACATGATCAATATAAATCCAAATTAAACAAGACCACAACCATGTCAAAGCTTAAATATAATAATAAAAATTAAAAACATTAAAATTTTCAAAACTTAAGCCATTTTTCTAATAAAATAGATACACAACATAACTTATTTTTTTGAACTCGAAAGCATTAAAAAACACAAATTTGACATTATTTAGCCATCAATTATAACCAAAACAAACAAAAAAACATCAACCAAACCAAAATAAGGGGGTAGGATGCCATGATAATATTTTAATGAATCCTTAGCCATAGATCTAAGAAAAATGGCCTCAACATGAGATTTTTAGAAAAAGCACTTGAGCCTAATTTTAAAAATCTTATTTACCAATGCAAAGACAACAAAATAACCCTAGATCCACATGAAAATGGCAAAAGCATGACATGGGATTTCATTATAATTTAACTTTAATAACTCTTTTTGACTAGATTTGATAAAAATTTCTTGTTTCTACCAAGAAAAATAACAATGGCTAGAACACTATGAAAAAGGCAAAAAATGGCCTACCTTGAAACTGATGAGGAGGTCCCTTGGATGAAAATGACCTTAGGAAAGGTAGAGATCCTTTTGGCAACCTCATATAATGCTTGGATGTGTGGATTCTTATTTTCTTTCATGATGATGCTCAACGTTGAAAGAACACTTGAAATTTAAAGGGATTAGTGCCTCAATGTTGGCCAAGAGAAGGATGTAGAGCTTCATGCTAAAGGTTGACAAGATCTGCAGAAAAAATGGATGCCAAGGCTCTCCTCCACTATGTTGATTGATAGAATGGTGGTTTGTGATAAGTTTGTACAATTTTTGGCATTAAAAATCCATAAAACCCAACATTTCCACCCCAAACCCCTACTTGCTACTTTTGTGTATGACAACTCCACATACATTGAAGTCTAAGGGGGGGAACCATCCTTCACGTTGGGAGTGAGTGGGAAGGGGAAGGGTGGGGAGGTGGAAATAGTAATTACCTTTATTTTTTCTTAATTTTTTATTTTAAAAATTTGTTAAACCATGGGCCCCATGCTACACCCTCACACATGCTACTTTTTGGGTTGGTAGCTATGTCAACATTGGAGTTTTGATCCCTTCAACACATAGAACCATACCCAAGCGTCAGCCTCCATGCATCCACAATGAGGATAACATACTTAATGTGGATGCATTCCTTTTGTAATGATCGAAAACATTTATGGCTGGAACGCCAAGGTCCATGGGCACACAACCTAACCCTGAATCAGTGTGAGGGCCTGCTAGAGGTAGAGACGAGGCACCCTGAATGGTTTAGATGATCAAATAGAGGCTTACTAGATGCAATGGGGATGTAGCATGGTTAGCGATGGTGTTGATGTGAGGTGGTGCTAAGGGTGTAGGTGATGTTTGTGGTGTTAGTGGGGTTAATCATAGTTACAGGCGCCTGAGGGGTCAAGCATAGTTAAGGGTTTTAGTGAGGAGGACGATGTCAATGCATGAGGATCATCACCTAAGCATAGTTCAAATGTGTGCAGTGTAAAATCAATGCAAGTGGACAATGCAGTCATAGTCCCTTGGCTGTCTGATCATAAAGACTAGTGTTCTACCGAGGTCACTATGTTTGTCGAGTTGGTTGTCGTGGTGTACTACTAGATGTAGTGTTCTATTGGTGGTCTGCCACTTTGCTTGTTCTCTCATTTACCAATCGCTTGTTGAACTTGCTAAACCAAAAATGGCCCCCCTCTTTTATCTCCCTCTTTTTCTTGGAAACATTGACACAGGTATTCATAGGTTTAGGGTTAGTGGGAAATGTAAGATGGCTTCCATGTGGTAGATGGAACAGCTATGACTATGTTCAGCGTAGTTACTATTTATGTAGTGTATTGATGGGGTTGATGGTGTTGTGCTTTGCTGTGATTTGCTAGACTCTGCAGAATTGTGTGATTGTGACTACATTACCAACCTCATGTGTGTGTGTTGAAAGGACTGTGAGGTACCTAAAAAATGACACTCAGAGACTATGCTCTGTGGGACTATGCTTCCCATGCTCTTGCATGGGGTCGAGCATAGTTACAATTTTTTGAAAAAAGGGGATATAAAAAAGAAGCATTTTGCCGAAAATGCTTGCTGAAGGTGAGTTAACTATGTTCTAGATCTAAGCTAAGCATCATTGTTGCAATGTGGAGGCCACTGGAGACTATCCTTGTTGACTATGCTCTTCTAAACAATGACTATGCTTTGGTCTGGGGGAGAGCGTAGTCTCACTATTGGTGAAATCTATGAGGAAAATGGATTTTTGTAGACTACACTCTTCCTAAGAGGCTAACTATGCTCCAAACTGCGGTTGAGCGTAGTCTCGACACTAAGAAAAATTTGCAAAAATTGGCCTTTTGCTAACTATGCTTTCCATGACTACGCTATCTACGCTATGGAATGGTGTGCTTGAGGGAGAGCATAGTCTTAAAACTTAGGGAAAATTTCAAGATTTTTCCCTTCAACTGACTATGCTCTAGGAGACTATGCTCTCTACGTTCTGTAGAGGGGTTGAGTATATTTCCCACACTTTCCCAAAATTTGTAGTTAGGATGTTGTAGTCTAGATTTGGTGATGTTTCATTGGCCCCTCTTTGTTGATGTTTGGAGGAGTGGCTCAAGAGATGTCAACAAAGAATAGAAAAATACCATAGCAAACATGGCACTAACATCACTCTTTAGTGTGTGATGCTAGATGGTAGGTGAGAAATGGGAGTAAAAGGTATAGGTGATGTGTTGGGGATAAAAGGAGAGATGAGGTGCAAATGGGATGTTATGACACAAGGACATCATGGCTGATGGTGATCATGGAACTAGAGTGGCTTGTCCTTGAAAATGTTGACCTCTTGTCAGAGTGCTTGTGAGAGAGTCAAGGTGTAGGTTCAAGGCTAGGCTAGTTGTAAAACTACTTTGTTACTGGATTACTTGGCAACATGCTTTCCTTTTTTCTTTTTTTGGAGAAAACCTTGTTTGGGCTTTGATTATTACTAAATGCTTACTATGAAGTGCTTCTCATCAAGTGAGTTGTGCATTACTAGATGGGCTTTACTTTGTTGTTGGTGAAACTACATTGTGTCTATACAATAGGTATTTCCTCCCTTGGATGACTTATGTTACATTCGCCTAGGCTTTGATTGGCTAATAAAGGATCTACACGAGATGACTCATGTTACATCCACCTTGGGCTTTGAAGCTTGATTTGAAGAGGACGCCATGTGGTCACAACATGTGAGTGTTAAAAAGGTTTGCAAGATTTTCTATGCAAGGAATGAAAGGGTATTAGGATATAGGAGGAGATGTGAGTATGCTCTAACAAGATAAGAGGGATATGTATCCTTGAGAGGTTGAGCTAGTTTAATCATGCACATCAAAGTGATGTGGTGACTTGCTATTGCAATGAGATGCACCTTTGCACAATCGCCTATGGCTTCATCCTACAAACATAACTTCAAGAAAATAAGAAAATCACATAATACATAAATGCAAATAGATTGCACATGATAAAATGTAGAAGGTCACATCAGTGACATAGGTTGCACAAATTTCAAGTAGTTTATTTTGGAACTATAGTGTGCATACTTGCTTGGTGTAGAAGGAGAGTTGTAGTATGCTTGCTCGCTTGCTTGTAGATGGATGGAAAAAATTATTAACGACTAACTGTGAGCCTAGTTTAAGGTCTTGGTAGATAATGGCTTTACTAGTTTAAGGTCCTAGTAGATTATTGGGCCTAGTTTAAGGTCCTAGTAGATTGTACTGCACTAGTTTATAGTCCTAGTGAACTACTTTATGCTAGTTTAATGTCTTAGTGGATATTCTATGCCATTGTAAAGTCATGGTGGGCTACTAGTTTAAAGTCATGGTGGATTGCCAGTTTATAGTCTTAGTGGATGCATTGTGCCAGTTTAACGTTGTGACCCAAGGACGAGTTGTGCTAGTTTAATGTCATAGCAAACATTCATGCTAATTTAACATCATAGTGGATGAGTGATCACCTTGATTCATTGATGTGTGGTGCTGCATGCTAGATATAGTACATCTTCAAGTGCAAGTGGTTCACTAGATTTGCAAACTTGTTTTCATCTTGATCAACAAGCTTGAATGCTCTATTGTTGTAGGCCTTGGTGACTAGGAGAGGCCCTTCCTGGTTGATTGAGAATTTACCCATGGGTTTGTGAATAGCCTTGAGAACTAGGTTCCCTTTTCTGATCAAACATTAATGCTACTTGTGACGATGCTTTTATCATTGCCTTTCTTGATACTATTCAATGCGATCAAGCATATGCATGCATTCCTCCTCTATTGAGTTAAGGTCTATGGCTCTAAGATTATTATTCTGACCTTCATTGATGAAGTCCGAGAGGATTACTCAGAGTGATGGAACCTACAATTCAAGTGGAAAAACTACTTTAAATTCATAGATAAGGCTATAACTTATCATACCTATTACTGTTCAATGCATCATGCAGTAGGCCTAAAGTGCGTAGACTAGTTGCTCATGCCATTGTTGTTTGCTATTGCTTAGCATCTTCTTGAGGAGGTTGATGATGACCTTGTTGGTAGCCTTTGCTTGGCCATTTTCTTAGGGGCAATATGATGATGAAAAGGAATGTCTGATGCCAAAGTGCTCACAAAAGGCTTTGGTTTCAGTGCTGTTAAACTACGATTTGTTGTCTGTCACTATGATCATGGGCAAGCTACAATAGGTCACTATGTTGTCTAACACAAACTTGGAAAACTGCTATGATGTCATCTTCCTAGAGGAAATAATTTCAACCCACTTGGTAGAATATTCCATTGCAATTATTATGAAGCTATGCCTTGTGGAGGACTTAGGCATTATGGGTTCGATGATGTCTAGGCCCTAGCATTGGAATGGCCACATGATTTTCATTGCATGAAATTCACTTGGTGGCACATGCATTAAGTTGCTATGTGTTGGCACATTTGGCCATTTCATGGAGTAGGTTGGTAAGATTAAATTGGTTAAGATTTTTTTGGAGAAGTGGCTAAAATTTTAGTTTGAGAGGAAAAGAATAAGTTAACAATAGCATTCTTTTTATTTAAGAAAAAAAAAATATAGAAGCATCATTCCTATACATAGTGGGATTATGGAAGAAGTCCAATTTATCATTTATATGATATGAATATGTAGCAAATGAAAGAGCATCTCAAGTAAAATTGGTTTTCTTTCCATTGTATTTTAGGAAAGCATATCTCTGCAGCAACACAAATTCAATAGTCTGGTGGTTCAGGGTAAAATTATTTCTGAAATGATTAAATAGGAACATTGCAATTCATATTTTGATGGGAACTAGTCAAAATCCTTGGGCAAAAAGCTTACACAGCTAAAGAGCATGGGTCTTTCTCATAACAAGATTACGGGACCTATTCCAGAGTCTTTGTCCAACCTTACTTTTCTTCAAGTTTTAAATTTATCATTTAACAATTTGAAGGCAACGCCAACTGTTCTGAAGGCTCTCTTTGAAGATTGAAAAATTATTCATTCATGCACAAATCCTACGTAACTGCAAGCAAACAGAACATGAGCGAGTGACAAAATCGCCGGCCACACGGTGCTTATCGTGGCATAGATAGGCATTGGCAAAACTGCCATCGCCACCCCCTATTCCACACGAACCCTAGTAATGGAAGCAATGAAGACATCGACGTTTCTTTTTTCAGTACAACATTTTGGTGCTCATTAGTGGAGGTATGAATCAGCAGACCATGAGCAGCGATGACTTCCTCTGTTCCACGTGAAGGTCTGACCGCGGTCGCATGAAACAGAGCCGTAAGGGCCTCTGCACAACATTGTGCACCACCAAATCCTATTGGTTTCTGTGCTATTCCACGCATTACCAAACCCTACATGCCTCAATGTTGTTTCAAACAACTCAGCAAATTTTGTGGTTGTGTGCCCAGGGATTCACCGCGGCCAAGAATGCCTTGGAAATATTGGCAGAAACAGATGAAGTTGATTGCCACAACAAGGACGAAAACAGAAACAATATTGCCATAATATTGGCTGGGAACTCATTTCAAAAATTTTAGGTAGTTAAAAACAAATTTCGTTCCCTCCTAGAACCCGCAATCCAAAATTACCAAAACAAAGTAGTGGCCGACGCCGATGCATTCATTATCGCCATACCAATCCACTGAACACGACAACAGAGACAGGAAGGCACACTAAGACAGGTGTACAACCGAATCAGCAGAGCCAAGAGATATTTTAGCCAATGCCGATAAATCAGAGTTGTAGTTTTATTCATCGCTGAAGACAAATACAAAATCGAATGCATGAAATTGGAGTTACAAAAATAAAATTTTAAATGGTCTGGTGATAAAAGGATAAATTCAGCAATTTCACATACGATAATGGTATGAAGCCTTGGTTGAAGACTTACCATTAATTTAATTATTCCAAGTGAATGAAGCTCTCATAATATTGAGGTCTTGAANNNNGTTGGGTAAGTTGTAACTTCCTTACTTGGGAGAGAAGTTAGCTAAGATATTTTAAAGTATGTAACTACCTTTTGAACCCTATAAAAAGGCTTTAGGGGTAAGTAGAAAATATATCACAAGGGGGAGAAGACTTGGGATCACACACTTGAGCTCTTACTTGAAGACACACTTTGGGTCTTGGGAAGAGCATTGTAAAGAAGACATTGTGAAAGATTGCTTGTAAGATGGCTTGCTAAAGAAAAGATTTCAGCCTCTTTGTCATAGTCCTATGAGTTATGCTTATTGTTTTTTATTTTGTTTAAATTGTTTAGCTAGTGGTTTAGATAGTACCATGCTTGGCAAGTAATTTTGGGATTTTTAGATTGCTCTTATTGTTCTTATTGCACGATAGAAAATTTCTATTAAAATTTTATCATAGAAGCGCTTATGTTTAAAAGCCTTAGGAGCATTTTAGTAGTAAATTTGGTTATTGTGCAATGTATAAGAATTGCTATTGAGATCGTTGTAAGAGAGCCTCTGCTTGTAGTCATGCTGTTGAACGATTCAATAGTCAAGAGGGTTTAGAAAATCTTTGGTATTTTGATGGGACCAGAATAGCTTCTTTTTATCTTTAAAGTGAATCTCCGTAGTATTTCAATTAGAAATTGTCAAGTCTTTTGAAGGTTTTGTTGAATGCAATTGTTGACATCCATTATCTAGCCAAAATGGAGTCTTGTATGTGGTAGTTTACGTAGCAATTTTTTGGTAACATAGTAGGATTGTCTTAAATAAATTGCTTATTTGAGCCTTGAAAGTTTGAACAATTCGTAGTTATTGAATTTTAGATAGCTTTATTGTGAAGTTTTTACGCGTATCATTTTACCTTGTTTAAGCATTTGAGGTCTTAACACAAATCTGCTTTCTTTTCTATCTATTTCCATTGAATCTTGCTCTATTTATAGTTTTCTTATGGAACTATCTCTTTCTCTGGGGAAAATTAGAAGTAGATTCGCAAAGTTGTGCTCAAATGTTTTTGCAAAATTTTATTTGTTACAAGTAGGTATTATAAGGACCGCATACACTAGGCAATTGAACAAAATAGGAACTCTCAACAACTCACAGAACTTGGAAAAGTTGGCTAAATCTCTTTAAGATAAGTCATTTGTAGTTTACACACAACGCAATCGTTTCATTTTTCACAACCGCATGTTGCAACAACACACGCACATACTCACATTAACTACTGAGTCTATTTGGAGGTATTTGGGCCTTGGTGTTGCCAGAGACCAGCAAGCACCTAAATCCTGTTCGAGGACACTCGTTGGCGGTCGCATCCCAAATAGTCGCCAACACTATGTTGTTGACAAGTATCACATGTTTTGACTTTCTAGACATAGTTTCTCTCCATGTAAGGCCAATAGTAGCCTAGCTATCTGATTTTTGCTGCCATTGCCCTAGGTGCTATGTGACGTTTGCATAGTCCTTTGTGGAATTGCTCAATGATTATTTTTGCTTATGTGGGTTAGTACTATGCCATCATGGGATCTACAAAAGAACATGTTATCACCTATGATGACATACTACAATGAACGTTTACGTACTACATCCTTTTTAGTAATAGTTAAGTGTTGTGGAGGCTCATCGTGTAGAAGGTATGCCTTGATGTTGTCAACCATTCTTTTGCATAGGTGGTGCTAATTATGGCTATGGATGCATCTTCAATGGTTTATGTGATAGGTGTAGTGTAATCTGCCATTGAGGTGGGTAATGCATTGAACATGCTAGGTGCTATGCTAAGGGCTAATGTTGCAAGTGCATCGGTAATGGCATTTTTGCTTCGGGGAACATGTTGGACATTAATAGTTGCAAAGTGTTGGAGTAGGTATTTTGCTAGGTCGTAGTAAGGCTATAAATGTTGTGCTTTGTAGGAGTAAACCTCTATTACCTGATTGAACACTAGTTGTGAATCACCTTGAATCACTATGCGTTAGATCCCTAGGTTGCATGATACAAGGATGTCTTGGAGGAGACCTTCGTACTCCACCACATTGTTGGTGCAAGGAAATGCAAAATGATAGGGGAAGGGTCAGATCTCCTTGAAGGGGAACATGATAATAGTAGCAACACTCCTTGTTGAGAGGTTGACTCTCCATCGAATTGTAGGAGTGCCTCATAGTTGGTAGGCACTTGCCTAATATTGCTAACATGCTTATCTGGGAATTTAGGGTCTATGGTAGCTTGATCGTCTACTGGTGAAGTTGAATTGTGTGGTTATAGCTTGACCTTTCATTGAGGCTTGAATGACATAATGTAGGTCAAACTTTGTTGTTATTACTTTCCATCATGTAATGCGATTACTTTCGTAGATATTCATTGTTATAACTCAGAGTACGTTGTTCTTGCAAATGATGTTAACTTGGCTATGGAAGAGGTAATGCCTCCACTTCTTTAGTGAGAAGACTAGGGCAAGGTAATACTTATCCATGTTGTTGTATCTCATTTCGTGGGCTACTAATGCATGACTTAGGTAGTGGATGGGGATCTCTATGCCATCATCTCACTTTTGGCAAAGTAGAGATGTGATGAACATGCCAGAAGAGGCAAGGTAGATGTAAAAAGGCTTATCACCTTATGGAGAATGGATCATAGGTAGTTGTGCTAACTCTTACTTAATGTTGTCGAAAGCTTTTAGCACTGAGTTGTCCTCTTAAAGTGGGCTCCTTTCTTGAGCAAATGTTGCATCAGTTGTAGTTTGTTGGTTAACCAGGCGATAACCCTACATATCAATTGTATTCTACCTTGCAACCCTTGTAGCTCCTTAAGGTTAGTTGGTGGTTCTAAGTTGGTAATGACCTTAAACTTGTTAGGATCTATGTGTATACTTATTTTGGATACTAAAAAGCTGAGCATCATACTCGTGTTGATGCTAAAAAAAATTCTCGGGGTTTATCCTAAGCTCATGTTTTAGGTAGCATTTAAGCACTAAGTCTAAGTCATTTGCATGGTTGTAGGCTAATTTGGACTTAACTATAATATCATCTACATAGTGATTAAGCAAACTCAGCATGTAATCACTAAAAATGTACATCATTGCATGTTGGTATATTGTTACTACATTCTTTAGTTCAAAAGGCATCATTATGTAGCAAAACATACCCTAGGGGGTCATGAAGGTTGTACTGAGCTAGTGCTTAGGGTTGATCCTAATTTGGTTGTAGCTTGAGAACCCATCCATGAAGGAAAATAAGGCATGTCTAGCCATGGTATCGATTCATTGATTAATACTGGGCAGTGGGAAGTTGTCTTTGATGGTTGCCTTGTTTAGGCCCTATAAGTTTATGTAAATGTGTATACTTCCATTTTTCTTGGGCACAACCATGATGTTGAAGATCCAATATGCATAATCAATAGCCTGGATGAAACCAGCCTTGTAAAGCTTGGTGATTTCATCATGGACTACCAACACCACCTTAGGACTAACCTTGTGTGCTTTCTGCTTACTTGGTCATGTAGGGATCAAGGATGATGTTACGTTGGACTAGTCAAGGATTTAGGCTTGGCATGTCCTTTTATGACCATCAAAATGCTTTGATTTTATCATTAAGTACTTTAGCAATGTCTAGAGCATGTTGGGTTCTAGCAAGAAACTTAGTTTCAGGGTTCTTGCCTCATTGTTATGTGTTTTCATAGGGATCTCAACAAGGGAATCCTCTGTGACATCCCCTACCTCTAGTTAAATAACATTAACTAGATGGTTAGGCTAGTCTAGTGGTGCTTCTATAGATGCTATGTACTCATTGTAAGTTGTAGGCTTGAGGTCTAGGCAATGGGGGTTAATGCATCACTTAATGTTGCCATAAGGCCTCATGAGGACCAAAGGTGAGGAGATTTGCTCATGCATAGCCATGCTATATTTCTACAAAATAAACCAGAAAAACATCAAGTGGCACTTGTTTGAAAAATTTAATATGCATGAATGAGAAAAGCAATCCAATGAAATTTGTGTAGGCATGTGTGTAAGTTGCTATAGGAGGTAAACATGTTTGTGCTAGTTTTAGGCCCCAACAGGCCATATGTGCATCATTTTTAGGTCTTAGTAAATTGTGAATGTGCTAAACATGCCATTTTAGGGAGGGCTAGTCATGCTTGAGGAGTGGAATTAACTTGCACTTTTGCAGGGTAGAAAAAATCATGGTTTTGGGCTCAAGATGGTTGACTACGCTCTCACCCAACTACGCTCTCCAAGCTTAGTAGTGAGGCACTTGGCGGTGAGCATACTATCAGTTTGGTGGATGATTAATAACCCTAGGAGAGAATATAAATGTGGGTTTACCATAGAAAATTCATTATTTTTGCCTTTACCACAACATTAAGAGTGTAGTCTTGTTATTACTTTTGCCTTTAATCACTAGTTGAGAGTGCATTTGTAGGGAAAGATGACATGTTGAAGTGCATGCCTTCATCTAGGGTTGATGAATGTCACTAAAGGGAAGAGGGCACTAAGCTACCTACTATAGGCATGCATGGAGGAGAGGATGGCACCTGCATTAGCTAGGTACGTTGACTACGATCTCTCCGTTGCTTCTATTTTCTACTTTTGTTTTGTTTTTTTTGTTTCTTGATTTTAGACAAGGGTTTTGGGAGTGTTCTCCCCCTTGCTTCTATTTTCTAATTTTTTTTTGTTTTATCAGTTGTAGACAAGGGTTTCAGGGGTGTAGTCCCATGATGCCACTTGCATGCCCCACCATGGTGGTGGTTGTAATGGCAATGCATTGTTTGTGGCATAGCATGGTGGTAGGGGGGTTTCTACCCCTATTAGGGTTTTGGAAACTGGTTGGGATATGGATTTGACCTAGGGGAAGGGGAGATAGATTTTTGCATTTTTTTTCTTTTCTTCTTTGTTGTTTGGATCCACACGAGGTCTAGGGTCCCACAAACCATGCTCTATGGTGCAACCATAGGGGGCATCGCTGCTAACACCAATGTTGGGATTTAGTGGTGACAAAAGATGCTGGGGCTAGCATGACATGGGGCAAGGTAGGGATCTATCTTTATGTTCCTTTTGTTTCTTCCTTATTTCTTTTTTTTTGTTGCATGGATAGCCCTATGGACTATGCTCTAGACTATAGGCATAGGGCTGTTGGTGCCATGAGTGTGACTTTGGATTTTGCAAACTATGCCTACCATTGTGGGGGACCCTGCTGTGCATCACTTTCACCTTCTTGTGGGTTGCCACCTCACCTGCACATGCAAGGGTTTCAGTCTCATGGGACTACACTCTTGAGGATTTTGAGTGTCTACTTGGTGTTTTCTACTCACGTTGGGGGTTGCTAGGATTACGCCTCATGTAGCGGTGGTGAAAGAAGAGAGAGGGCCATGGGAGAACCTGGTGGGCATAATGGATGTGATGCTATGTGGAGACTATGCTCTCCACTACCATAGATGAGACCACACTCTCTATGTGTTGAGAGTGTAGTTGCTGCCAAATGTTTATCAAAATGTCTAATTTTGGGACTATGCTCTTCATGCTTTAGAGCGTATTTGGGGTAGTGTAGAGTTAGCCAAAATTTCATTAATTATTCACAATGTTAAACCTGTAAAATATGCGGAACCTAGTAAGTGCGAGGTACATCAAATGAGTTAATGGATGTCCCACACCCACAGGGCCTAGGGTGTATTGTCAAAATTACATACTTTGCTAATTTATGTCAGTAGTTTATTGTATGTATATAAAAATTTGCAACTATGCATGTATACTAATACTTTGCCTATTTCTTGATGACTATAGGGTGTTGTTGAAGTCAATTTTGATAGTGGTTGAGATCATGAGGATCCTGTGTTGCATGAGCGAACCCATCTCCAACATGTCTATGCCAAACATGCGAGTGGATCGTTAAGCGATATGGTTTCAGCTAGGAGCCTAGGAGTTCCTAGAGTACCTATTGTAGCAGTTTAGTGTGATCATGTGATCACACTTGGTGGTTGAGGTTGCTAGTGCTATTATTGAGATGTTGCTACTTGAGGCTAATTGAAACATTTTGAAGTTTGTCTTAGATGAGTTTGCTACCAATGTTGAAGGGGTAAGAGGCTCCAACAAAGGCCCTAGGGGCATTCATCAGCTATCTAGAGTATGGCACATGACAGGACTTACATGTTACAACAAAATAAATAATTTTTTTTCACCTAGTGGTTGCATACTTTGTTCTAGAATCTACCTGGAATCATCTACTGCATTAGAGGGTAAGTGCTTCTATGGCTCTTCCTGTGTTTTATGATACCTACTTCTGTTAAATTACTAATGGTTCTATGGTTGATGCCAGGTTTAGAGCTGATGAAGATGGCCTGCATGATAATCTAGATGCTTTGGCCTTAACTTGCATTGCTTTAGAGGTACTATCATCTAGCACAAATGTTTGGGCAACCATTATTCAACAACTCGGGTGTCATTTAGAGACCTACATCTCCCATCACTTGAAGGCGTATGAGTGATGTAGGATCCATGATTAGTAGATGAGAAGTGGGTTGCTGATGAGATTAACATAAGGAGGTGTCTACAACACCACCCCTATCTCATACTCTATTCGTACCATGTGTGTATCTATGTTTTCCACTCATGTGCTTGTATATAGATCCTTGAGTTTGCCTTATTTACATGATGAAGTGTTAACATTGTTATGCTTTGTGTTGCAATAGTAGTTACCTTAGTCGAGGTGATGGTGGTCACCACTGATCATATAGAGGCCACCCTCATCATGAAATACAAGGATGTAGAGGGTGCATAACACTGGCTATGCCATAGCATGCCAGATGCATTGATGGCTCAGATCATGCATGCTAGGTTAATGGACCTATTATTTGCCCTTGACTCGAGCATCTTAGTGGCCAAAATGGTCACCATCATTAACTCCTTTAGTAGTGATGTTAGGTAGTTTGTCACTAGGTACGCGGTGTGACTATAGTGTTGGACCTGAACAAGGCCTTCTTTGTTGATATCTTTGGCACCTCTGCTAATGGCCCAATGATTGTTGATAAGGCTAGTAAAGAGATGGACTATAGAGAGGAGATCGAGAACTAGTTGGAGGCTAGTCAATCCCACAAAGTCATATTAATCAAGATGTCCAAGTGCCTAAGGTGCGAGAGCTCTACCCTCTGTTCCGTGCTCATGTCTTTCCAAAGTTACTTTCTCAAGGGAAGATCATAGGGGTGGAATAGGCACAAGTGATGAAAGAGGTGCTTCTAGAGGATACCAGGTTTAACTAGGCTAGGTACATAGTCACTAGTTTGCAAAGATTTCTAGGCTCTGGTTCAACCTCCAGGTGAAGTCCCATGTACACTTAGCATTCTTTACAAGATACCTGCAAAGGTTTGCAAAGCTTATGGTTATGCAGGATGATGGATGATGGATGGTGCAAGACCATGAGTAGCTATCCAGGCTATGGATCAAACACATGTTCTCAACCACACACATGTAGGATCCCCCAGAAGGGATCAATGATTCATTATCAGTAATGACCAAGGTTCCTATTGGGAACTTGCATTATTCATCTGACAGTGTGGGTGAGGGCCCTCTAGTTGGCATCAAGGATGTGATCAAGATGGATTAGTACATCATGGAGATAGTGGAATCATCTAAGTCCAAGATTAAGAGGCTACATCCTTAAGAGAAAGTTTCCCTTGTGGTCATGAAGCTAAGCAGCAAAAAGATTCACATCAAGCTACAAGGTTTGTTTGAGGATGTTGTAGGTTAGTGTACATAGATGCTAGATTTCTTAGTTGCATTTATGTATATAATTTTTATGTTTTTTTGTGCTATAATTTTAATTAGTTAATGATTCTATGCTTTACACATATATTTGTTAAAAGAAGGAAGGGCTACGAGAGCACTAGTTGAAGCAGTGGTGAAGGAAGTGCTTCCTTGGTTTGAGAAGGAGGTAGCTTATGGAGATGAGCTCCACCAAGTGGTGGAGAATCTCCAGAAATAGGAAGAAAAGGGGATCCTCCACCTTGATAGGAGTGGTTTTAACACTTTTTTTTATGCTACGTAGCTAGGTGAGCCCCTTGCACTCATGCTCGAGGGCTTACTAGGTAATCCACTTTTATTGCCATTTATCTTCCCTTGTTTACTATGGTATCTTGAGCTATGTTAGGCCATGTGCTAATTGCAATATTGTATTATAGCATCAAATATCTCCACTAGTGGTCCTACCTCTATGTACCACATGGAGCCATGGGTAGAGATGCCAAATAAACTTACTTTCATGGAAGGCATTGTCGAGGACATGGTGGACCATTTGGAACAAGAGGACCTAGAGCTAGGTATGTGTGTAATGCTATTCCACTTTGTGCTATCCTACTTATTACTCAAATGCTTAGTTTTTTATTGAGATTGACCAATTATCATTTGCCTATAGGTCCTAAGCTACAATGGGATCCAAGAAAGGTGGCAAAGGTGGATGCTCTACTCGACCTTCCTCCTAAGGTTGATTAGATGCCTTGTTGTATGTACAAGAGATCTAACAAGTGTGTGCTTTCCTATGCCAAGTCATCATCGATCTGCATGCACTTGAATGAGCACTTGTGAAAATGTGTGTACGAATTGTAGGAGAAGGTGGTTAGCCAAGATGAGAAGATCAAGGATCTTCAATCCAGGTATGAGTTCATAACAACTAGATTGCAGGGAGAAAACACTTTGTGCACCTTTGAGATTGAGTATGCTAGGTATTAGACCACTCCTAAAGGTAATAATGAGGACATGTAGGAGCTGGTAGAGTAGCAACTCTAGATGTACTTTCTTACTTAGAAAAACAAGGACTAGAAGAATTATAGCACAAAGGTTTACTAGTGGGAATAGATGCAGAAGAATCATAAGAATCAATACAAGTAGGAGTGTGATGTGTACTTGGTGTACCGTCTAAAATCGTCGATCTCCAGCTAGAAGGAAACAGAGGCCGTGGGATCATAGGATGTGCACAGAAGACCCTACCTTCGCCTAAGGGTGAGCTAGAATGAATGAAGGTAGAGTACCTTGGGTGGTTCGCACACGGATTAGACAAGGATTTCCTCAAATGTACATCGAAGTGCTATACACTGGGTTATACGTAAATGGCGTAATGGGCGTAAATCAGAGCATAAACAGTGTAACCGATGCAAACAGAGTGTAACGTAAACGAGCGAAAACAGAATACATACAAAAATTAATGCAGACTGTAAATGATTTTGGGAAGAAAATGTAACAATGGCATTACAGAATGAAAGTACAATGCACCGGTCTAACGCAGTTGTGACTGGAACACAAGGCGGACGAAAAGCCTCAATGAATGCAAGGATGATTGTGACTGGTTCCCACTGTAGGCACAGCGTAGAGGCTATATGCTCAGCGTATAGGGTTGTCCAGCGTAAGGGTTTTGTGCTCTGGTTTGCAACATCTCTGCTCTCTGGTGTGCTTTGGGAATTTTGCCAACTGACCTGGATCTCGTAAAAATTTAGGCTTTTATACAGGTTTTGGCATTGGACTTGGGTTGGGAGACACATGGCGCATTGACCGGGTGCAAAAGTGTAAAATTTACAAGTGTACAATATGTTACATTTGGTGGGCGTATATGCTAGGCGTATACGCTGTGTCTGGGGAGCGTAGACATGGGGCGTATATGCTGGGTGTATACGCTGGAGGTGCTGGGCGTATGCGAACTTAGACATAGATGTCGTGGATGCTGGCGTATACGCTGGTGGATGCTGGGCGTATATGCTGGGGCATAGACTTTGATGTGTTAGGAGTATACGCTGATGGTTGCTGCCTTGTGCCAAATCTTGCTCTACAGTGCTGTTTCCATGCTGTCTCCGGGGATTGCATGCCCGGCGTATACATCGGTTGTACCTGCTGGGCGTACATGTGAAGCATACATGCTGGGCGTATACGTTGTGAACTTGAGCGTACACGCTGGGCGTATACACTAAGAATTTGAGCGTATACGCTAAGAATGTACACTTAGGCGTATACGCTGGGAGTATACGCTGGGACTGCATACTTAGTTAAAATTAAGCATCTGATCTCCGAAGTTGCCAAGTGTGACACCAGATGTAGCTGTGGCCGTCTGTGGGTCCCAGGGACCTGCTTGGTGTTGGACAAGTGCTAAGCTCAAAATTTTTGTGGTGTTTCATTGGCCCCTCTTTGTTGACATTTGGAGGAATCAACCCGAGAAGCATCGACAAAGAAGTGCAAAACACCACAAGAAACTTGATAGAGACTTTGTCCGTTGGCACTTGACTAGACGTCATCACACCGTGTTCAGTAGTACATGGGGTTGGGAAAGTGAGATTTGTAACTAGTAGGAGAATGGGGATCGTGGGGACTGGTAAATGTCCAAGGGATTACGCGTGGTGAAGGGGATGGTTTGGCGTGTATCATGCTGATCCTTGTCAATAGCCATTATTTAGCAGACTTGGAATCCAGACATGTGATGTGCGTCCTTTGGCGGAACGAGACTCTTGGGTAGTGTTCAAGAGAACTTGCTGGCAAGGCCAAAGCCACAGGAGGATGTGTTACATTCTTTGGAGGAACAGGGCTCTTGTTTAGTGTTTAGGGGAAACCTGTTGGCGGGGAGCCAAAGCCATGTAATTGTATGTTTCCAGATGATTTTTAACATGAGTACTTGGTTCCAAGATAGCTACCTTCCCGCCTGGGGCTTATATGGGAAGTTCCAAGGGTCTTGTTCTTTTTTTTTTTGAGAAAGAAGCTTTGCTTTGATCTTGTACTCATGCTCAAGTGTTATGTTGTGTGTCGCAACTACTTTAAAGTGTTACAGTATGCAACAGCATGCTCAAAGTTTTAAATGTACCGGGCATATTAAAGATGTGGCTAAGTAGAGTGTGTCGGTGAATAGATAGAGAGTGTATCAGGAGATAGGGATGTACTAACAAATGGTTTGATTTAGTATTGCCATGTGTGCTTGTGAACGTTGTCCCATCTTGCTGCTTATGACGAAGTGCATTCTTGTGCGAAAACCTCTAGGTGTCATCCTGCAAACATAACTCCAAGGAGACAAGAAAACCATGAGTGAATAAGTGAGGTTAGACTTACACAGCTACAGATGGAACAAAGATGTTGAAGGAGATTTCAAGCACTGTAAATGAATGATGGCAATGTTGGTAGGATCATCTGATGGCGAGCGATGCAGTGACTTTGATGAAGCTTGAATGTGGCTGCGGATTGAAGAATCAGAGATGAACTTACTAGTTTATAGTCTTGGCGGACTATCATGGGTTAGTTTTATGTCGTAACTCGTTGGACATTGCTCGTTTAGCGTCGTGGTGGACGTTGCATTGCCAGTTTCTAGTCTTAGCGGACCATAAAGAGGCAAACTAGTTTATAGTCTTAGCGGACTCTGGCGACTGTGACCGTTGCAGTTTACTGTCATGCCGGACGAGCGCTATTTTATCGTCATTGCAGATACAGTGTGGTATCAATTTATTGTCATGATGCCGGGACGAGCTGTGGTATCAGTTTTAAGTCATGATCCAGGACTATTCTGTGGTATCAGTTTATAGTCATGATCCCAGGACTTGCACATACCTGAGCTTGTACTCAAATGTAGAATAGTTTTAGCAACAAGTGATTGGTTGGATTGGTAAGCTCATTCCCTTCCATATCAGCTAGCTTGAATGCTCCATTGTCAAATGCTTTGGTGACCAAGTAATGCCCTTCTCAGTTGGCTGAGAATTTATCCGGGTGTTCTCGAACTGCCTTAAGTACAAGGTCACCTTCTTTGATGGGGCGCTTATGGATGTCATGTTGATGTTGCTGCCATTGTTATTTTTGGTACCATTCGATTTGATCGAGCGTGCGTATGCGTTCTTCCTCCACCGAGTCTAGGTCGATGATGCACAGATCATTGTTCTGCCCATCATCGAGGAGTCCGAAAAGTGTGATCCTTAAAGATGGTACCTACAATTCCAGAGGTAAAATAGATTTTGAACCGTAAACAAGACTATATGGTGTTTTACCTATTGAAGTTTGATGTGTAGTACGGTATGCCCACAATGAGTATACCAATTGCTCATGCCACTTTCTCTTGCTTTGGGTAAGCATCCTCTTAAGTATTGCAATAATCGTTTTGTTTGTTGCCTCTGCTTGCCCATTGCTCTGAGGATAGTAAGGGGATGAAAATGAGTGTTTGATCCCTAGGTTGTCGCAAAAGGTTTTGGTCTCGGCACTACTAAATTGTGGCCCGTTGTCAGTGATGATTGTCATGGGAATGCCAAAGCAGGTTACAATATTTTCGAGAATGAAATTGCACACGTGTTTAGATGTAGTTTTGCGAAGGGGAGCAGCTTCTACCCACTTCGTAAAATATTCTATTGCGGTTATAATAAAACTATGCCCCGCAGAAGATGACGGTGTTATTGGACCGATAAGGTCCAATCCCCACTTTTGAAAGGGCCACGTGATCTGCGTTGTATGCAACTCATTTGGTGGGACATGGATTAGATTGCTATTTTTTTGGCAAGTACTACATGTTTTAACCTTGGAGAGACAGTCATATTCCATGTGTGGCCAATAGTAGCCTAAACGCCTTATCTTCATTGCCATGGCTTTTGGCACTATGTGTCCTCCGCATAGGCCCTCGTGTATCTGTTCAACAATGGTTTGGGGATCGGTACTACCAACACATGTTAGCAATATTCCTTCGTAAGATCTACGACACAATGTGTCCCCTATCAGGGTATACTACTTAGAACATTTTCGTACTGCACCCTTTTGTGCATTTGTTAGATTTCGTGGTGTTTCACTGCGTAGAAGGTATTCTTTTATGTCATCATACCATTCTACCCCACGTGTTGTACTAACAGATGCGATCGGCAGCGTGTCATGGGTATCGGTTATTGGTTCGGCACAACTGGTTACGGAGCTTGGTAATGCATGGAACATGTCTGGCGATATGTTTAATGATAATGTGGCTAATGCGTCTGCGATGGTGTTATCATTTCTAGAAACGTGTTGCACATCGATGTTTTCAAATCGCCTCATTAGGTGTTTTGCCAAGTTGCAGTATGGTTGTAAATGTTGGGCTTTGCATGTATAAACATCTGTGATTTGGTTTAAAACCAATTGTGAGTCTCCTCTGACCACAAGCCGTGTGATTTCTGAAGCTAGCATTGCCGCGAGACCTCTAAGGAGACCTTCGTACTCTGCTATGTTGTTGGTACAATGAAAGTTGAAACGATAAGCAAAGGATCAGATTTCCATGGAGGGATAGGTGATGAAAGCGGCTGCACTTCCCCCTCGAGAGGTGGATGCTCCATCAAAGTTTAGAATGGCATCGTAGTTATTGGGCACTATGTCTATTGCGCTTATATTCTCATCCAGGAATTCTAGCTCTATTATCGCTTGATCGTGCATTGGTGACATGGGTATTTGACTTGCTATGGCTTGACCCTTAACTGATGATTGTGCTATATAGTGTAGGTCAAATTCAACTATCATGGCTTTCCAGCGGGCTATTCGACTCGTTTCGTAAATGTTTCCTGTGATGGTCCTGAGCACATTATCCTTGCAAATTATATTAACTTGGTTACGGAAGAGGTAGTGTCGCTACTTTCTCAAAGAAAAGACCAAAGCTAAACAAGACCTCTTCACGTCGTTATACCTTTTCTCGTGGGCAACTAATGCATGGCTTAAGTAATATACAGGGACTTCGGTTCTGTCATTTTGTTTATGGCAAAGCATAGATGCGATTGACGAATCCGAAGTAGCGAGGTAGATATAAAACGGTTTATCATTTTGAGGTGGATAAACCATGGGTAATCGTGCAAGTGCCGCTTTAATGTTATCAAATGCTTCTTGACACTGTGGAGTCCATTCAAAATGGACGTTCTTGTGTAACAGGTGGTTCATAGGTTTTAGTTTGTCTATCAGTTTTTCTATGAAGCGCCTAATAAATTGTAATCTACCTTATAGACCTCGAAGTTCAGTAAGATTGCCTGGTGGTTTTAGGTTTTTTATGGCCTTAACCTTGTTGGGGTCTACTCATATCCCTGCTTCTGAGGTTATAAATCCAAGCATTTTGCCTGTCTTGATGCCGAAGACACATTTCTTTGGGTTGAGTCTCAATTCATACTTTAAACAATGTTTTAATACCAGGTCAAGGTCTTGTATATGTTGTTCTGATGTTTTTGACTTAACCACAATGTCGTCTACATAATCGTTGAGCGAGTGTAACATGTAATCGCTAAAGATGAATGTCATCACTCTTTGATACGTGGCCCCAGCATTTTTGAGACCAAAGGGCATCATTGTGTAACAAAAGGTTCCCCATGGTGTCATAAAGGTTGTTCGAAGCTGATGCTCCAGGTTGATGCGTATTTGATTGTATCCTAAGAAGCCGTCCATAAAAGATAATAATGCGTGCCCAGTGGTCGAGTCAACAAGTTGATCGATGTTGGGTAGAGGAAAATCATCTTTTATGGTTGCGACGTTAAGATCTCGGAAGTCAATGCATAAGAGAATGCTTCCATTCTTCTTTAGGACAATGACCTTGTTGGATACCCACTCAGCATAATCAACAGCTCAAATAAAACCAACCTGATAGAGCTTGGTGATCTCATTGCGAACTGCCAATGCCACCTCGGGTTTAACGTTTCGTGCCTTTTGTTTTACGGGTCTCAATTTCGGATCAAGGATAATGTTATGCTGGACAATTTGAGGGTCTAACCCAGGCATGTCCGTGTAAGACCAAGTGAAGGATTTCATATTTTCCCTAAGCACATCTTCAATGTTTTTGGCTAGTTGCAGTTTTAGTAATGTGCTTAATTTCAGTATTTTAATTTCCCCATCAGGCATGGTTATTGGGGTTTCGTTCAACGGGTCTTCGGTGATATTTTCAGCTTCTATGTCGAGGGATTTTGTCATACTTTTGTAGTTGTCCGTTGTTTGCTGTGTTGAGGCTATGACCGAGCCGTCCGTTGATGAACTTAAGTGGATGAGGTTTATGTTGATATCCCTTGCAATTTTGCTGTATGGTCCATCGATAATTAATGGTTCGGTTAAGTGCTGGCAATCCATCAGGCTTGCTCCTGCCAATAAACAGAGAACTGCATGAGCTAATGGGTATCGTTCTATGTTCTTTGGTAATTTTAGATTATGTGTACATGCATGATGGTGGATTATCATCACACCGGGACGCGTGGTTGTTTAAGGCCATACCTAGCCGTGAGTGGCAGTTTAACGCCTTACCGAGCAAAATGTAATCCGCAGGTGGTAGTTTAAGGCCTTACTGGGCCGTAATGGGTTCGTATGTGGCAGTTTAAGGCCGTACTAGGCCATCATGACAGTTTAAGGCCATATTGGGCCGTAATGGCAGTTTAAGGCCATGCCAGGCCGTAATGGCAGGTTAAGGCCATACTGGGCCATGGGTGGCAGTTCACGCTGGAATGTTCGGCGTAAATACCTGGAATGGGGTTCATAGGGGAACCGGGATGTAGTGATTTCTATTTTATTTTACATATATACATAGTTTTTTATTATTTTTGAGCAAATTTTTGGCGAAAAATAAGTAAAAAAAGCAAAAAGTAGCAAACCGGGAGGCGGCGGCGTAAGCGGTGACAACGGAGCGCTATATAAAGGGGGGGGGTGTCATTTGTTGTTATTTTGCGTTGTGAGCGTAAGTGGCTGAGCATAAACTTCATAGCGTAAGCTTCCCAGCGTAAGCGTAAACTATCAAACCCTGGCATAAGCGTAAACCTGATCATGAGCGTATAACCTAAACCCTGAGCGTAGACGCCAAAGACCAAACCTTAGCGTAGGTGTAGAGCGTAGACGTTCCAGCATCAGCGTAAAGAGTTCCAACCTTCAGCGTAAACTATAAATTTTAGTGTAGAAGATGCCAAGATTAGCAAAGGCAAGGAAGTGGAAGGCCAGGGAGGAAGGGTCCTGACTTGACCTTCGCAGAGGAGAGCGAAGTCATGTTGCAATGCCGACCCCGGCCAAGGATTCTGTGATGGCCTGGATCATCACATAGGTAGGCTCTGATCCTATCTCTGTTAGTTATTTTTGCTTGTGCATGCTTTGTAGTGTAGACAGTCTCGTAGAGGGTTTCGGTGTATACGCTGAGCGTAGAGCTTAGCGTAGAGACGTCGGCGTATATGCCGAGCGTAAATTCACAACATAAAGTCAGGTTAGCGTAGACTGTCATATCGTAATCTGTTTTATCAGCACACAGCGTAAACACTTTTTCTTGCTTGAGGCATAGACGATTGTATCAGCGTAAACTACGGCGTAATCAATTTTCTATGCACAAAGTTTTCTGTTTTATCAGCGTAAGTTTCTGTTTCATTAGCATAGATGATCCACGCTATGATGGCGTATACGCTGAGGGTTCCTCCAGCGTATACACTGAGTGTACAATTGTCTTTTTAAGTATGATATAGCGTAGACTTGTTTGTGTAAACTATTTTTCGGTGTAAACTCTATTCGGTGCCTAGCATAGAATATTTACGCTGACAGCTTCTGTGGCGTATACACTGAGGGTTTCTTCAACGTATACGCTGAGCGTAAGAGGTTCGGGTGACAGCGTAAATAGTTGGTTATTAGCATATACGCCAGATCAGATAGCATATACGCCGAGCATAAACAAATTTTGACAGCGTATACGCTAGGTTTAGCAGCATATACGCCGAGCGTAAACAGTTAGGAAATTTTTTTCAAAGTGTCAGTCTACAATGTGAACTTTTATTTTTTGGGTTGCTTTGATGCATGGATGATTTATCGTGGCATCCTGATTTCTTGCAGAGATAGTAAGCCTTTTCTCCTCGTTGTTGAGCTCATTGGGATGCTAACATGGTTTGGCCCCATTGAGGCTAATGAGCCTACCCCGGATCTAACTATGGACAACAACGAGGTTTGGTTCAGAGAAGGTGCATCTGAATTCCTGCCCTTCATACTGGACAATTTTGAAGTGGTTATCTGGTTGCATCTAAGTGAATTGGTGGCATGGAGTGTGCTTGGGGCAATGCTGCCAGGAGCCGCGGAGGGTGTCGTTGTCTTCATGGAAGACATTGATGAGGGGGAGCTTATGAATGAGGACTATTTTTCCCGCGGGCCCAGGTCCACACGCCCGTTAGTGCACGTGTGGGCCCGATTACCACGAGGGAAGGACTACCTTGACAACACCTTATTTTTAGCTGCACATGTGCACACGCTGTTCCAGAACCCTCCTGGCACAGTGTACTAGGTGGGCAGGTAGGACCATTCAAGTCTATTGCTTCTTTTCACCGTTTGGCATTTGCCTTAGTTTTGACATCCTTTCATTTGTAGGCCTAAAGTTAATGCAAATGACATATGTGTCGAGGATGATGGGCTTGCCTTAGCTGGTACCACTCTAGAGGCATTTATGATGGGTCCCACCCTTCGTAAAGCTGTATTAGCTCAAATGAAGGGGGATATCATCTATTTTCACCAACGGTTCTCTAGAGCATTGTCAATGTGCCAAGCTCATGGATGGCTGGATAAAGATTGGTTAGACTAGGGGCTAGTTTTTGCTCATGACTCTGGTTCAGGCAGCACATCCAAGTCCACCACTGATGATAAATGACAACACTTCCTAGATGTGTTAACGTGTCTTAACTACCGAGGGTTATACTGATATGACAATCTCAAATTGCACTTACAGTTGATGTACCTCCTGGCAGGGATCCTGTTACAACTGGATGAACCGAGACAACCCTGTCAATGAAGTTTGGGGAGGTGACTAAGGCTCAAAAATGGTTGCGTAACCATGCCCTGCCATCTATTGTTCATTACTTAGACAATGCCGGCCTTATGAAGCTCTTCACGACCCTGAGTCCTAATGTATCTATCGTAGAAATGATCGGGATCGTGGATTCCTTTAATGAGTTTGTCTCCTACTACAACACTCAGATTAAGGGCGTTAAGGCAGTTTTCTGTCTATCTCCTAAATTCTTTTCAAATTTATTCGGGGTATCAGCAGATGGCATAAGTGTAGTTTTAGACAGGGCTCATAAAGAGCTGCAAACGATGCGTGAATTAGAGGACTGGCTGGGCCTGGCCAAGGGTGCCAAGGGATTCCTGATGCAGGGGAAAGCAAAGGTTGAGGAGGTAAATGAACTGTATCCCCTATTTAGGGTGCGGGTATTTCCCAAAACCCTTTCCCAGGTACATAGTCTTGGGGTTGAGGCTGTACGCGTCATGCGAACTATCCTGGAAACTGGCATGCGCTATAATTGGGTCCAATTTTTATTGTCGGGCATGCATAAGGAGATAGTGCGATTGCACTCGAATGTCGAGGCACAGTCCCACTTCACCTTTTCCTTTTTCACCAGTTACCTTCGTCGCTTCATCGAGTTTCTGGTAGTCCGCGCAGACAACAAGTTTGTTTTACGGGATCAGGGTCAACTATCCCGCCCATAGATCAACCACTTGTTCGAAACAGTCAAGTCCTAGGATGCACCTGAGGGCATTGATGAGTCCATGTCTATTATGACCGGGGGATCGTCGGGTACCTCCATTCATACTCACGATAGTCTGGGATTAGAGCTAGATGATGTACCCCTCACTGCAAGAAGAGCTGAGCGGGTTATCAAAGAAACCATTGGCCAGGCCAAATCGAAGCTGAAAAGACACGAATGCCCAACTAGGGAAGTTTCGAATGTGAGCGAGCCATGAGTAAAGCGCATACAATTCAAGATGCCCAGTATGTAGACTTTGCCCACTTATTTCTCTATTGTTTTTGCCTTGTTCATAATTTTTACTTTGATCGCTTATATGTCTCTGATGTCTTTGGCTTGATTTGAGAACTGAGGAAGTAGGCATTAGAAACCATTACTGAGGAGGAGGAGACCAACACGAAGCAGAATAATGAAGAGGAAAATGTCGAGAAGGATTAGGGAGGAGGAATGAAGGATTTAAAAGAAAACACCACAGAAATTGAGTCGTTGGATGATCAAGGTGGTGTCGACCAGATGTTCAGCAGCTTTCTGAAGGGAAATCTGGACTTAGGGGATCCCCCAGAATGTGACAAGGGGCATGGTATGTTTTCTTTTTATTTTACTTTATATTGCTTCGTTAGTTGTCATTTCTATGGTCTCTTATTTTCATGTTTTCATTTCTTCCAGAAGAAGGCAGCGAGACCAGGATGGTGCGGTTAGACGTACCCATGAAGATGGTTCCCCCTGAGAGGACTCCTGAGGTTAGCTCATCCCGCACCCGTGAGCCATTTACTTGGATGGAAATGCCAAGTAAGATGGATTTTGTGTCTAGCATCGTAGAAGAAGTTGTAGAACGAATTTAGGAGGTCCACCCTGAAATAGGTATAACATTTTTAAATCGTTTGCTGTTTGAGAGTGTCACACCCTATTTCTGTTGTCTTAACGTTTGATCTTTGCATAGGTGCCAAGTTGAGGTGGGATCCCTCTGAGAGCATCAACATAGAAAGTTTACCCACACTATCCACAAAGGTGGAGCAGGTGCCAAGGCCTGTTTATGATGAGGTGGCGGAAGGTCTAGTACACAACGCCAAGTCACTATGGACTTGCAGGCATTTCGTCGAACAGTTGTGGCTACAGATTCAGATGAAGGAAAAGGAAGTCTCCGAATTGTCAGTTGAACATGACGATCTTAAGGCTCAGTATGAGTTCACCGCTGCCAAGCTAAGCGGTGATCGCTCTTTGTGAACGTCCGAGGTTACGTATATGAGATATTGGAATCTACTAGATCGTCATGCATCACTGACTCAGAGAATGGTAGAGCATAAAGCCCAAATTGATCTCCTGAACCTCAAATGTCAAGATTGGAAAGCCTTTGCTTCCAAGGTTCGCAAATGGGGTTAGGATGAGAAGAATCATAAACATCACTACAAGAAGTTGTTAAAAGAAGTGTCCGTTGAAAAGTGGCAACTAGAAATGTTTGTGGAGGGTTTGGGTTTGCACTTTGCCTTTGATACTTTTGCCCAAAACACAACTGTTGAGATGGAGTCGCCTACAAGGGTGATTACGACTGCTTCTGGGGAAGTGTCTGTGGGTGAATTTCCTTTGAAACATCCTACCTGGTCGGCTGTTGACAAGGGAAAGGCCTTGGCAGACGTTGACCTAGGCCTTGGTGAGACAGATTAGGCTAGTGTCTCAGAAGAGGAAATCCTTCGTCGACTGGAATTTGGCTTGGGGGGATCTCCTATGGTAAGCATTTTGTCATTATGAAATTGATTTACTGAATAATGTTTGAAATTTTGGCATTCTCTTATTCTTACATTGATTGTCTCCTTTTGTATTTTCAGGATGAAGGCGATGACGATGCCCAAGAAGTTGGCCCCAGTGGAGCAGGAGCCTCTGATGCTGGTCGATCTAAAGGGGACGATCATCCTATCCGAGATGCTTAATTTTTTTTTTGTTTTTAGTTTTGCCTTTGGAACTATGCTGACTCAAATTGATACAGGAATTGTAAATTGAAAATTTTGAGATGGACGAAACAGTTGACACTTATAATCGTACAGCATTGCATGTACAAAATTTTTTGTTGATTTTGAGCTTGATTGCACACATGACACGACAATGTAAAATATTTTGGTTTATTATTATTATTTTTGTTTTAAGTGTAATGTGTAGATGTAATTATAAATCTTAATGATAAACAAAAGAGGAAAACAAAGTAAAAGTGCATGATCTAGTTTAAGGCCATTTCGGGCCCCATGCGTAGTTTAAGGCCATTGCAGGCCCCAGTTGTAAACAAGTAACATTTCGGATAACGTGGGTGGGTTTCTCAGTTGACCTACCATTTCTAATCGTGGCTAGTTTTATGTCATTGTGGATATTATAGTTTAACGTTGTTCCAGACAAGGAGTGTAGTTTAATGTTTTTTCTAATTTGTTGTAGTTTAACCTCATTTCGGATGAGTTGTAGTTTAACATCATTTTGGACGAGTTGTAGTTTAACGTCATTTGGAATGAGTTCTAGTTTAACATCATTTTAGATGAGTTGTAGTTTAACGTCATTTCGGACTAGTTTTCATGGTATTATTTTAGGGATTTTTTGATTTTTTTTTCTTTTTAATATTAGGTGATGTGTCAACGGGTATGATTTTGTATTCAGTGTCCCCTTCGCTGATCACGTTGAATGGTAATTCAGCCTAAGGGACATCTAATGGAATGACTTCTGCATTAGTGTTTTTATATGTTTCAGTATCTATGGTGAGTTCTATGTTAGTTTCTAATTGAGAATAAGTATTTACAATGTCATGTGCAGGTGTTTCTGTTTTAGGTGGATTTGGATTACTGCCTACCGGTTGTTGTCTGTTTATGTCTTTTAGGCTAAGCTTTTCAAGTGCAACCTCTGAGCCTTGGTCCATGTCCATGTGTGATGAAACAATAGGTGTAGTCACTTCCCCGTGTATGATGATTTCACCACCTTCATAAGGTAGGTGAATTTCTTGATGTATAGGGGATGAGATTGCTTTCAGTTGGGCCAACCAGGGTCTTCCTAATATTAGGTTGAATCCTGGCATTTCATCGACCATCACAAAGTAGGCAGATGTGGGAAACTGGTCCCTCGCTATGAAGTCTAAGGTCACTATGCCTTTGACCATCACGCGTGACCCACTGAATGATTTTAAACATGTAGTTGCAGTTGGTTTGATTAACTCAGTCAGCCCTAGTTGTTCAATGATGGGGTATGGTACCATGTTCGTAGCAGCTCCATCGTCTACGTGGACCCTATGTACCTTGAACTAATTTATGCATATGATTATGAACATGGGGGCTATTGTTACCTCCCCTGTTTTCTTATCCACTTTAATGTTATCATTGTGGAAGCTTAGTGGTTTGGACGTTGACCCTTGGGGTGAGTACATTACTGCATGAATGGATGGTTCGTTTGGGAGCAAGTTCTCGCTTACTGGGATGGACATTAGCATGCGTACCAAAGCTTCACGATGTGTTTGGGATGTAAGAACCAAGTCATACAAGATTAGCGAAGTGTTCTTTTGCTTGAGTGCTTGTGTGACTTATGTTAAAGCCGTTGCCAAGTCTCTACTATTGGGGGCATTTGCATCAGCAGTGACTGGGTCCATTGGCCCTAACAGTTTTATTTCATGCTTTGTTGGTTTGTCGTTTTTGCTTGGAGCCATTGTTTTAGACGTATCATGTTTTTTGGATGGTTTACCCTCGTTGCCTGCATTTGGTTGACTATTGGGTGGCGTCATGGGTACGGTGTTGAGTGGAGCGGGTTTAGGTGGCCCTACGGCTAATCGTTGATGCTCCTTCTCCAAGCGTTCACGCGTAAGCTTATCCGCTAAGTGTTCTCGTGTGTGGTGTGGAGGTGGAGCTAGTCTTAGAGCTTCGGGTTACCTTGGGATTCGTACTAAATATGGAGTCAGGTGAGGTTGCGGTTGGACAGTCGGATGTGATTGGGCGGAAGATTGGCTGGACACCCTAATGACGTAAGGACTAGGTTTACCTTGCGTATGTGAGGTGGAGGCTTGGTAAACATTAGGACTTGCGGATGTGCTAACAACATATGGGGTTTGTCTAGGTGGAGGTCGGACCTCCGTTGTTGCAACTGCGGGTGGAACTCGGACTACGAAAGGGGTAGGCCGAGTATAAGGGGTTGATAGATTTGGGGTAGTGACAATGGGAGGTACGCGCACTACATATGGTCTTTGCAAGGAAAATGATGATTGGGGCATGGATGCGGATGGAGTGGGAGGAACATGGACTACAAACAGCTTGTTAGGTGTTTGTTGTTTATATTCAGGATAGACAGTGTTAATGTTGGGTGTCTCGGGTTCATCATCAAAGTAGATTGTATTGATAATGTACGGCGCCTCTTTCGTGTTCAGAGGATCTTTATACACCCCCATAGCCTAGTTCTGTGGTTGGACTAGGTTGGCCTCATCAAAGGTGATTCGGCCTTCATCAATCATTCGTTGTATGTCCTGCTTCAGGGTGAAACAGTAATCCGTGCCATGCCCGTTGCGTTGGTGATAATCACAGAAGCGATCCATTCTAAAAACTTTGGGCACTGGAGGCTCATTCGGCATTGCTAGGCTTGGGTTCTAAACGAGTTGACAGAACTGATCATGTCTCTAGATGGACATGGGGGATAACTGTTTATGTTTCATTAATCTAGCTTTCAGTAGCTGATCGAATAGCTGGGATGGCTTCATAGGCAACGATGTATATTGAGAAGGTTCTTTCCTCTCAAAATTTCTCGTATGGTTTGGTGTTGGGTTCTATGATGATGATGATTCTGGTGCAGTCGTGGGAGTAGGTCCAGTATAGTTAGTAGGAGCTACTGGCGGTTTGTTTTATTGTTGCGTTTCCGCTATTGCCGCTATGGTTGCTTTAGCCTTCTCTTTATCCTTTTTACTGTGTTGATTTTTGAAGGCTAAGTATGCAGGGTCATGGCTATTTTGAGCCACCTCTTCTATATTTTTGATTTGTACAAAGGCTTGGTTAAGGTTACACGTATTAAGATAGTACAATTTGGGTTTGAAGAAGTCATTAACGGTCCCCTTTAGAATTGTGAGCAGATATGTCTAGGGGATCGGCTCGTGTAGCTCATTGAGAGCGGCACTCCACCTCTGAATGAATTTTTGTACAGGTTCAAGGGGTGCTTGTCTAACCTATATGAGGCTATCCAATGTCGCCTCAGGTTTCAAGTTATATTTAAACCTAGTTACAAACTAATGTAACAACTCTTCCAAGGAAAATGTAGAATTCCTCGACAGGGCCCGATACCAATCGAGTGCTCTCCCGACAAGGGACATAGGGAACACTCGTAAAATGGCATGGGGCCATGCCTGGAGTAACGCACATTCTAATCTAAACATTATTAAGTAAGTGTTGGGGTCTATTTCCCCATTATATTTAGTTAGTGTTGGCAACGATATGCCTTTGGGCAAGGTTAGAGGTGGGGCGGAAGGACTAATGGGGTCATCGTGGTAGAAGTCCACTACCTTCAGCTCTCCATCGGCAGCCGTTTTGAGGCGCTTGACCTCATCAGTTAGTTCTTGCATTAATTTTTGGCATCTACCTAGTCTTGGGCACTAGGTGACATGGCAGCTTGAGGTTGTGGTATATTGTACAGGTTAGACTGTTGGATGGTAGGTTGAAAGCCTGAAAGCTGTGTGGTCGGCGATTGTGCTTGTGGGATGTTCATAGCATGTGGCACCAGGGATGGCACATTGTAGGTGAGAGGTTGTTGTTGCTGTGGTTGTAGCTGTACTTGGGGAATGTTGGCCAGTGGAATCGTGTGGGGTGGCATGTTGTGGTGAGAGGGTTGATGTGATGGCACACCCATCGCCACCCATTGCCCAGCCGTGTTTTATGAAGGAACTCCCTGTAGGGTTACAACGGTCGAGGGGGCTCCGTGCGTTTGGATGTGGGGAATGTAGTGAATGAACATGGATGCTGGTATCACATGTGGCATCCCTATCACTTGAGGCAAGAAGGTTGCTCCCATGTTATTGTCTGGGGGTGGTGCTTGCGAGGATGGGCCTACTACTGCAATGGGGATGATAGTGAGAGGGAGCGTGCTGAATTGTGGGTCAGTTACTGGAGGAACATGAACTAGTGCGGATGTTTCTGGTGGAGGTGCTTACACCTGGGTGAACCTGAGGGGTTGGAGGGGCATGACTTCCCCTGTGCCTGGATGAAACATGGGGTTGATGTGTGTTTGTGGGCTAAGGGTGTGATAGGAGTCTTTGTGTTTGGATTGGGCAGCGAACTCGTCCTCCTCTTCCGGTTGGAGATCTACTGCAGGCTGATCCAATGACTGGCTCCTTTGCAGGAGGAGTTGTGTGACGAGCTTTGAGTACTGCTCTAGAACAGGGATTATATCATACAGGGAAGGGATGAACTTGCGTCCTCCCCTATAGAAGAGTTCGTATTACCGCTTTACCTCTATTTCAGCTCGATCTACGGCCAAACTAGCTTGTATCTTCACACATATGAAGTTGTACTGGTCCTGGGTTATAATGTTAGAGGTTGGGTTTCTCCCTTGCAACCTTAGGGACCGGCGGGGCCCCGCTGTGGGTTGTACTATCGGCTATGGAATCATAGGCTGTTGGGCAGCCATGGTGCCTACCATGTCAGTGACTTGAGCGGTTGCAGCGGTGGTGTTTGCGGGGTTCATGATGACCTATCGAGGGTATGACACAGTATAGGGATGTGAAATTAGTGTACTTAGTATAGTGTAAACCTATGTGGTATGGTGTAGCATATACGCTTCAACGTCCAGCGTATAACGACAGCATAGACAGAGTATAGGGATGGAGTGTATAGGGTCAGCGTAGATAAGTCTACAACGTAAGGAGTGCAGCGTATACAGTGTCAATCTGTAGCGTAAACAGGTTTTACAGCGTACAAAGTGGTATAAATGAATAGTATTGTAAACGAGTTTGTAGCGTAAAGAGAGTAGCGTAAACAAAATCTCAGAGAAAGTTAGTGTGCAGCATAGACAAAATCCATGGTGTAAAAAGCGTAGCATAAATGGATAGTAGCGTAGACACTGGGGATATTACAGAGCCCTCATGTGGCAAATAGTGTAGACACTAGGAGACTTATGGATGGAAGGGTTTGAACCGAACAGCGTAGACGCTAAGCAGCGTAGACGTCAGATAGTTTGCAGACTGGGTTTTGAACTGAACAACGTAAATGCTGGGAAGATTTTAGAAGGAATCGGCGTATGGTCGGCGGTGTAAACGCTCAGCAGCGTAAACGCTGGGAAGCTTGTAGGTAATGTTTTAGGCAGAGGCCCTCCTTCTAGCGCCAATTTCTGTACCGTCCAAAATCGTCGGTCTCCGGCTGGAAGGAAACAAAGGCCGTGGGATCACAGGACGCATACAGAAGACCCTACCTTTGCCTGAGGGCAAGCTGGAATGAACGAACATAGAGTACCTTGGGTGGTCCGCACGGGGATCAGACAAAGATTTCCCCGAATGTACACTGAAGTGCTATACGCTGGGTTATACGTAAACGGCGTAACGGGCATAAATCAGAGCGTAGACAGTGTAACCGATGCAAACAAAGTGTAACGTAAATGAGCAAAAACAGAATACATACAACAGTTAATGCAAAATGTAAACAATTTTGGGAAGAAAATGTAACAATGGCATTATAGAATGAAAGTACAATGCACCGGTCTAACGTAGTTGTGACTGGAACACAAGGCGGAGGAAAAGCCCTGGTGGATGCAAGGATGATTGTGGTTGGTTCCCACTATAGGCACAACATAGAGGTTGTATGCTCAGCATACAGGGTTATCCAGCCTAAGGGTTTTGTGCTCTAGTTTGCAACGTCTCTGCTCTCTGGTGTGCTTTGGGAATTTTGCCAACCGACCTAGATCTTATAAAAATCTGGGCTTTTATATAGGTTTTGACGTTGGACTCGGGTTGGGAGACACGTGGCGCATTGACAAGTGTACAATATGTTACATTTGGCAGGCGTATATGCTGGGCGTATACGCTGTGTCTGGGGAGCATAGACACGGGGCGTATACGCTGGGTGTATACGCTGGAGGTCCTGGGCGTATATGCTGGGGCATAGACACTGATGTGTTGGGTGTATATGCTGGGGCGTATACGCTGATGGTTGCTACCTTGTGCCAAATCTTGCTCTATAGTGCTGTTTCCATGCTGTCTCTGGGGATTGCATGCCCGGAGTATACATCGATTGTACCTGCTGGGCGTACATGTGAAGCATACACGCTGGGCGTATACGTTGTGAACTTGAGCATACACGTTGGCATATATGCTGAGAATTTGAGCGTATACGCTGGGAATGTACACTTGGGTGTATACGCTGGGCGTATACACTGGGACTGCATACTTAGTGAAAATTAAGCATCTAATCTTCGAAGTTGCCAAGTGTGACACCAGATGTAGCTGTGGTCGTTTGTGGGTCCCAAGGACCTGCTTTGTGTTGGACAAGTACTAAGGTCAAAATTTTTATGGTGTTTCACTTGGAATGGTACAAGGAAAAGTCTACTATATTTTTGCTATGACACATTTTATTGTGTATGATTATTTGCTAAGTGTAATGTGCAAACTTTTACCATTATATGATGGCTTTATCATATTTTCTATGAGTATTCTTATAATGTAACCTATGCTAACATGTCTACATGATGAATTAATGTAGCAAAGATTTGTTACGCTAGCCTAGAGTTATGTAATGATAGTGATACTAGGCCATTGTGACCCATAGTAATACTGGGCCATTGCCAACCATAGTAAATCTGTTATTAGTTTAAAGCCTTGATGGGTCTCATGCTCATTTGAGGCCATAGAGAGAGGGCTGATGCTACTTTTTAGCCATTTTAGGCCATGCATTGCTAGTTTAAGGCCATAGCAAGCTGTTGCTATAGAGTTAAAGGTGGTATAGCTTGGCAATTTTAGGCTGTAGTAGGCCAAGGTGGTAGTTTAAGGCCATTTTGAGCTACAAAAATAGTTTAATATTTCTATCTCTCTTTTTTGTGTAATTTTTTCTTTTATGATTTTTATGCATTTTTTATGTTTTTCATGCATTAAATTAATAACTACAAAAATGTAAACTAAACAAGAAAATGCTTAAACAAAGAGAATGAATGTGTAAAAAAAGCAAATCGATGTGTAATTTGAGCAATCAAGCTAAATGCAAATAACATACTACAATGCTAATCTAGTGTGAAACAAATGCAACATAAGTAATAAAGTAAAATGCAAGGTGTGCAAAAGTGAATAGCAGGTAAGAACCTAACATGTTTTGGACTAAGGGGGTATCTTAGTTGCATAGTTTATTTCTAACCTAGTGTGGGTTGGGAGGTGCATAGGGCTTGGATTGCACTATCTGGGAATCCCCTTGACCTTCACTTATTACGTCAAAGGGAAACTCTACCCAAAGGGCATCCTTTGGGAGGTCACTAACTTCTATTGATCTTTCAGTTATATTTGATTCATGTGTATTATTCTTTTCCATAGATGCATCATCAAAAAAGTCAACCTCCAACCCTTGCTCGATGTCTACATTGTTGATGGCTAAGGGGGTAGCATTATCACCATGAATGATAACTTCACCACCTTCATATAGGAGGTGGATCTCCTGATGAATTGGAGAGGAGATGACTTGTAATTGGACTAGCCAAGGTTTACCCAATATTAAGTTGAAGCTTAGCATCTCTTCTATGATAATGAACTTGGTAGTGGTGGGGAATTCTTCTCCTACTAAAAAAGCTATAGTAACAGTGCCCCTGATAATGACATGTGACCCATTAAGGGATTTCAACCATGCAAATTTTGTTGGCCTAATTTGATCTGTGAGGCCTAGCTTATCCATGATGATATATGGTATTAATTTTTTTGCTACTCCATCATCGACATGCACTTTATGAATCTTTCATTGCCCAATGTGTATAGTAATAAACATAGGAGATGTTATGACCTCATCCCTCTTGGGATTGACCTTGATTACTTCATTGCAAAATGCTAGGGATGTGGAACTTGATTCTTGTGGTGTAAGGGGAAGCATCACTACATGGATGGAGGTCTCATTTGTAGGGATGTCCTCCATGATAGGGATGACAGTCAACATCTGCACTAGTGCTTCGCGGTGGGTAGATGAGGTCATGATTAGGTCATATAAGCTCAATGTTGTATTTTTCTATTTAAGTGCTTATTTGACTTGGGCTAATGCATCCATGAAGTCCTTGCCATTACCATGTTTTTTTTGGCCTTGACTTCTTTCATGTGGCCTAAGAGATGGATTTCTTATGGAGGTGACTTAGGCTTTGTTTACTTGTCTTGTTTATCCCTTGTGATTTGCTCATTGTCGTCTCTTTAGTTGTTTTGGTCATAGGAATCATAGATATGGGAACTAGCTTTGGTAGACCCAATGCTCTTTGGTCTTGATGTTTCCTAATCATTTTGTCTACAAGACTCTCATTGGGTCTCGTATGTTGCCACCTCAGGGGCTTACCAATGTTGCTAGCAAGGTTTTCCTTTGGAAAGGAAGGGACCAATGCGTTGGCTACTACTAGGCTTTGGATAGGTGAGGGGCTAGCATGCTGTGGCACTCTAATGAGATAGGATGGCTAAGTAGTAGTTGTTGATGAAACTTGTAGGGGAACCCTAACTATGAAGGACATTTTTGGTGCCTGAGGTGATGCTTTAATAGTAAAAGAAGGCCTTGAACCCGTGGAGGCCAAGGGGACCCTTTCGCTACCAGAGGGCACTTGGACCATGAATGGCTACTACACTGGCTTTGGATTGTCATTAATACTGATAGCATTTATGACATAGCCAACATCATCTACATTTAGAGGGTTGTTGTAACCCTCATGGACTAGTTCTAAGGCTTGATTGGGTTTTTAGTGTCAAGTACCAACTTGCCTTTGTCGATCATCCTTTTTAGGTTGTCCTATAAGGCTAGGTAAAAGTCTATGCTATGGTCAGGAAACTAGTGGTAATGGAAAAATCAGTCTAGCTTAAAATGTCTTAGTACTAGGGGCTTGTTTGGTGCTGTTGAAGTAGTATTTCTTAGCAACTCATAGTATCTATCATGTTTTTTACAAGCATCATCGAACATTTGTTTGTATTGGATGCATCTAGCTTTTAACAATTGGATCTAGCAGCTTTGAAGGCTTTAGTGGCAATGGGATATACTTAGAGTAATCCTTGTGCGCAAAGTTGGATCTTTGAACAACTTGTGCTATGGCCACTAAGGATGTAGGCTGATTAATTGCCTTAGCACTTGAGTTGGTAGCTTTGTTGTTACTTGGGGATTTAGGCTACCTACACATCTACTTCTAATTGATTTCTTTGGCTTCTTTAGCTATAATTTCCACCATTACATTCTAGTTTCCCTTGTCTTTGTCTCTCCTTGCATGCTGGTTCTTATAGGCCACATAGGCTAGGTCCTTCTTTGCTTCTGCCGCTTCTTCTATGCTTTTGGTTTGAGAAAAGGCTTGGCTTAGGGATTGTAGGCCTAGGTAATATAGTTTTAACTTTATAAAGTCATTGACTGCATCCTTGAAAATGGCTAGGACATGTACTTTAGCTATCAACTCTCATATTTCATTTAGCAAAGCACTCCAATGTTGAATGAACTTCTACACGGGCTTTAGGTAGCCTTGCTTGACTTGTATTAGCTAGTTTAAGGTTATCTATTGCTTTAGGTTGTATTTGAAGTCATTACAAATTGGCTCAAGAGGTCCTCTAAAGAGGAGAAAGAGCTTCTAGGTAGTGCACGATATTAATATAATGCTTTACCAATCAGTGACATGGTGAACACACATGTAATGACATGTGGCCATGCTTGCAATAGTAGGAACTTTGACCTAAACATGACCAGATGCACATTGGGGTCTTCATCATCATTGTATTTATTGAATTGAGGTAATGAAACTTGAGTTAAAAGAGTTAGAGGTGTGATGAAAGGACTTATAGATCATCCTAATAGAAGTCCACCACTTTAATAGTTTCGGAGGAGGTGACTTTGAGTAACTTCACCTTTTTTATCAAGCTTTGGATCATTTGAAATACTTAGTTTAAGCTTTGAGATGCTCCAGTTGGCTATGCTAATTTTTTTATCTGCTATTGGACTAGCTTTGTGGTCCATGGCCTAGTTGTGGGTTTCAAGATTGCACAATGTGCTTGATGTGTTGGCTATGCTATAGGGACAATGATTGGGGCAAGCAACACATGTGTGGGTTAGGTTGATGTTGGGGGTGTTGATGATATAGGTAGGACATAGGGTGCCTGAGTCATTTGGGGCCTAGAGATAGGTCCCGCATGGACATATAGTTGAGATGATATGGTTACTGTTGGCGACCGTTTGGGATGCGACCACCAACGAGTGTCCTCGAACAGGATTTAGGTGCCTGCTGGTCTCTGGCAACACCAAGGCCCAGATACCTCCAAATAAACTCAGTAGTTAATGTGAGTATGTGTGTGTGCTGTTGCGACGTGTGGTTGTGTAAAATGTAACAATTGCATTATGTGTGAACTACAAATGACTTACTTTAAAGAGATTCAGTCAACTTTGCCAAGTATTGTGAGTTCTTGAAAATTTCCTATTTTGTTCAACTGCCTAGTCTACACGGTCCTTATAATACCTACTTGTAACAAATAAAATTTTGCAAAAGCATTTGAGAACAACTCCACAATCGACTTCTAATTTTCCCCAGAGAAAGAGATAGTTCCACAAGAAAACTAGAAATAGAGCAAGATTCGATGGAAATAAGAAGAAAAGAAAAGAAAGCAGATTTGTGTAGACCTCAAATATTTAAACAAGGTAAAATGACACAAGTAAACACTTCGCAATAAAGCTATCCCAAATTCAATATCTACGAATTTTTCAAACTTCCAAGGCTCAAACTAGAAATATCTTCACGACAATCCTATTATGCTACCAAAAATTGCTACGTAAACTACCACGTACGAGACTCCATTTTGACTAGATAATAGATGTCAACGATTGCATTCAAACAGAACCTTTAAAAGACTTGACAATTTCTGATTGAAATACCATGGGAATTCACTTTAAAGATAAAAAGAAGCTATTCCGGTCCCATCAAAATACCAAATATTTTCTTAACCCTCTCGACTACTGAATTGTTCAACGACGTGACTACAAACAGAGGCTCTCTTACAACAATCCTAATAGCAGTTTCCACATGTTGCACAATAATGAAATTTACCACTAAAATGCTCTTAGGGCTTTTAAACACAAGCACTTCTATGGCAAAATTTTAATAGAAATTTCTATC